>BGPR01000041.1:2054481-2088227 GCA_013235015.1 Araneus ventricosus | reverse complement strand
AAAAAATTTGGCCTCAAGATGTTGATGAATTTCAACGTTTTAGAGCTCCCCTGAGTTCGAACAAACCATTTATGGATTGGTTTAGTTATATCAACGTCCCGTTTTGAAGCAACAAGAGGGCTATTTTGGGACAGACATCGTAATTTTGATCTGTGGTCAGATGATGAGGGCGACACTTGAGGAGGCATCTCCCTCTCAAAACTTCCGCACCACGCCAGCGTTAAATCTTTGTGATTGTCTTTCCAATATAGGTTCTAGGGTTTTTAGAAACGTAATTTTTAGTCAAGCTAACAGAATTATAAAAATATGCAATAATAGAAATGATTTTCTATGTTTTTTTAAAAGAATCTCAATGATAACCATTTCTCTTTTAATATTCAAGACATTAAAGATCTTATCCTTGAAAGCAGTCTGGAATATAAAATCTAAAAAAAAAAAAAATCTTTCACTCTTCATTGGGGCCTAGAAGGAAACTAAGGGCTTTTTTTATTAATTTGTCTAAATGGTTTGATTCCTATCCTTCCTGTTTTATCCACCTTTTGTTCTGTATTTTAGAATACAGATGACGTCATGGTTCTAGTTTTCCTTAAAAAAAGGGGGGTGATTGCTTGTTTGGACGGGAAATTAGCGTTCGTTTGTGATGGCGTGGGGACATTTTTTTTTCTCTCTTTTAATCATAGGGTAAGTTTGTTTTTATAAAGGCTTTTATTCAGCAGGAAGGCTAAAGATATTTTTAAATCGATCTTATTAGCGTTTTTATGTTTGCGTTTGGTTTTCCTTTTTCTTTTAAAATAATGCTTTTTAGATGGCACTGATCTCTTTTGTCTTTTGTTGGGAAATTTCGGGCTAAGAGAAGCTATATTTGGCGTGATGAAAGCTTCTTACAGAAAAATTTCCCAAATATTTTGAATCCATTTCGAATATAGACCTTAGCCCTTGATAAAATGGACTAGAATAGATCCTTGTTAGTTTAATTCGTTTATCTCAGAGTATTTCTTAGTTTTTTGCTTTCTTTGAATGATTTTGATACCAGCGTTAGATTAGTGTTTCAAATTGTCTGTTATTGTCGGTTTTATTCTCCATCGGCCAGTTGAGCAGTTGTTTGATATTTTTTGTAATTAAATACCACCCTTGTTACTGGATGATGGTTGCAACCTTAAATTTGTTTTAATAAAACTCCGGTTCCGTTGGGGGTCCGCCTTGTGTGAGGGCCTGATTGGCGTGGTGGCTCGAACTTCCAGTCGCTCGTCGTGCTGCAGTGATTCTCTCCCCCTCCGTCCTTTTACCATTTAGGGATGGCGGTTATTGTGAAAATAACCGGTTTTCAGTTATTAAGGTTTTTTGACCGCCGGTTTAACCTGGTGGTTATAACCGCTAAAAATAATCGGTTTTTGAAATAACCGGTTTTCGGGTTTTTTTTTATAAAAAAACAAACACCGTTTGTAGACAAAAATTTTATTAATATTGTTTTCACAGGAAATCAATCCATTGGCCAATATTTATCTGTTCATAAAAACTCTTTCAGTAATCCGCCAACCAAAGGACGCCTCGAGGAGGCGGTTGTCGCTGATTGGCCTAAGAGGATGAAATTCACAAAGCCTCTTAACTTGGTAAACTTTAGTCTAATCGAACCTAAAATCGAGCCTATTTTCTGATCAGGTTTATTTACCCGGTTATTGGATTTAAAAAAAAAATAACCGGCTATAACCGAGACAAAAATAACCGAAAAAAAAAACGGTTTTCGGTTAAAAACTGTAGGTTTTCCCATCCCTATTACGAGGCCTTACACCCGTTTGGGTAGGCCGGGGTGGAGTGGGTGTTTGTGAGGATATTTGACCCACGACGACAGATATAACGTGAACCAGGCCCCTCATACACGGCGGTTCTTAAGTGGAGTTGGTTTTCGATCCTGGAACCCTCTGGCTCCTCCTGGAAGCGCGGCTTCCAACCATTTATGGAGTTGTGTCTACCTGTGAACACGATAACGCAAAAGCTACATGAATGAAATCTGATATTCGGGTCTTTACACCAAAAATTGTACATTTCTACCAAATTTGGGACGAAGTTTGTCATAGGGAAGTTTGTCTGTCCGTGCGTGTGTATGTGAATATGATAACACATAAACACCCCAAGCAAGGTAAATAAAATTTGGTAAATGGTTTTACCATCACATTTATAGATCCATATCAAATTTTGAACCGTTCGTCGATTTGTTTTTACGTGCGTATGAGAACGCAATAACTCAAAAATGCAGCTACTTAGATAAATGAAATTTGGTTAGATAAATGAATTTTATTATCACTAAAAGCGTAATTTTCAGCAAATTTTGGAGCCATTTTTCAACGGGACGATATCCAAAGTGCAGACTTGATTTTCTTTGCTATACTACGAAACACACAACTCGTTATTTTGTATATCCATACAAGAAAGTCGAGGGGAGCACATGCCGCCGGTTTAGGCTACATCTGGTTCATTAACCCTCTGACTCCGAACCCGGGACCTTACCTACCTTACGTGGGATACGCAGTCAGAGGGTTAACCCTCTGACTGCGCATCCCGCGATTTCCGCGGATTGGAAGCAAATCTATTTTCTGCTGTATCTTGCGATTTTCACAAGCTTATTCAGGTATTTCAAATGCCTTCACAGGTGTTTACTTAGTACTTTTATAGCGTTGGATCATATTATACGAATAAAGTTTTGCATATAAATAACAACTCGCTTGGCTCAATGGTATTTGAACACGTTTGCAAACGTTGGATCTAAATAGTGATTTAAAAAAATATCCGCAGTCAGAGGGTCATGATGCATCAATGATGCAGTAAGATGAAGTAAATAGTTGTAGTGATATTCCATTTAAAACAATATTAAAAGGATGAAATGTTTTCGAAAATTCATATTCCATGAAATAGTGTTTCGAATGTTGGTGGATTATTTTTTATTGTCTTACTAAAACATTTTAATCTTTTTCTACTTGGAGAAATCTGAAATAATTCGGTTATACGATCTATAAGAGTGTTAAAATAAATTATCTATCAATTGCATTAAAGTAAGGATTAAATCAATTAAAGTGTAAAATACACTAATGTTCTATTGTTGAGCCAGGTATTGCACAAAATAACGACTAACAATCCGTCAAAACATGAAATAGCAAGCATGAGGTAACAAAAAAAAAAAAAATCTCTAGTTTCTAAAGTTAAGCTAATTAAGTTAATCACGTTAAAGAATAAAATTTTGAAAATATTAAGTTGACTTACCAATGTGAACAAAAAAGAATTAATGAAAAGTTTACATTTATTAATTAAGCGTGACGTGAACACTTTTTTTTGCTCACTCTCTAAAAGAATTATGTTTTTATTCTACAATCTAACTATCTATTTTTATTTATCTAGAAAATAACTAGATATTTTATAGATAACTAGTTAATATGTGGAATTATTAATAAATTCACAAATTAAATGACTTCATCCTTTATTTCATACAATACTGAATTATTCACTTTAACTGTAATATGTATACCTACTTACGTATGCAAACCCTCACTGTGCAATGATGCTTATTTGTATCGCATGCATTTTTGCCATCTTAAAATTATTTTTCAATGATTGAATAAATAATTAATAAAAGTATTTACTTAATATATATTTGTCTTGCAATGAGAAAATTCTTGGTTATAAAATTTTAATCAAGCCGTGAAATGCTTCATTAAATAAATTTAAAAGGAGAGATATTTTTCATTTTACCCAAACCTGCATTCACTGTATATTGATGGTTATTTACTTCACTGCCATTTTTGCTTTCTTAAAATTAATTTTCAATGATTTAATAAATAATTAATAAAATGGTTTACTTATTATATTTTTGTCTTGAAGTGGGAAAATTCTTAGTTATAAAGTTTTAATGAAGTCATGAAAATTCTTCTTTAAATAAATTCAAAAGGAGAATGAATTTCCCTGTTCTCCATACTTTCATTTTTTTAGATTTACACAGCTGCCGTGGAAAATAAAAACCGTGCAATGTAAGGGTAACCATTTTTATCTTTTCTGAACTGGTGTACATTTTTCTTAATGGTTATGAATTTGTATTTTAACCACTTAATTGTTTTGTTTTCGCTACCAGACCATGTCTTTTGTTTTGGGAATGTGCTGCAACTTAAAGTACGTAGAACACTTAAGATGTTTACGGATTCCAAGTAATTTTTGTTACGAATTATAATGTCGTCAAGTGACTTAGTTTTACTTTATAAGTGTAAAAATACGATAATTCAATGGGCTTATTACATAGGGGTATATCAGTTTAATTGGTTAGCACTTCATCTGCTGATATTTTAAAACTTCTCTTTGGATGCAACGTTTGCAAATAGGTGTAAATACTTTTGAAGCTAAGCGATTGTTTTTTATATGCAACAATATAACAGTGTTATGTTATCCAACGCTATATAATAGTTAGAGGTAAACACATCAGCCACCAGAAATCGCGAGTTGCAGCAGAAAATAGAAAAACTTGTCTTTTTTTACAACACTAAGCAATATATGTTGCTCATGGTCTGTCATGCCATCAGAAGTGATGTTTAATATTGGGAAAAGCGTGTTTCCTCGGCCGACAGCTAAGTTCCCGAACGGAGGACGATACATTGAATATTTGTAAGTAGTTACACCGACAAATTTCTTATCCTAAGTAACGCATCACTCCATTAACTTAAGAGTTTAGTATACTTTAGTTATATGAACGCCCCGTTTTTGAAGCAACACGAGGGCTATTTTGGGACGGACCTCGTAATTTTGAACCGCGGTCAGATGACGAGGACGGCACCTGAGTTAGCGCCCCCTCTCCAAGCTTCCACACCACGTCAGCGGGAGGATGTTTTCCCCCCTACATATGATTTAGCGTGCGACAGGCCCAATACACGGCGGATCTTCAGTGGGGTCGGGTTTTGAACCTGAGACCTTACCACTAGGCCACCGCGGCCTCCCATTAACTTAAGAACCACCTGTGGTATAAATTGGAAACTATGGAACCAATAAATTCTTATTTTGTGACAAAAATAATCCAATACCATTTCCATACTTTCTGTGCAAACGACATCTTTCTATCTTCATTCGTAAGCAAGTTATTGATTTTTAAAGTCGCTCCGAATTTATGATACATCCTATATTTTTCAGCAATCATCATTTTGTTAAAAGAAGTTTGCAGAGTGAGATTCGAAATTGAGTCAATTCATGTGACGTCACAGACACATGACAAACGTAACTACGCCTGTCATCTAACATCTAAATGCACTTTGTCCAACTCTGTGCTGTGATGTCATGTCCTTTTTCCTCCCGAAAAATTGAAACGCATACCAAAATTAAATTGGCGTGGCATGTTTGACGTGTATCATGCGACCATGAATTGACTTTATTGTGACATCCGTCCCCGCTGGTGTATAACTTAAATTTCTAAATGCGAAATGAAAGCTGTTAACAGCAAAAAAACCTGGTTATTTTTGTCAAAAAAATGAAGATTTTGAGTAAATATTGTTACTAGTAAAAAAATAATAATAAATGGCTCAGAAATAAATATAATTTATAAATGAACACATAAATAAGCATTAACTTTGATAAGAGGAATTATATTCATGAAATTTAACCTTTTCGGCCTTAATGGGCATGTAAGTCCCGGAGATTAGACTTCATTCCCTATTGGGTAACATAGGGAATTACATTTTTTATTTTAACTTTACATATTTTTTTATATTTTTTTGTTAACATTAAATTAAACTACTTTTCATAGCTAAATTTTAATCATTCAAAAGTCGGAGTGAAAGGATTAAAGTACACTGACATTAACAGTGGTGGTTAAAAATGGTATTATAATAAGAGTTTTCTTTTTAACAAATTGCCTCTAATAATTAAAAACAACAATAAAAAAATCTGCATTTATTTTTTTCGTTTAAAAATGATATAAATTTTTTAAAAAAACCCCACAAAAGTGATACATTTTCTTCAAATTCAAAATATAAAAACTACTAGCAATATCTAGGTTATGCCAGTTGTAATGTGAATGTAAAAATGTTATTTAGAAATTGAATAATATTGAGACTTTCGTACAAAAATTCCTTGGAAATTATCTGCAATTCCATATGCTTGTAGATCAATACCATCTTAAAAACTGTTACATAATTAAAATAATTGTCTATTTCTTTTATTAAAGCTATGAAAACATGCATAGAAAATGTCAAGGAAATAGAATTTTTGTAGATATTACATAACGATGATGTAAAAAACTCAAGCTGAGAAAACTGCAAGCTAAATCAGCTAAAGTAAATGTTCATTTCTTCTGCTAAAATAAATGTTCATTTCTTCTTCAGTCCCTGCCTTACTCTCTCTCCATGGCTCTAGTTGAAAAGATCAACGCTTGCAGGGGTGTAGTGGAGCTGGAACGCACCGGAGTGCCGTTTCGGCACTGCTTTTTTAACCCTTTGCGGGCAGGTAACTTTTTAGAACACTCAGATCATGTTGGCGAACTTTATGCGCCATCTCGTTTTTCCCAACTCTACGCTTATTTAATTATAAACATCTTTATTTTTTATGGTATAATAAGATTAAAGGTTGAATGAATAGATGAAACAAGCATTTGTGTTTGAGTTTGAGTCGATATATTCTTCATGAAATGGATTGTCCTCCACATCTGTCTCAGAATCACTTAGTCACTTCTCCATAGAGATTTAATGTATCAGTTTCGTCCTCAGCTTGTCTCTCCTTGATTAATTTTTCGAAAAACAGCCTAATATTGCTCTGTAGGCATAGTTTCCCGCCGTTTCGTGACAGCCAGGCTGGGTTATGGCGAGCGTTTCATGCACTTTCAAGTGCGATCAGACCGAACTGATTGATTCATTGTCAGTGGAAACTACCGGAGCAAGTAGGAGGAATGTTAATACGAAGTTAGAGGGGTGGCGAGCTCTCCACTTTCGATAGTTTTTATTCAGCATATGGTAACTACCCACTGGCGCGCTCTATACTCCGTACCTGTCCGCAAAGGGTTAAAGGAGAAATAAATAAGAGAAATTATGAAAAAGTCCCCTTAAAACAGCGTGATTTTTGTAACCCATGTTAGAGCGTTCCGGCTCTGCTTTCAGAGCGTCCCGGCACTGCTTATTTTGCGAATACATCACTGAACGCTTAGGATCAAAACCAACATTCGACCATCAAAATTTAGACTCAAATCAACATCGTAAGGGTTTAACTAAGGATAACCAGCTGTTAGGTCTCGAATATTATGCTCTCCATCCACCCGCACCTCTCATCCCTGGTGTACTTCCACTATAAATCAGTGGTGCGCAAACTATTTTCATTTCCGACCCCCCCTCACTTTGTGTAAAAATTTTTCGCTACCCCTCTGGGGTCGCGATCACGTTTTTTGAAGAAAAGCTTTATAATTTTATTATCAAATAAATTTCTCTGCATGTAGCGACCCACAAAACTTTCCCACGACCCACGGTTTGCGCACCACTGATATAAATGAAGTAGAATAGACATTTTAGCAGATTTGGAATCTAGAAAAGCTATTTCATTTATTGAATTGAAATCCAAATATCGCAATTTTCAAGAAATGGGCCAAATTTTGATGTTCGTACGCCTTAAGACAGGGTCTCTTAAAGCGTGGATGGCGGCCCCAGTTGGGGTCACGTAGAAAATTAATGCGGTCACGGGGAGGCTCTCAGTACTGCATTGGCTTAAAGATTTCATTAGAATATGTTAAAAGAATTTCAGCGGAACTTGGATAATTCGAACGTTTTTAATTCCGGATTGTTTCTCCTGTCTCTTGAATTTTCTATTAATCTAACATTAAAACATTGTCTATAATTCAAATTTATTTTGGTTAATTCGAAGTCAAAGCTATAAATTGTAAAAAAAAAAATATTGCTCGTATTTCTGAATTATTTTCATTTTCTAAATACATCCGTGTCTTGTGTTCTCAGTGATCATAATTAAATGATGTTTTAAGTCCTTTAATTCAATAGAGGGCTTCACTGCTTTACAATGTTTACAGCCAAAAAAGCAATAAAGAATTTCTCACTTAAAAACTTTTAACACGTTAGGTACGAAGTGTATGGCTTATTTTGTAGTACATATTGTACCATTATTTAATTCAAAGTGCTGAATAATGTTTGTTTATTAAAATAACCTATTTAATTATTAAAATTGTTATTTTTTAAATTTATTAAAAATTTAATTATGATTATTATCACTTTATTCATTAAAATTCTTTACTGTTTATTTGTTATTTATGTATTTTTTTTATTAAAACTGTTAAATATGAAAACTAAATCTTTGCCGCCGTTTTTAATTCAAAAATTGTCGTTTTCTCTTGCTGTATTCATCTTTAGACCAGTTTATTTAAATCAAACTTTTATTGTGATGCCGTCAACTTCAAATTAGCAAAGTTCCACTGCATTTTCAATCGAGTTTAGGGATGGGAAAAACCTACCGGTTTTAACCGAAAACCGTTTTTTTTTTTATTTCGGTTAACCAGTTTTTTTGTCCCGGTTATAACCGGTTGTTTTTTTAAATCCAATAACCAGTCAAAAAAAACTGGTCGCAAGCTAGTCTTGATTTTAGGTTCTATTAGACAAAAATTTACGAAGTTATGAAGCTTTGAATTTCATCATCTTAAACCAATCGACTACAACGGTTCGACGACAATTCGTTGGCTGATTACTGAAAGAGCCTTTAATAAGATAAATATTGGCCAATGGGTTGATGTGCTGCAAAAACAATACTAATAAAGAAATTTTATCTACAAACGGCGTTATCCTCGAAAAAAAATCAAAAACCAGTTATTTCGAGCGGTTATAACCGCCAGGTTAAACCGGAGGTGAAAAAAAACCTGAATAACCGAAAACAGGTTATTTTCGCAATAACCGCCATCCCTAATCGAGTAACCTTTTCAACTACTGTTATTCAGTAGTCCATTTTCTTATTTATATTCCAACTTTAGGGTCGCAGTGAAATTTTTCGGAAATGGGGTCGTGAGAGGAAAATGCTTAACCTTTTCTCGACTAACGCTGTACATACGTCACGTTACTTTAAAAAAATACTTTTGAGTTCGAAATGCTCCTTGGGCTAATGGAAGTTTTTTCCATCAGTCCTACCAAGTTTTGAGAAAGAGTTTTCATTTATAGAACATGATGTCCCTACCGTAGGTTGCTGCATTGCGCTTTTTTCAGTGTTCCTTCAGATCATTTAATATCTGACAAATGTGTATGCTTTGTTTTCGGAAAATATCGTGTAATTTCAATAAAATTTTGATTGGTTTATATATCTAAATTGCGAAACTTGTATTTTATCTTCTAAAGTTACTGAATGAAGACTATTGGGACACAAATGCCTCAGTGATCATAACGGATATTCCATATATGTCCCGATCCTCCCCCATGGGGGGGGGTGCAATCGTAAATATATGGATATGAGTTGCTGTCCGATAAGTAAGCAGGAACTTGCTTCCCCTGTGGGCATAGTAATTGTGGGGCTCTGAGACCCTTCACCAGTGACAGTACGTACTTCCTTCGGGAGGCGTTCGGCCTTGGTCCGCTGATGGGCTACTAGGACTCCGGCCTCAGTACTCGAGCTGTCGTAGCGGCCTCTGTCATTCAAAATACCGGACGCTAAGGCAGGGCGGGGTGATTCGGTTTTCAGGTTATGCCTCGGTCCAAAACCAGGGGATATATGTTTCTTGATGATAACCCCCCCCCCCCCTCTTTTTTGGCATTCTAGAGCACCCTACTCATAGTTCATGCTAAAAAAAATTGTTTTGACGTTGAAAATAATTTATTCTTTTCGAAAGGGTTAAGAAGCACGGTCTCAAGGAAAGGAACACTCTGGAAAACTTAGTAATTTTCCTTTAGAAACATTTTTTCGTCCCTTTTAACGAATTCACAGTTCCTTATCTATGATTTTTTTTTCTTTTTCTTTCTTTTTTTCTTTTTCTTTCTTTTTTTTGGTGGAACCTCTAGATGTATCTTTTTCATCTGGTCATGGTATATTTTTCTGCAACTGTGGAAGGTAGATAAAATGTGCAAGACCAACCGGTTTCACGGAGCCAATGAACATGTCAACATTCTTCTATTCCTCACACGAATAAGGTCAGGCAAGCATTGTACTAACTACCCAACTCTTAAAGTAAATAGCGTAATAGGGAATATGTGCGAATTGCAAAAACTCACTTTTCTTCGCAAATCAGCCTAAAACGTTTTGAAATTGCGTAAGCTCATAAAAATAGCAACTAAATAATACATGGTATAGACAATCTATATGCTGCTGCTAAAGTGCATGAAATGCAGGTATTATAGAATCCTTGGCAATGTATACAATGCCTGACGTTTTTGGACAAAGAATGAACCGATAAATTTTTCACACATTTTCTAGGCATTCTATATAACGCTGAAAAACAAACCGGCAAAGTATAAAATACTCCCGCTAATCATATATTTTATTTAAAGATTAATAATTTAGTACTTAAAGATTCAAATTCTTTAATTAAGTTTAAAATAAATTTTTATTTAAAGATTAAAGCATTCCCGCTAATCATCAAGTCATATTACACTTTATTTTCTATTTCCTTCTTTTTTTTATATACGGCTTTTCAATAAGAGTCTTTTCGTTAACTCGCTTTTATTACTTTTCCTAAATAGTCAAAAGCTATTAGTCAAAGAGAGTCATTAAAAGACGCATTCTACAGAATGCGTCTTTTAATGACTCTCTTTTAATATTTTGCCAAAATAGTATTTATAATCCTATAGAATGCATAGGCACTAAATGCAATGCCTAGGGAAAATAAATAATGTTGTCTGCAATGTATGAAAAGCAGGCATTCTATACATTGACTATGCATTCTATACAATACTGGATTTCATACATTGCGGAAACATATACAATAGATTAGATCAGAAATGGATTAAACTCTAAACGGGCCTTAAGAAATCGATGGATATAGACTAAATTATTAATTTCTAGGAGTTTCGCAACAAACTGTTCAAACATATTCTGATTGTATAAAAGGTGAAGGAAAAATTTCTTGCATACATTTCAAATGATTGCCACTCCATTTCCAAAATCCTGAAAACTATTTTGGAGTAAAATTCGGTATAATTTCAACTAATCTAGATATTGATATGATCAAATACACGCATAAATTCAAATAATTTGAATAGCGAAGCAAACAAGCAGGGAGTGTTCTTCTCTCGACTATTTAGAATACTAACACAATATGCCGCGTTTTGTGTTTCGTAATATAATGAGGAAAACCAAGTATGGAATTTGTACGTCTTCCCACCGTCCGATGGCGTCCAACATTTGATACAGACCCAAACTCTTGGAGTCAAGACGACATATCCTTTATGTAGCTTGGTGTGTTTTTGAATTATCGCATTTACATCTACTCGAATACACAAACCGATATACAGCCAACCCGTTGGCGGTACAAAATTTGACACAGATCTAAACATCTGTTGATAAAACCTTATGCTAAATTTCAACCACCTAACTCTTTGCGTTTTTGAGTCATCCTTGTCACAAACAGATAGACATAATCCTTAACTGAGTTACCCCTGTCCTGCCTTGGAACTCGGGGACATTGAATGACAGACGTTGCAATAGCTCTAGTACTGACGCCGGAGTTCTAGTACTGTCCTACCGTCACGAGAAAAACCCCAGACACCAGATATACTGGTGGCGGTCGTTATGGAAACGAGATATTCCACTGCATTTTGGGGGTGAAGGAAAGGACTTTATTTCATTTGGCGCAGATAGAGTCGGCAGAAGCCTCATTTCGCTTTGTACTTCGGTTGAAAACGAATTCATCGCCTAACTAAGTGCACTTAGTTTGCCAAATATTGCTGTTGATTTTATACCCGTTTCCCTCTTTCTTCGACTCGTCTACTTGAAGCAACCCTGTTCAGGGTTTTTCTCGTGGCGGTAGGACAGTAGCCATCACCAGACAAGGCCTGACCTCTACCGTAGGAAGTACTTACTATCACTGGAGGGAGAAAATTGGACTCCCACCATTATTGTACCCCCAGGAGAAGAGATGCCCCTTACTTATCCGGCGGCTTCTCATCCACGTCTCGTGGTTCCTTCCCCGGGGGAGAGATAGACATTATCCAAAAAATGGGGATTTTTTCGGACTCGGGGAAGTCTAACACGCGGAGATTCATCAAAATGTTGAAGTTGAATTTTTTTGACGATTATAATGCTTTCTCTTTGTGTACTTCGTATAAGAGAAAGTGAAAAATATAATTTAAAAAAATTATTACATTTATTAGTATTAATTTATAATACTTACATTATTATTAATTTAGATTTCTCTGCATCATTTCACAAAGTTATTGACCGTATCTATTTCGCGGCATTTTAAAAAAGCAATTGCTGATTTTAGACTATATTTTCTTGAGAGGGAGGTAATTTTTAGGAGTTGCTACTTTTATAGTATTTGCTTTATTATTATATTATATGCTTGTTTATTCTTTACTAAAAATTCTATGTCCAGTATAATCAACAAGTTATTTTCATGTAGATAACTTAACCTTTCAAAAATTAGGTGAGAGTCTCCGAATTTGGACCACCTGGATATTTTTTAATGTACAGTGACAGAGAAGTAATTTTTAACGAAAAACAAGTAGTAGATTTTTTGTAGATTACTTATCTTTAAAACAATGCAATTAGTTTTTTAAAAATATAAAATACACTTTATAGTAAGAAATAAACAGCTTAAAAATTGTGTCATCGGTCGAATCAAGGGAACCAGTTGTCTAGATTGGACCACCATTTCTTAAAGCACAATTAAAACAAAGGCATTTTTTGAATCTCAAATTCACACCAGCATACCATGCATGAACCTAAGTATGAAATTTTATTCCCTGCATCACTTCCTCATCTCCCATTGTTTACTCAGAAATGATACGTATCCTCAGTTTTTAATCTTTTTGTTCCAACATTTGATGGTTTTGGTGTCCTTTTATTATTATATTTTTAAATTTGGCTTGTTCCACTTCCAATTTATGAGGACTACTAATGGAGATAATTGCTTTCTGAGATATTCCTGTAGCTCAAGGTAATAATCCCATCGATTTAAACTGTCGAATTTTGATAACTGTTTGTGGTACAACATAGGCAACATTGTAACAAAAAAAAACCCTAACTTTTTTTTGTACTATTTAAATAAAATTATTATAGTAAATTTTAACCAAATAAATTTCGTATATATCTTAGGATATAATAATATATTTTCCTACTTACTTTAAAACAGAGTAAGAACTTCTTCTCTTTTGTTAAAATAATTAATTGAGGATAACTAAATCTAAGGATGTAAAGCCGACTCGGTTACAAGGACTTATTATCTAACTGTAATATAATTGTTGCTCTGTCGCTCATGTGATTAATGTTCGAATGATATATTTGCTGTAAAGCAAAAGTTGAGAAAGATAATGAGTCAACAAAATTTGCATATCCGGAAATTCGAGATTTGAACTTAAAAAATTTTGCATATACTTGGACCATGATCACCGCTGACTTTTGTGATAAATCTATTTATACGATTAAGAAATAAATTAATCACATAAAAAATGACACATTTAAGTTTTACAAAAATCGAACAAATATAACGATACCACAAGTGGATTGCTACCTTGGAATTTTCAATCTCAACTCGGGGCATTAATGACAATAACAATTATTTATTAACTTTATTACTTTTATGCGATTGGGTTTTATATCGCTTCACAATAATTATTCTTTCAGGTTCTTTAGTCAATATCTATTTTTAATTTCTAAATTTAAAGATGTAGCTTTTGAATGTCATTGGCTCTAGACATTGTCTGTGCCATTATTTCTTAAACTGTGTGTAGCGCAGAAAAATAATTTCGTAGCAAAAACTCTAATACGGTCTTCATTTAAATTCTTCAACATTTATAAACAAAAATAGTTTCAAAAACAATAAAAATAAAAAAGTTTTGGAAAGGAACGCTTTTATTAGTGTACCAAAATGTAGAAACCACATATCAAATTCCATTTATAGAAGTCGCTGTGTTTTTGAGTTATTGTGTTCACAAGCAAACTGATGGACATAATTCAAAAAATATTTTTTCAGGACTCACGATCTAAAATGTGGAGATTCATCAAATTCTTGAGGTCGAATTTTTTGACGGTTACAATACTTTCTATTTGTATACTCCGTATACGAGACAATAAAAATTTTCAAATAAAAATGGCTGAATTATTTTTGATTATTAATTGTAAAGTCTCAAAAATTTATAAGCTGTCAAGATTTCAACGATTCTACTTGTGGTTCAGTATCATCGTTTCTATACTGATGTACTAAATTACAGCCAGTAAAATGAGCTATGAATCGAACGAAACTATCCGTTTTTTAATGTATTCAGGAGTTCAGTTATTGGAAGAGTAATAAACGTCTTGAAATATACAGAGGAATTTGACTAATTCGAACGATATTACGATTTCGTCGGTAGGTCGGTTTTTCACTGGCCCCTTACATTTCTCATTAACATAATGTTATGATATCGTCTTTAATTTGAATTTATTTTGGATAATACGAAGTCCAAACTAATACAACGATTAACCGAACAAAAGGGGGTAAAGCCCCTAACGATAACGATTTTTTCGGTTAAGCCATGAACATTTATCACTATTTTGTATCTAATTATAGTATGCTATTCTGAAATGTTTTGGGTGCAAAACGAATTCAAACTTTCTTTGTAGGCTACACATTTCTTTGTTAAAGTTAACCCTCCGTCGGGCGCAGTATTTTCACTGGTGAGTTCAGGAGTCATGCTCTTGACTAGTGTAGGTAAACAATATCGTAATTAATATTGTTAATACTCATTAGTTTTAATTTTAGCATTCTAAAATTAATCAACTGGCCCTCTTGGGGAGGTTTAAAATTGGGATATCGTTGCAAAAAAGTCTCGCCTTCGCTATTATTTCCATGCAGTTTTTTAGATTTGCAATTTCCCGGGTAACCCGGGTTTCGGTTAACCGGGGTTTTACTGTATTGTAAAATATCATTTTTATTTCTGAAATGTTTTTTTAGTTAAATACGTCAGTACTTTCTATCCACCGCGTGTCTGTTTTCTTTTACTTGGCAATGTGGCAATTCGTATTCAGAGTATTCGGATTAAATGTTTCGCTTTTTTAAAAAAAACTTTGAATACGTTAGATGTAAATTGTACTGTTTATTTTGAAGTTTTTTGTACAATTGTTGCACTCCAAGTGCTGTATACTGTTTATTACAATTATGTATTTATTAAAACTTTTAAAATTACAATAATTATAATTTAATTTATTAATATCACTTACTATCAATTTACTTACAATGTATGATTTATTTAGCTTAAAATTTCGCTATATTCAATTTCAGGATCAGTTTTTCTTAATTCAAATTTTTGGCTAAATCGAGTTTTTATTGTGATCCAGTCTACAGAGAAATATACAGTTCTTGCAAATTTTCTAGTTATCAATGGCATTCAGCAATTGAAAAATGGGAAAATTTCGAGCGTAGTACCAAATATTTGTCAAAAATAGAACTTGAGTTCATTTATGATAGCGTTCTTTATTCTTTAATTTTATAAATATTTCTATACGCACAATACAATCAAAGAAACATTAGATTCATATTATATCAATTTAATGATAGGAGTGGGAAATGTGAGCTTGAGGAGTCTTAATAATGAACACATTTTGAGCTTATTCACGGACACATTCAACAATTGAAAAATGGGAAAATTTCGGGCATAGAACCAGATATTTATCACAAATATAACTTATGATAGTATTCTTTATTCTTTAATTTCATAAATATTTCTATACGCAGAATATAATCAAAGAAACGTTCGACTCTTATTTAATCAATTTAATGATAGGAGTGGCAAATGTGAGCTTGAGAAGTCTTAAGAATGATCACATTTTAAGTTTATTGGTGGACACATGATCGATACTACATGACCTTTCGAAGGAAATGCCTCCGTCTTAGGCTTTTTTTCTCTCTCGACAGCATCCGAGTACGACTCGGTGAATTCTTCTGTATTAATCTATTTTTGGGTTAATATTAATCATTATTGAGTTCATGGATTAGAAAAGGAAAGTTAAATTTGTTATTTTTTTAGTGTTGTTGCTAATAATACTTTTCATAGTTATCGATTTAACAGAAATTACTCTAGAGATGGTTAGTTTAAGTATTTGATTCAGACATGTAAGTTCATCTATAAAAACTCTAAATTGCTGGGTTTTTTCCCCTCAGTGTTATTGCCAATAACACTTTTCACAGTTATTGATTCACCCTATGTTTATGTGTTTAACAGAGATGCGTTACGCTTATTTTTAGGATTTTATGGTTTAATACTGCACTGCACGATTTATTATTTTTTAACCGCGACAGTGTGAATCGGTTATATGATAAAGGAATACTGAAAACTAATTTTTAAAAAAAATTTTGATCTTAGACTTTCAATTAAAATTAATTACGTAATATAACTAAAATTGTTTAATCAAAATTTCTGTACTAAAAACTTCTCTATTTGAAGTCAAATGTGAAATATGTAGATTATTTCAAGAATTAGTTATTAAATCATTAAAACGTAATTTTTAAAAATCCAAAAATGTAACTGATGCAAGTATGCATCATTGTGTAATGTAAGATTAATGAGCAGTCATTTTTTGTGAGAATAATAACGAATTTTGTTATTTACTTGATAAAAACCTGCCTCAAAGAATAATTCCAAAAATCTTTTTTTTTTTTTTGACTCGGGAAGGTTTAAAAGTGTCGAGATTCAACAAAATTCCCAAAACCAATTTTTAACGTCACAATGTTATATGTGTTTCTATATATTCGTTATGTGTTATATTCGTTTTCACTCTTTCTATACTTCGTATACGAGAAATAAAAATTATAAAAAAAATGTATATACAATTACACTGTCCATCAAATTTTAAAACCTGGAAGCATCGAAATAAATTTCTTAAGGGTAAAAAACACATATAGAATGCGTACTACTGAAATATAACCTCAAAAATCAAATGAAATTCTCCCTTTAAATATAAGAGCTGAAGCTGAAAAATCCTTTAATGCAAAACGTCCAGACAGCAGAAAACTTGGAAAAAGCGAAGAATTTGGCCACAAAAAGTTGGGAATATGTGGATAGATGGAAAGAAAGGAAAAAATTGCATGATTCGAGCGAATTGACATTATACGGCTACAAACTTTTTCTGCCTCACAAATCTGCAAAGCAGACTAGAATCATGGACCAGTCTTCAAAATTGCAAAGCAGACTTCTTAAATTGTAAGTCACGATTGCACTTGAGGTAGAGAAAATTCGGCGATCTTCTTTTCGATTCTTCAATGTTTATAAGGAAAAATAATTAAGAAAAAGAATTTAAAAATGTTTTCATTATAATTTGCTGAATAACTATTTTAGATTGAATTTCTTTTTTAATATTAATTAAAGCTTAATTATTACAAGCTTTTATTTCACTTGACTGTTTCATGCTTGTAATTATAGAGTTTTGTAATTGAATTTTCACTCTCCTTCTGACTGGCTGGAGTTTCAAAATTTTGAACACTTGCGTAATCTCGATAACAACGCATTATTTTAATATTTTCAGAACTTAATTATCATTAATCGATTAATTTAATCGAATTTTGGTTCCATAGGAGTGGCACCACCTGATAATGAATTTTTTTAAAAAAGTTTCTATAACATAATAATAATAAATTATAAATTAAAGACTAAACAGTTGAAAATAATTAAAATTAAATTAAATAATTTGCATCCATTTGTTTTTGATTCAGTGCACGATTTCCAGATGGCATCGGTAATTTGGCTTCTAGATGTACAGGGGGATTCAAAATTCAAGGTACAAAGTGTTAGGGGAGGTAGAAAGTACAAAAGCAAAACAGGATCACATTGGATGTATGATCAGAAACCCCACCCGGATGAACTACAAAATACATAAATATGCAGAAATGACAAGCCAATAATGGGTGAAAACTCTTTATTTGGCAATACTTTACACTTGGATGGCACCTGCACTCGTCCATTTTCACACCAACTGCTCAAAGTTCATATTATTCATAGATTACACCTACACGCTCCACAGCGCTGGCGTATGGATCGATGAACCCTTTCGAAAATACCCGGCGATGAAGATTCTTTTGACAAGGTCAGCGTGCCTGCCATCTGAGCATTTCGAAACTGTTGAATGTTTTCCTTAAGCATCCGGAACTAGCATTGAAATCCTGCTACAGCGCTGGCGAACAGCACCCTCTAGCTTATCTGGTTGGCGTTTCCAGCCATGTTTTCCTTCTTGTTTTTGGCTCGTTTCTGCGTTTCCCACCTTCTCAAAAAGATTGTAACTTGAATTTTTGAATCACCCTGTGTATTTAAAAGAATTTGTGTTAGAAAGTTATTGCGCTAAGAAATATATTGACTCAAGATACTGAACGCACAAATTAAACACATGCGCTTTGTAGTGAGTGACCAGACAATATGGTAAATCAAGAAACGTTTCGATCTTGAGATACCTTTTATATAAAACACGATACGTTTGAATGGTAGTAATTGCTAAAATATTATCCACTACTAAAATATTATCGAAGTTCCACTGGATCTGTAAAACAATTACAAATATCATTATGTTGATAAAATCCTTTGAAAAATTTAAAAATGAAAATATGAGAGTTTTATTCTCGATTTTACTTCCTAGCCACACTACTCTTTCGCTTTATTTAAATTTACCCTTTAATATGCCCAGAAAGTTTGTGTTTTTACTAAACAATCTCCGATCACTCTAAACATACTAATTTCTTTGAAAATAAAGGATTTTCTTACAGTACACTAAACAGCACGGCTTTATGTTTTTACCATGTAACCTCTGATGAAAAACGACCTCTGAGGATAAAACGTAACTAAACAACATTTCTTTCTCTTTTTGCCATGTAATCTCTGATCAGCCCGAATGAAAAATTTCTTGGAAAATTAACATTTCACTTTAAAAAGTGGGGATTTCAAAAGAACTAAAATACTAAAATTGACTATTCAGAAGGCTCTACAGCCGGTACTATGGCTCCAAACAAATCAAAATTTCACTAGTATAGTACAAGTGATGAGCTCTGTAAATACCAAACAATAAACAAACAGACAAAATGTCGTGCATAAGAATCGTATTTTGAACGGAAAAAGACTAAAATACTCTACGTTCTGAACCGAATTTCGGTGGCGTTTTGAGTTAAACTACCCACCCCCCCTGAAATGACCAATTCAATTTTGCTTCAATATTAATAATAATAATAAAAAAATGCAAAAAAGTCGATAATGACGCAGCGCCACTTTTAATGAAAATTCTAAATATTTTATTAATTTCTTTTTTTTTCTTTTTCATTTCGGTTTTCACAGAGCACTTCACTTATACTACATACTAGTTAAATTTTGAAATAAAAAAATCACTCATAAAAACGGTATTTTGAACGAAAAAAGACTTTACGTTCAGAACTTTAATATCGTTTATAGTAAAAAAAGAATTCAGAACTTAAATACGGTACCGTTTTTAGTTAAAGAAAAAAAAACTGAAATAGACTGTTCAATTTTGCTTCAGTAATAAAAAAAATCTGCAAAAGCCGCCTTAGATAATGGCTGAGAGCCAATTTAACGAAAATTAATTTATTTTTTCATTTTTTTTTCTTTCTATTGTTTTTTTCGGTTTTCACAGAGCGAATCCCTCGTATATATATATATTAATGAAATTTTGCTTCATTTGAAGCTATAGAATCAGCTCTGGGGCCTTCTGAATACGCGAACTTTAATTATGAGTACCCTGCATTTTTAAAGTCTCTGTTGAGTGTCGCTGTAAGCTTCCGTGAAACAATAACTGTGGATAAACTATAGTGTGCGCTTTTCAAATCCAGTTGCGTTTTCTCAGTGAAACTGAAAGAAGGTTCATCCCATCCAAAGCCTACCGAAAATACCACGTCGGAATGTTGAAACGGAACGCTAGCACAAACGGAGATCCAATAAATTTAACTCGCTAACATTCCCTGCTCTGCATGTGCCGCCAACTCCTTCCTTCCTGAATTAGTTTATTTTTCTAACTCCCGCCTTGCTGTCGTTTTGTTTTTCTTCTTTTGACACAGGTTGTTGACCTATTACTGAGAAAATTGCATCTTATCATCGTGTGTCAGCCTATACGCGATGTGTTCACGCCACAGAAAATGATAAGATTTACACCCGCAAACGTTCATGAGTGTTTATTTGTTTTTCTTTTATCGATTTCACAAGTTAACTCATGGGGATAACAGTCTTTGCTGCTTCAAATCCCATAACTCTTTAATTCAAATTCAAGTTAACCCATTCGCTGCCAGCAACATTTAGAACGTTTTGCCCTGGGCGCCAAGATTTTATTTTAACCATAACCCGAGTTAATTCGTTCTACCTATCGTAGGTTTGGCAGACAATTCAAATTAATTCTGTCCTTAAGCGGTTAAAGGAAAACTTGTAACGCAAAGCGCAGATATCTCGTAGCTGGTAGTTTTGGTGCAGACGCTTACTACGAGATATCTCGTAGTTGGCAATGAATGGGTTAATATTTTATATACATCGAGTGATGTAATTCAGGGGTTGCAACAAGGCCGTCTTAACACATTGTGTGCGAGATACGAATTAGATGCAAGCTCAAATAAAAAGACAAACCGTAACTGTGCTTGCTCTAGACAATGTTTATACCATAAAAGAATAAGTGGACGTATTTGTGAAGACATCTATTAACATGTCCAGTAAACTAGTAAGTAAGTCAAATTCTTGAATTAAAATTCTGATGTTGGGTAATTCGAGAAAAACGTATTTTTACGTTTCCCGCTTCCAAAGTGTTAACAAATTTGTGCGTCCTGGGCTAGAGTAATTTGACGTCCCATCAGAGCCGTAGCTAGGAATTTGAGATATATGCTCTTATAACACTCACAATGTAAATGCTTTTGTATTAAAAAGAATCACACTATACTTCGCAAATTGTATTATAATATATAATATTCTTTAATATAGTTCTCTACTGTATGATTAAAAAACTAAATCTGATGTACTACTATGGTATTCGGCATCAGCTTGTAGCTATTTGCTTTATTATTGATAAATAATGCAGATAACTTCTATAGCACGCATACATTAGGGATTTTCTCACTTATTGTCTTTATATGAATGTTTTTTGATCTCATATGCATGTTTATGTAACATTACAAAGTCTATGACTGTCTAGCTACAAGCCCTAATTATATTTTTAACTTCTGTAAAATTATAGTTAAATCAATTTTCTGATCTAAAATTAAAGTAAAATCAGTATAGCAAATTTAAGGCGCTCTTGGAACAATGCCGCCCCTGGGCTGCAGCCCAGTTAGCCCATTGGATAAGACGCCACTGGTTGGTAAACTGTGAGAAGGAAACCTAAACCCGTCCCTCATATCAATTAAAAAACACTTAAGGCCATAAATAAATTTTTAGAAATACGGAAATTTATAGAAGATCATAATAAGTAATTACACAAATCATGGCTATTAAAATAAGAAACATCAGAGGAACTCCTGCACTTACACAATATGGCGCGTTTTGTGCTAAGTTTTGTAGCATAGCAAAGAAAATCGAATATGCAATTTGTACCTCTACCTTTTGAGCGATTGCTTTCAGAATTTGATACAGATCTACAATTTTGTTTTCTGGACAATATAGGTAATTTCATTTACGTAGCTTCTGCATTATAACTCAATAACGCCCACATATACTCGAATAAATAGACCATATGACACTCAAACCCTTTGGTGGATTTGGTTCAAAATATAACACAGATCTACAAGTCTGGAGATAAAATCATCCATCTAGCTCGTTATGTTTTTGCATTATGTATACAGACGGGCAGATAGACTTCCCGTACACGAATTTTGTCCCAAAATTTTTACTTTAGTAAGAATGTAATAATTCTTTTTAATCATCTAAACTATTTACTTTTACTAAAATGTGAGGAGTTAAAATGTTGCGAAAAAGAATAAAGATGTACACAAAATTTCTAATTTTCAAAGAACATAGAAATGAACTGCGTGAAATCGCTCGAAAATGAGTAGTAGAGGAGACGTCATCTAATTCAGGGGTTTCCAGCCTTTATTCCCTCGCGTACCCCTTGATTTAAGTTAATATTTTCGCGTACCCCTTTCTGTCATACCCCACCCCACCAGCTATCCGTCTATCTATGCAAAGAAATTTTTATTAATGATGTTAGAGCTTTTGTTAGCTTAAGAGTTAAATGACTTGAATTAAAAACACTTGCTGGCCTTATTTTTTAATTTACATTTTATTGCATTTTTACAATAGTATTAGTTCAACGTCAAAGCAAATGAAATTAGTATTATAACAACTTCGCATTAACTTAAAAGGATGGCTACAAATTATACTCTGTAATAATTAACTTTTAAAGTGGTATAGTTTTTAAATAGCAAGTATTAATTTGGGAGAAAAATACTGTAACTTTTTTAATTTCTTATGTTTTCTTGTTTCCGCCATTACCAACTTTGATTTCGCGTACCCCCAATTGGTCCTTCGCGTACCCCTAGGGGTACGCGTACTACAGGTTGGGAACCTCTGATCTAATTGGATGGAAAGGGTGAGTCTCACGCGGGCGGCGTGAGGCATGCCAGTCAACGTGTTAACGAACCAGCCGGAATTTCGAAGACTGACCTAACCGACACGGAAAAAGCATTGATTGCTAAAGCTTGGTTAAAATAAAAAAGGCCTACATAAAAAGGTCTGCTTAATTTTACATTTGAATATCTTTTTCAAAAACTACAAAAATAAAATAATGCGAAAAAAATCTTGAGTACCTTGGTGCTCGCCTTCGTTCTCTTGATTTGTTTGTGCTCGGTTTTCCACGTACGCTATGTTTTGGTTTCGGTTTTGCTTTCACGTTGCCTCGATGTAAATATATTTGATTTAATACATATTCTTTTACCTTTGTTGAAAGCCATTAATCAAAAATAGATACGTCGATAATTTCCTAATCTACAAATCAAATAACTATGATAAAAAAAATTTGGGCTACTTAGTTGTAAAATTGATTTTAAAATTTTTTATTTCAGTTGTATTCTCTTGAGAGTTATTCTTTGCAGCATTGCTCGTTTCTCAACTAACGAGCCGCCACTTCTACAATATACATATACGGACAAAAGTATCAGGACACTTTCAGATTTTCACATTTTTTAGAATTTCTCCGGAAAGGATTAACTGACTGCCCTTAAACTTCGACCATGTGAAGAGTAGACTGTAACTCACATTTTACATTGAAGATTCGGTTCTGTGGGCAATTAGAGGACCGTCTTCAAACTGATGAAGACAAAAAACTTTTTTGCTCACCCCGCTTCAAAGAAAGCTTATAAAGAGATGAAACTTTCAACAACGGTTATGTATGATGTGCATAATATTTACATGAATTTTCGTATACGCAGCACAAATATTTGGGAAGATATAAAGGTTTTCTTAAAAAGTCCTAAATTTTCCCGCCTGTTCTTTGCTTATAACATGCAGTGTTTTCTATTATATTATACGAAACTTACAGAAAAGATGACAATTTGTTAGAGAAGCATTTGCAAAAATGTGGAAAAGAATGTTTGAATATTACAGGAATTATGAGCATTTTTAGTAAATAATGTTTTACTGCGCATGCGCGAAACATAGTGTAATTTTTCTTTCATAACTTTAAAGCCAGACATATAGGGAAACTTATATAAAAAATTCAGGTCAATATCATTAGTATTCAGAAAGATATCGGCATTACTACGAGCAGAATTTTAGCTCCTATCGAAGAGAAGCTCAATGATGAGGGTTGTACACAAATTGATATTTTTTAAACTTATATCTTTGAATAGTTATATTGAATTGCATAGTGGTTAGAAATTTTCTAAATACCGATGAACACTTGTACTATTTGTAACGAATAAAAAAATATATTTGTAGAATTATTAAAATATTTTAAGAAAAGAAATTAATTAGATAAAAAAAATCGTTTGGCCATAAAAAAATATATTTAAAAATATCGTTTGGCCGTAAAATTGTAACAATATGTAACTTGTTAATAATCATGTAAGTAGTATAATTAAAGCAATAAAATTTTTGTTATTTAAAGTGCCTAATTAGCTTGAATTTAAATTATGCACGTAATTGATAAGTGTGCATGGGTATTTAGCAAATTCTAACCATTTTACAATTCAATATAACTATTCAAAGATATAAGTTTAAAAAATATCAATTTGTGTATAGCCCCTCATCTTTTAGCTTCTTAGCTTCTCTTCGATGGTAGCTAAAATTCTGCTCGTTGTAATCCCGATATCTTTCTGAATACTTATGATATTGAATTTTTTTATATAAATTGCCCTAATTGCCTTTAAAGTTGTGAAAGAAAAATTACGCTATGTATCGCGCATGCGCAGTAAAAATGTATTTACTAAAAAAAAAATTCACATTTCCTGTAATATTCAATTTTTTTTCCAAATTTTTACACATTGCTTCTCTAACATATTGTCATTTTTTCTGAAAGTTTTGTATAATATAACAGAAAACTCTGCATGTTATAAGCAAAAGACAGGCAGGAAAATTTGGGGCTTTTTAAGAAAGCCTTTATATCTTCCCAAATATTTGTGCTGCGTTTACGAAAATTAATCTAAATGTTATGCACATTAAACATCACCATTTCTGAAAGTTTCATCTTGTTATCAGTATTCTGTGAAGCGGGGAGGGAGAAAAGAGTTTTTGTCATCTTCAGTTGGTAGACTGTTCCCTAAATACCTTCAAGACCGAATCTTCAATGTGAGTTACAGTCTACTATTCGCATGGTCGAAGTTTAAGGGCAGTCAGTTAATCCTTTCCGGAGATATTTTAAAAAATGGGAAAATCTGAAAGTGTCTGTATAATTTTGTCCATATAATGTATATTCATTATCCACTCATTCTGGTAGAAAAAGGAAATGTTCCTTGTCCGCGTGAAGCCTTTTTAGAAGGGAAAAACACTGAAAGACCGCAGATGTCTCGTGCGCCAACTGCTTCATATGTTCATAGAGGTTAGGTTAGGTTATATTAACGTCCCGTTTTGAAGCAACACGAGGGCTATTTAGGGACGGACCTCGTAATTTTGAACCGCGGTCAGATGACGAGGACGACACCTGAGCTGGCACCCCCTCTCCAAACTTCCGCGCCACACCAACGGGAGGACGTTTGGCCACTACGTATGATTTAGCGTGCAACAGGCCCCATACACGGCGGATCTTCAGTGGAATCGGGTTTCGAACCTGCGACCCTCCGGTCCCTAGGTCGAGACCTTACCACTAGGCCACCGCGGCCTCTGGTTCATAGAGGAAGAAATCCAGTGGGTTCAGATCTGGAGAGGGTGGAGGCCAAGCCATAGGTCAAGGCACTTTTATCAATTCCTTATCTGTATACTGCTTTATGCTCCACACTACGAGTCATCTGTGCATATTTGTAGATCTGTGTTGCATAAGGGAAGCGTTCTGGGATTTTGGATATCCCTTAAATCTCTGGGTGTAGACTTAAATTAATCTTGGCTAGTTTGCGTTGCAACTCTAAAAATGGAACCTATTCACTTGACGCCGCAGTCGCATGGTAAACGTAACTGAGCATGTCATGTATCATCTAATTGCACGTTGTCTTACGCTGTCTCACCAAGAGCACGTGGATGAGAAGCCGCCGGATAAGTAAGTGGGGTATCGCTCCCCCTGGGTGTACAACAATGGTGTGGGGTTGTGCTACCTCCAATCCGATGACAGGGCGCACCTCCTCAGGGAGGGGTTGGCCGTGGCCGGTTATGGCTACTAGGACTCTGACCTTATTTTCCGATTGTTGTCGTAGCGCCGGTTATTCAAAAGCTCCGCATATCTAGGCAGGACGGGGGGAGGGGCTTGTTTATGGTTGTCTGACGCGAGATCGCGTCCTTACAACATGCCTAGTGGATTTTTAAATTAAATGGCATAATTAATTTAAAGAGTACAACGTGAGAGTGAAGCGAGACACTATTCAGTCAAATCATTAGGAAATCGTCTCCAATTTATAGAAAAAAAAAAGCAGTAGGTGATTATTTTTTCTTTCTTGCATGAAAAAAATGTTTCATTCTATTTTGATTCTTTGGAAACAAACCTCTTTTCGCAAATATGAGTGAATAATGCAACAGATTAAAAAATATGCCTTCGTTATTTATCATGTAACAGAGTTCGTTAAGATGAGCAGCTTTCTCATCAATATGCCAATGTCTCGATCATGAAAATAAAATCGTGCTGTATAATAAGATTCTTACAAGTCTTATATTTCTCCTCCGAATTATTTAAAAAATGAATATTTCTCACTTATTTTGTATTGTTTGTCATATAAGCAGTTTATTTTAACAAATGCTTAGCATTTAAATTCATCTTTTGTTTCAAAGGACTACCTAATCATAAAATATCATCTGTCATGAACTTTGCTCTTTTCAGACACGAATTTTACGAAATACGATTTTAAATATTTCTTGATTCATTTTTCAAGCAATCAAAACAATGAATGAGAACTTACATAGACAATTATAATTGAGAGAGGCGTATTAGACAGATTCAGAAGGAAAAAATGCTATTCGAAGTTTTATTAATTGGAAATAAAAATTTATTTCAAAATGTCTAGAAAACAATTAAAATCTTCTTCCTATCTTTATTTACATCTTTCCTGAATATATTATGGACTTTTCGAAAGAAAAAATGTTTAATATTTCGTTACTGATGTTCTGTTTGAGATGCACAAGGTGAAAATAAAAGGTCAGCTCTGTTGCTGATATGAAAGTTCCAATAAAATAATTAAACTAATAAAAAAGAGAAATTAATTGCTTTCAAATTTTTTTATTTTATTTAACACCCACTCCGACCCAGCCTACCCGGAAGGGTGTAAGGCCCTAACACGGACCGGAGGGGACACAGAAATCATGAAATAAATACATACTACATCCAAAACAGGGGTGGCGAAAAATTACAAAGAAATAACCCAAAACTAATAATAAACAATAAATCCCCAAGGGCAAGTAATACACAGAAACCAAGACACACACCACGAAAGAAAAAAATACATAAAAGTTTTATGACAGAAGAAAACATACAGAAAAAAATAACATGGAAAAATAAAAATACAAAGGCAGTGGCCAACACAATGGTTGGCCACTGCCACCATTGTGTTGGCTATATCCATTCCATCTCCATCAATTCTCCATTTTGCCCTTGTGGACGACTCGTGATGCAGACCACTAGACATTCAACTGTCCTTTAACTAAAGAATATCACCTAAAAGAACCTGCAATTCATCACAGAGTCGCCTGGTTTAAAAATCTGCAAAAAAACAGGGAGTGTCTGTCTCGTTTGGAAAATTTTTTTAGAATTTGTGAGGCCTAGTGCAACCGGCTGAACCTTAGCTGAGGCAGCCTTACTTTTAATCAGTTTGGTTTTAACCTTCTGCAATTAGTGTTATCGGCTGTGGAGCAGCAAATTTTTACCTTTTCACAATTGCTTTCAAATATTCTTATACAGTAAAACTTCTCCTATTAAGGGCCACTCAACCCCCGCCTGTGTGGCCAAGTTGGTCGCCCGTTCAACTTGAATGAAGTACATTCTATTCTTTTCTCTGCCTATGGACAGTTTATTAAGAGAAAAGGGAACAAAACAAACTCATGCTCTCAAAAACAAGACCAAAATCAGATCGAAATGAATCATTCCTTCCCCTATGTGAAGAGAAAAGTGAACTTCGGATTTTACCAGGGTCGGACATTAAAGAGTTCATTTGTGGCTTTAATGCACTCATTCGGACTCTGACAAAGAAGCTGCTGATATAGGTTGCGACCTTCAGCAAATGAATCCTTCAACTCAACAGACTTAAGTCAAAAATATATATTATTTTCTATCCCTCAACAACTATCGTCGAAACGCTTTAGGATATATTTTCCCAATTAAAAAAACAAAACTGAAAAAATGTTACATCCGAGAAAGCTGAAAGATCCAAGCAAACACCATAAGAAATTAAAAATTTTCGAAATACTTTAGATAATTCTTAAAATTCTCTTTATCAGAAATAACGAATTAGGGCTTGTATAATTAGGAGAGAGGGGGTGCCAGTTCAGGTGTCATCCTCGTCATCTGACCGCGGTTCAAAATTGCGAGGTCCGTCCCAAAATAGCCCTCGTGTTGCTTCAAAACGGGACGTTAATATAACTAACTAACTAGGGCTTGTTTAAATACGTTTTTTGTGCTTCCAGGCATGAAACCCCTTTAGAGGGACCTGAGGGTGGCCGCATGTACAGAGGTTTCACTGTATTTTGAAATTCAAGAACATGCATTAGAAATTGTTTCCATAAAAGGAAGGATTATTTCTAAATGTATGAAAGATAGTATAAATTTACTTGTTTTGTTAGATGAACGTCCTTGTAACTGTAAATTGGGGTTTTATTACTACTGAGCCGGCACCCCCTTCTCCAAACTTCTACTGTAGGCACGACGGAAGACGTTAGAACCCGACGAATTTAACGCTCACCAGCTCCACCGACACGACGGATGCTTGGTAGATACGAGTCTTGAACCCATGACCCTTTCTTTCCAAAGGTGATACTGACGCCAGGCCTCCAAAGTTTAACCACGAAGGTGTCTTCCTAGATGTAAAGTTAATCTTTTTATGTAGTATTCTTCAAGAACTCTTGTACGGTGTCAGAAATCAGTTTTATCCTTATAGACAGAGGATGCTCCAGCATTGTAACTGATGGGTGCTGTAACTTATAGTACCACACTGAGCAGAGATACATTTCTGTATAACTTAAATCTGCCTTTTTAAAATGAACTGTAAATAATTTAATACAGTGAAACCTCGCATAACGAGCATATTTCGTTCCAGAAGCCTACTCGTTATGCGAAACAATTTTTCCCATAGAAATCAATGTAAAATACGATAATGCGTCCCATGCCGAAAAAAATACTCAAAATATTTTATGTATAATGTTTATTCAAAGAAAATTATATATAAGATCGTTAAAGAGCCTGAATCTTCTTCGTCTTATCTTTTAGGCAGAAACAGTCAGCATGGAATGCGGATAGGATTTTCAGAAATGAAAAGCGGAGTGAGTGCTAAACACGTACTGATTTACCTGTTCTGTTATTCTTATTAAAAGAAATGAGTCAATTACATTACGTCATTGACTCAAATACGTCACATAATTTGTGACGTAGCGTTTCAACAACTGTAAATGCGCGGCCGAAAAATAGTTTTTAAAAAACCATGGCCTTAAATATTACTGGAATCAAAAAATGAAAATAACCAAAGTCCTTCGATCCATTCAAAACGTTTATTACCAGAAAAAAAGAAATCAAAACAAAAGATATAATTCGATTAACGGATAAAACAGGTTACAATTAAAAGAATAAAAGCAAAGTAAAAGCCTAATTTGATAAGAATAAAAGCTCCGTGGATATGACAGTAGCAGGCGCAAACTCGGGAATTCCCCTCTCCTCGTCGCTCGTTAAGCGAGTCATTTTTTTACAATTTATTTTGCTCGTTATGCGAGGTTTCACTGTAATTAGTTAATGAAAATCAAAGATTTTGGCATGATGTGGGTGAATTTTTAATAAAGTAACTTTAACTAAGCAAATACTAATTCTTAATTCATTTTGATTAAAAATTTAACTTCAAAATAAATTTTCCAAATTAATTTTTCTACATTCTTATACTCTCGTTTATAAAGATTTAAGGAACTGCGACTGAACAATAAACAATTCATGAAATGTAAAGTTAAAGTAAATACATTTATAGGGAACTTTATAACAATATTATGGACAATATTGTTGATGCAATTACTGGATGCTGCTGCGTTGGCGCGCAAAAGGTGTATTGTTATTGCTAATGTTTACTTCTTCTGTTTCTTCTGTATTTTTTTGTATTCAAATAACATATATAGGAAAATTATTTTCGTATTCATTTAGAAGAAAATATTTATAGTATAATATTTTTTAATTAAATTTTTATTTATTATGTTTTTACTTTCTCGTATACGAAGTATACAAAGAGAAAGTATTGTAATCGTCAAAAAATTCGAACTCGAGATTTTGACGAATCTCCACGTTTTAGACCTTCCTGAGTCCGAAAAACACAATTTTGGAATTATGTCTGTCTGTGTGTCTGTATGTCTGTGTGTGTGTCTGTGAACACGATAACTCGAAAACTATTAGAGATAAAGGGATGAAATTTGGTATGTGAACTTGAAACATAATTTGTAGGTTTCTATCAAATTTTGGACAAAATCTGTCAACTGGAAGTCTGTCAATCTGTACGTCCGCTGTCATGTGAACACTATAACTCAGAAACTCGAATAGCTAGATGGATAAAATTTGATACACAGTTTTATACAATGATGTAGGTCCGTATAAAATTTTGGGCCAAATCCGTCAAAGGGTTGACTGTCTGTCGGTCTGTATAATCGCATACTTGTTCAGTTTTGAAACTAACTCCCTGCGCATGCCTACTGGTGACAATGCCTGTGCAAAGAAGAAGGGACGCTCCGAAAACTTGGCAGTTTGCCAAAAACCAATTCTGGCGCGATTTTGTAAGGAAGCAAGCATTTAGGTCTCGCCAGGTCCTGTTGCGCAAAAGAATGCGCAGGGGATTTGAATTTGTTTTGATCCTTCAAACCACGCGTGGTTCCAACTTTGGTTTACTTGCGACGGAAGTTTATTTGACGTCTTTTATTATTCTAGTTTTCTCTACATGTGTTAGGAGTATACGAGAAAGTTTAGGGGAGACTACTCCCACTGGTTTTATTATTTATTTTCAAACTTTGGATTCGTGAAAAAATTTTCTGTAGTGAAAAGACGTTTGAAACACTGTTTCTAATATCTGAAAAGGACTGCTAATTTCAATACTCCAATCTTTTTCAAGCGGTGTATATCAGGGGTAAATTTTTTTCCCTCGCGTACCCCTTGATTAGTCTTTTAATTTTCGCGTACCCCCTACATTCATATCCCTCCTCCAACCATCCGTCTATACAAAGTATTTTTTTATCAGTACTATTAAGGGCTTAGGTAAGCTTAAGAGTCAAATGACTGGAATTTATAACATTTGCAGGACTTATTTTTATTTTACATTTTATTCCATTTTTGCAATAGTTTTAGTTCAACGTTAAAGCAGATGAAATCAGTATTGTAATAATTTCGCATTATCTTATAAGGATATCTAAAAATTATACTTCCTTTTTTTCTTATTTTGAGGTAGGTTTAGGACTTGCACAACATTCACTTTTACTTTTTACACGAACTTGGGGAAACAAAATTCTGTTACATTTTTATTCCCTTATGTTCTGTTGTGTCCGCCATTACCGACTTTGAGTTCGCGTACCTCCAACTGGTCCTTCGCGTACCCCCAGCGGTACGCGTACCACAGATTGGGAACCTCCAGTGTATATGAAAAAAACAGTGCACTATTACTGCGCATACAACCTATGTAATTTTGTCTTGATCTTGTATTTTTTACATGGCCGCGTTGGCCTAATGGTAAGGTCTCGGCTCGGCTCGGTCGTCGGGTTCCAGGCTCGAAACCCGATTGCATTGAAGATCCGCCATGTATGGGGCCTGTAGCACGCCAAATCATACATAGTGGCCAAACGCCCTCCCGCTGGTGCGGCGCGGTAGCTTAAAGAGGAGGTGCCAGGCCAGGTGTCGTCCTCTGACCGCGATTCAAAATTACGAGGTATGTTCCAAAATAGCTCTCGTACTGCTTCGGAACGAGACGTTAATGTAACTAAACAACATTGTACTTTTTACTTCCTCTAACAGTTTGTACGCTGAATTTTAAATTCCTTTGTATATTTAGGAGCCAAATTACTGATGACGACTGTATTTTTGAATCACCCTGTATAATACTGCCAGGAATACTACAGACTTTAGGACTGTATTTATTTTTGTGACAAGTGGACGGTGTACATTTTAATTTACTTTTAAAACCACGGTTTACATTTAAATTTAGTTTGCAATGCACATTGTTCGTTAATTTTTTTACAATGCACATTGTTCGTTAATTTTTTTACAATGCACATTTTATTTTTTAAATATCTGAATACTGTATATATAGCTAAATAATCCTTCAATTTTTTATCATCCAACATTACGTGCATTTTATGACCAATGTAGAATTAATTCATTGAATTAATTCTGCATTTAAAACGCCAGCATTTAACAAACAATGACGCTCTAGATTTCATCAAAACCTATTGAAAAGACCATTTCCATGATTTTTCGTGTTATTTATTTGCCAGAAAATACTTTTTCAAGCAAATAAGCAAATGGGCACGGAATCGCTTCTTTGTCATTGCAACTGATAAAAACGAAACCAGTGAGTAGAGGATTCTTTATTATTTTTTTTTTTTGGTTTTTTAATTGAACGTCAAGGTGGAAATCTAATGAATTTGGAAAAAGAAAATCTGAAATGCTATTTGTATCGGTGGAAACACTTCGACGGTAACGTACGACATCAATGAATGCACACTGAAAAGGAAGGGAAAACTAATTTCACAGTGGATAAAAAAAAAACAGAAAAACAAGCAGTTCAGGAAATGCATGAATGGGATAATGAATGAAAGCGCTGGATTTGATTAAATATGGGAAAATGCATAGAGTGGAAAGAGAAAAGAATGATTGCAAAGTTTTGTGAGTTATTCATTCAATAGACTTTTTTAAGCCAGTTTTGACCATTTATCTGAGATATATACGTTTCACGACCATTATTTTTTCACGCAACTATCGTTCATTGTCATTAACTCCATTTTTTATTAACGCGTTTTTATTAAATTCGCCATTTATCACCAAACATCAAGAGACAGCAATTTGATGGATTTTTAAGTGTTGACTAATTAAGTATTAACCAACTAAAAGGGTATAAAAGTATTACAAAATAGTATTACATTTTTATTTATAAAATAGGATGTCTTTTCGAGTCTCTTTGATTGAAACATGTAATTTCTAAAGCTGTTTGGTGTCTGTGCATGAAATTCTCTTAATTCTGTCGATAACTATCCAAAGAAAGTTCAGTGATATTAACATCCCGTTTTAAAGCAACACTAGATCTACTTTGGGACGGACCTAGTAATTTTTAACCTCGGTCAGATGACGAAGACGACACCTGAGCTGGCACCCCCTCTCCAAACTTCCGCACCACACCAACGGGAGGACGTTTGGCCCCCTACGTATAATTTAACGTACAACAGGCCCAATACACGACGGATATTCAGTGGAATAGGGTTACGAACCTGGAAGCCTCCGGCTCCTAGGACGACACCTTACCACTAGGCCACCGCGGCCAACCGTAACTAGGAATTTGAGTTATATGCTCTTATAACACTCACAATATTAATATTTTTGTAATTAAAATAATCACATTATACTCTGCAAATTTTAATCCAACATATAATATTCTTTAATATAGTTCTCTACTGTGTGATTAAAAAACTAAATCTGACGTACTTCTATGGTATTCGGCATCAGCTTGTAGCTACTTACTTTATCATTGATAAATAATTCCAAAGAAAGTTCAGAAAACAATAAAAATTGGTTTTATAGAAGGGAAACTCAGAAGTTACAAATTTAATACCATCAGTTTTTTCCTCTAACCAAAATGTATGCATGAG
>BGPR01000041.1:2008325-2044680 GCA_013235015.1 Araneus ventricosus | reverse complement strand
AAAACTATTCCGAGCTGGAGAAATTCTGTGCAACAAAAGAAAGCAATCACCTTTAAATGAAGCATTTGTAAACATAGCCTATTCCTCTCTTATTTTTCGCCTCTTAAGAAAAGTCTAAAAATAGCCGCGGAATTTACTACTAATAAAACCTCTCCAGAATACAAAACAAAGCTATAAAGATGTGGCTATGACAAGTATCTTCCATTAGATGACATATCGATTCAAGCCGAGTTAGCGGACATGCCGGAAAATCACATACGGCTTCGTTATCTGCTGTATATCTAAAAGCTATTTACGAGTTCGGATGGCTCCTTAAATATAAATAATTTAATATTTAAATATATCTTTTGCATTTGGAATTGAAAAGAAAAAAATGCATAGAAATAAAATTCTCCAACAAGTAAATTGCTATTTTTTTTCTCCCACAAATAGGAACTATAAAGTCTGTCAAATGCCATATTTTCTTAAAATTTCATCCTGACGAACGATGACATCAGCTTGAAAACATTTCGTTTACCTTTCTAGACATTTAATGCAAATTACAGACTGGTAAAAAGCACTAGTTTAAAACCATTGCAATCAGTTTTCCAAGTCTAATTCTTTTATAAAATATCTACAAGATAAAAATAATGCTCAAAATGTACTATAATACAAAAATTTGTTAACATTTTATTTAAAAAATTCAGTAAGAGACAAAGGGTAGTTGTGTGGCAACGGAGGGTGGGGTGTAGACGGTGGGTATAGATTCCCCCAATGCCAGTCTTATTGAGCGTCATGGAGAAACTTTTTTAGCGCCAAAAATGGTGAGAGGGATGAAAAAATTATGCCATGTTCCGGGCACCATTTACATTTTTGAACCCACAAATAATAACCGGGAGCGAAAAAAGCAAATTATAACCAGGGCACCGCTTACCATCCTTACACCATTGGCCAGGGACAAGGTGTCCCCACTGTGAATTTCGGTGGCGAGGGGTCATAGGTTCGAAACTCGATTCCACCTTGCACATGGTATCCATAATTAAAGTTAGTCTATTCAGAAGTCCCTAGAGCCGATTATATGGCTCAAAAAAAAAAAAAAAAAATACTAGTATGAAGTACAAGTGATGCGCTCTGTGAAAACAAAACAAACATGATTAAAGTTAGCCTATCAGAAGGCCCTAGAGCCAGTTCTATGGCTCTAAACGAAACAACATTTTACTAGTATGTAGTACAAGTGACGCGCTCTATGAAAACAGAAAAAACGTACATATAAAAACGATATTCTGGACGAAAAAAGACTTTGCGTTCAGAACTGCATTTAGACAGCGTTTTTAGCTAAAAAAACTCAAATGAACTAATCAATTTTGTTTCAGTAATAATAATAATAATAAAAACCTGCAAAAATCAACTCAGATATTGGCGCAGCGCCAATTATTGACGAAAATGTTTAACTTTTTTACTCTTTTTTTCTTTCGGTTTTCACAGAGCACATTACTTGTACTACATACTAGTGATAATTTCTTCGTTTGAAAACCTAGAATCGGCTCCAGGGCTTTCTGAATAGACGAACTTTAGTTATAACAACCCTGCATATACAGGGTGCCCAGTTAAATAAGTTCCTCCCCCCCTTTAATTACAGAACGATGGCAGCTTTAGTCATGAAAGTAGTGTCTAGGTATAGTAAAACCTAGAGTATAGTAGCGCTATGCGATGAGACAACTTACAACGCCACCTGGTGACAAACTTCGAAGTTAGCGTTCTTATCTCGAAAACGGTACAAAATAGCCGAAAAATGTCAATTACAAAGTTGTATAGCGTAATAGATTTAGTACAAAAATACACCTTGTGCGCATCAATTTGAAGAAAAGAACGCTTAAAAAGCTCATTTATTTGTTCTCGATTTCCGAAACAGTGACGTCTTAAAACGGGTTAAAAAGAGAAAAAACACTTATTTATCACAAGATACTTTTATTTTCGAGTTCAAAGTGCTCTCCGTCATCTACAATACAGATTTAAGCCCTCGTTTGAATTTCACTTTACATACGTTTTAGCATGTAAGTTGTTGCGATAGCACAAGCAACAGTAATACGTCATCGAAAGTCCTGCAATGTTAGCGGAAAGGTCCATACATCTGTTATTTGAGTGTTTCACACAGGAAAAAGTATAATGGGTTCATTTTTGGCCCGAAAAATAACACTTTCTCCTTTTGTCCATGCGTTGTGACATCACAATATCGGAAAATGCGAACAAACAAATGTGCATTTTAAGCTTTCGACTCTTCGTATTAATGTGCACAAGGTGCATTTTTGTTCTAAATTGATAACGCTCTACAACTTTGTAATTGACATTTTCCCTCTATTTTGTACCGTTTTCGAGATAGGAACGCTAACTCCGAAGTTTGCCAACAGGTGGCGTTGTAAGTTGTCTGATTGCATAGCGCATAGACGTTTTACTATGCCTAGACACTACTTTCATGACTAAAGCTGCCGTCGTTCGGAAGTTAAGGGGATGGTCTTTATTTCAGTGGGCACCCTGCAGATCTGATGCACGCTAAATTTATAGCCGGGATGGTGTCAAGAGTTGGGTGCTGGTATAGGTGCCATTTATGGCATCTAACTGCAGTTTAAAATTATTCGGCCCGTCTCCAGTAGTCTCTACGTAGCTGCAAAATAAATTTCTCAGTCGTATAATCAATCTATCAGTCACCATTATTGAGAAAAAGTACAAGTTCTTTAAGTGTATGAAGACTAAACAATAAGGTGAATTATGCTTAAAAGATTATTGTTTAAAATGGTCTTTTTAAATAAAAACGCCAATGGATAATAAAAAATAGAAATCTGATGCATTTAATTTCCACATTATTCTTCAATAAAAGCAGACATTAAAAATGCTTGGGAAAGAATTGAAATTGTCATCTAAATAGAAACCTTAATCAACGAAATCACACTCATTTCTTGTCTCTTAAGAAAGATTTAAAAGTACCCGTGGAATGCGTTTGTAATGAAATTCCTCCAGAGCATACAACAAAACACAAAAGGATAAACATGACAAGCATTTTCCATTACATACCATATCGATTTAAATCGAGTAAGCGTGTATTTATGTACAAAAATCACATACGACTAAATTCTCTATCATACATGTAAAATCTATAAGTGAGGTTGGCTGTTTTCTTCTATATAAATAACTTAACTTAAAGTTTTATCTTTTACAGTTGGAATAAAAAATAATACCATAAAAATGATGTCATTGAATTTTTTTTTTTTTTATTTATTTATTCACCACTGAAAAATAAGAGCGACCGAGTCTTGCAGATGACGGATTTTTCCCCGATATACAATAACGCTGGCTAGAAAATATTCCGCCGAGTGATATAGCATATTTCTTTTGCAAAGATTTTACAAAATATGAAAGTATGAGAATAATTTGATAAAAGGAGCATGAAAACAAAAGTGCAGTTCTTTTTTTAAAAATTTCGTTGCAGGCAAACTTTATAAAAAGGTTCTTTGAATATTTCAAGAGGAACAAAGATAAACATATTTTACTTGAAAAATTATTACATTAAAAACTCACAATTTAATAAATAAAGAATAATGAAAAGTAGAAATGTACTTCGATGGAAAATTTGGCAAACTTTTTTCCACAAAGCCACACGTTATTTTTAAAATATTGAAGCGATTTTGAATTATTCTATCCCTTTTCACTCCGAAAGGTAATTAGAAGCATAATTATTTACTAAATGTAAGGTCTCATTTTTGCTCCGAGACCTAAAAAATATAATAGTATAAGTTGATTGTTCCCGAAAAATTAATCTGACATCTGTGTACGTATTATTTTTAACTATAGAAAGTAAGAAACGTCAAAATGATGCACCGACTTTAATGGCGCCTGTGGAGTTCAAAGGGTTAAGATTCCGATTCGTCGATGAAGAGTCTATCCCGAGTTCATCTACGAGTTTGTGCATGCGCTTGTGGAACACCCTGCATTTCATGGGCTTCAACAGATGAAAAATATAATGTGGCGGATGAAAATATAAATAATAAACCATAACTCATCGCAAGCGCTCAGCAAATATTCCTGAATATATATCATCCGTAACCATGAATCTGTTAAGAAGCTCAAAATTCTGATTTAAAATCATTGATAAAGAAAATCAAATTTAAACGGATATTTCCTTAATGTGCTGAAGTTTAGTTTTTAACATATCAGTTACTCTCAACTCAGCATTCATAGTTTTAGATATATAACATACGGGAGTTTCTATTTAGAAAATTCGTCTTGCCAACCGAAATTTACATAAGTTTATTTTAACTTTCTTAAAACTAAAGATTGAGAGAAGAGATTCATTTTGAAAGTAAAATTCTGGAAATCGATGATAATGGAAAATTTTGATGACGAAGGAAATAAGTAAAGAGGCAGTTGGAAAAGGAGAAAGTGCAACTGTAAGTGAAAAACTCTTTGGGGTTAAAAAGTGACAGTGCATTTAATTTAACGTAAAAAGCTACACTGTCAGAGGATCGCATATTTGGCATGTTCAATATACAAGCGAACATGCGAAACTATCCGAGGGCAGCTTTTACTGATCGAAAAACAGCACAAAACGATTTATAAATTGTTCAGAGTCGAGTAAAATACTCTTTTGAGTTAAAGTTGATGGTATATTTAACTCAGTACAGAAATTCATACTGCCAGTGGATCGCATAATTAACACTCAAAATAAAACCTGTGAAAGGGCCATTTTCATAAATTGAAAAATTCAGCAAAGGACAAGGAGCTTGCACCTAAAATTTAATTCTATCCATCAAATGCGAGAGTAAATTGCCCTGGGTGTCCTTGTATAGCGTTAAGTGCAAGTCGAAATATTTCTTTCACGGGATAATGGGCTACATGGTTTATTTCAATGAATTTATAAACCGATAACCGTTTCTGCACTCAAACAATTGATGTCCTTCGAGGTAATGAAATTCAACGTGTAGTAATAAATGTAACTTTATGTTGGCAAGCAAGCTGTCACTACAACATTTTGCACAATTCCCCCAGAGTTTATTATCTCAACTATAAACAGCTGCCTGAAAGCATGCATCGAGAAATTAATACCTCTCGAAACGTGTTCTGCAAGAAGAATGCAGCAAAATATCTTGAAACTCAACCAGAAAATTGGTAAAGCTGGAACCAGGTAGCCTACAGGCAGAAACAAGGACAAAAGGTCATGCTGTAAAATATTAAGACTTTTTTGATAATTGGTAGGTTTTTCGTTCGTGCAATTTTTCATGAAAAATATGAAACGAATTATTGCCAATTATCATTTTTTTTAATATTGAGTTTTCCCCTGCTATGTTCTTAAAAGACTCGAATCGAATATATTATAAAAAAATAGAAAAAATACCTACTACAATAAACCTACAGTAGAGTCTCGATAATTCGAGTCTCAATTGTTCGAGTTTTCCATAAATCCGAGTTAGTGAAAAAAATCAGTTTAGCTCCCAAATAATGACCAACACATACACAACACGTGAAAGAATTACTACATCTGGTTTTTATTGTTGTTCGACGGGTCATTTGTCCACTGTGCACCCCGAAGCCACCTGCAGAAATGCCCCCTCCCAAAGAAAATGGGATATATATAAGATCGATATATAGGAGCAATGTGTTTAAACAAAAACAATTGACAATTATTTTAAGATTAATTAATCTGATGCTATCAGCAGTTATGTTATAATATATAAGTACATTTTTCATTTAAATATACTACACTGAAATTTAAAAATTGCTTTTATTTCCATTTATTTATTTATTAAATTTTATGATTTCGATCATTCGAGTTTTCGATAGTTCGAGGTAGGCCAGGTCCCGTCCACCTCGAATTATCGAGACTCTACTGATTGTTTGTTACGAAATTAAAGTTATCTGAAAAAAGTATCAAGTAACTTAGATCTTTCCGAAAATACCATTCTTGTTATCTAATAAAAACTTACTGATCTCGAGAACTGGATCAATTCATGCTCTCGTGACACAGGTCAAATGCGTCACGTCAATTCAATTTCGGAATCCATTGGGCATCTTGTACGAGAAAAACGGACGAAACGTCACAGCATAGCATAAGACAACGTGCAGCTAGATTTTAGATTATATGCTCATGTATGTTTGTTATATGATTGTGTCCATCCAAACTGTAATGTATCTGTACTGGCTAAAAAGCACAGGGTCACAGGGCGGTGTTCTGTCATATGACTGTGATAACACGAAAATTAACTCCTACGAATTGAATTCTACGGATGCCTCACATTCCATATTAAAATGGTATAACCTGTGGATATAAATTTTTTGTTTGGTCAGTTCTAATATTCTTTGTTAATTCACAAAAGAAAAATAATAATCTAAGTTTGATTGTATGAATAAGATTGTCTATACATATCCTTTAGAAGAATATTCAGATTATCTAATCTTGGGGCTTCCGCAGGGACAGATTAAACCCTCTAGGGGCGGGTAGGTAGCGGGCTTAGGTAATGGAAGTCTCGGTGGTCCCTCTTTTCCCCTCCTCAACTTCCAAAATCGAATATATATTATTGATTTTAATTTAATGTAAAAAAAAAATCCGTAATTTTGACAAAATGAAACAGCAAATTGTAGATTAAAGAGAGTTAGTTTCATTATATCGCGTATAAAAAAATGCGAAATTAAGATTTAAAATTAATTTTATACAAAACAGTAAAAAAAGTGCAAAACAAACACAATCTAAATACTATTTAATAATAGGACAGGAGATTTTTTAAATTATGAAGAAGATATTTTTTTTTAGAATTATTAAACATAATATAAAACTTGCAAATTAATAAAGAATTTTGTTAGAAATATGTTCCAAAATTTAAACTCTACCTGATTTTAATTTGAATAAGTTCGAGTACACGCCCTTTGTAAATTAAATGAAAGCACAAAATTAAATTATTCCAATAATACCGCAAAAAAAATCCTGAGGCCTTCGGGCCCCATAAGGGGTCGGTCTCCTAGGCAATTGCCTACTTTACCTATTTAAAGCTGGGCATTCTGGGAAGGCTGTTCCAGTTCATTTAGAGGGCTTCTCGCGAGACCCTAACAAATTTTCAGTCCATCAATTTAGGTGGGTCATTCACGGGTCAGACCGAGCCAACTGCAAACCCATCACCTACGGGCAACCTGATCCCCTCGGCTACTGCTCCTCCTCTCCCCAATTTCAAAATAGGCACCCGCCCTGATTTCCCCAGACTGACTCCCATCTATCCTCCCCCTCCCCCACGGGTGGTTTTCGCTTTTGTGAGAGAGCATCTCTTCTCTTCTCGAGGCCGAATGCGCCGATTGGAAAACAAACATTGTTGGATTTTCAAACTTTTCCCTGGACTACACCAATTCTCATCGGATTTTTGCATTGACGAAGGGTTTTGGAGCATTGTGAGCCAATTGGAGTGGAACGGCGTGATCGCGAATGTCCCACTTAATAATCCGGTCCTGGGATTTCTGTCTATTTAAGGCAGAAAAGCAAAGCTTGTGGTAGTTTCTGGAGGGCCAAAGAGGAACTTTTGTCTAAACCAGAGCTTCTTAAATTTGGGCCGCTTTGTTGGATGAAAAAAATTTTCATGATCCCATTCTTTCTTAAAAATTTTTGTCTTCACACGAAAATTGGAAAATATATGAAGAAATTAAGCCCTAATTAGTGATAAATAAAAGATATAATTTAAAATTTTTCCTTAATATGTTTGTTAATAGGTATTGAAAAATCTGAAATAAGGCACGGTGAAATTTTCCAAGACCTCGGTATTGTTCTACAGAACTCAAAATGGGTCATAATCCACAGTATCAGAAGCTTTATGTTGAGACATTTTTTTGTCTGGTTCGGATTGACAGATTCCCAGACATCAGCTAACTGTACTCATATTCGCAAGTTTAAAATTGACTGATGTTCTAACTTTTGTGTAACTATAATATACAGAGCGTCTCGGAATTCATGGCTTAAGCTTTAGGGAGTACAACACACCGAAGCTAGGAATATTCTACATAAAACATGTGGTTGCACACTCACCAAAATTGGAAATCAGGCACAATCCCGTTATTAGTCGCTAGAGATACGGGGTGTTCAGGAATCCCAGATACTACTTCTGTGATTGCATCTGCTTTCCGATTCTTGGTAGATAGAGACCCGCACCAACCCGGCCTACCCTATCCAATTCTTGGTGCGTTTGTGACCACATGTTGCTGAATATTGTTAGCCTCGATATGTTCTACTTCCCCCTAACTTCTGAGGCATGAATTCTAGAATGCTCTGCATATATTGCTAAATAGATATTTGGGTTATTTGTCCAAATTTTATAAATTGCATCATTATTAACATGATTAATTTGATTTTAAACCGTATGGCAAGTATTGAGAAGAATGCGTCCAAGAAAATTTTCCTCTATCCTCTTCGGACACATTTTCAGTAAATTAATTTTTAAATTTAAAATTACAATTGCATTTCGACTTAGATAAAGCCAGCCTTCTTTGAAACTGCCAGTGGCCGAATTTGTGTGTCCGCAAGGACGGGTCAGATCACCACTAAATGAACAATCGAAATCAGGGTTGTTATAATTAAAGTTCGCATATTCAGAAGGCCCCAAAGCCGGTTCTATGGCCCCAAACGAAACAAAATTTTACTAGTATGTAGTACAAGTGATGCGCTCTGGGCAAATCGAAAAAAAAAGATAAAGAAAAAGAAAAAAAAAATAGTTAGGGGAAAGGGTGGGGTAAAATCGGGTACCTAAGGTTCGAAGGCCTGTTGTAGCTAAACTATTCGACTTAAAGCTTGTCAAATTTTACTAAAATATTCATTATTTATCAGAGTACAATATATCTTTCAGGAAAAGTCATAGTTTTACTAATTTTTTTACTAATGATTTTTTTGTGGAAAAAGTCAAACTACCCGGTTTTACTCCACTAGTCGGGTAAAACCGGGTGAACTACTTTAAATCTATGGGAAATTAGGTAAAATTAGATTTTCAGTGGAAAAGTAGCATGCATTTTTATTTTATGTGACAATTTAAGAATAATACATTTTTATAAGATTTAACAATAGTTATAATAGTTGACAATTTAAGAAAGAAGACATTTTTTTTTTTAAAAAATTAACAATAATTACAGTAGTTGACAATTTAAGAATAAAGACAATTTTTAAGATTTAACAATAGTTACTACAGTTGTCAATTTAAGAATAAAGTTTAAAAAATATTTCCAAAATTCGTATCTAAATTAGTGATAAAAGCTGTAGGAATGAAATGGGAACTTAGTAATGTCACTAGCGCATTGAAACACTGCTGGTTTGGAAATTACAATAGAACAGAATAGCGACTAAAAGAAATATAAGAATCTCCTAAGAAGAACTAAGAAGGAGAATAAGAAGAACAAATGTTGTACAAAACAAGAAATTGGAAATACTTAATAGACTGACTGGGCTCTCCTACTATTTTAATTATCCAAATCCAAAAGCATAAGAATAAAAATCAAATCCAAAAGAAAAAGAAAAATGTATTCTACGGAATTCTTTTCTTTAAAATTCTAGCTGACTAAGAGACGAACTCAGTCGAAATGACTATGCGTTAAATAAAACCAAATGATTGCAAATACTTCGAGCAAAAGATTTTTAATTCTAAATGCATTTTAAGTTTTATTTGAGAAAAAAAATGAACAAAAATCGTTTATTTGTAAGCGAGGAAATAATGGAATAAATAAATTTCAATTATTTGTAAAATTTTGACTACAATAATTCTTTATATGATTTGAAATTATCACAACAAATATTGGAAATTGGGATAAATTGGAAATGCTTTCCATCAGATCATTTGGCTCAAAAGTCAAATAGGAATGGCCCTCACAAACTACCAACAACAATCTCACAACTAAGAAAATCCTCTTGGATCGGGTATCCATAGTTTCCTCCTATTACCCGGTTTTACCCCGAGCGCAGAGGTTATAAAAAACGAAACAGAACCACGCAATTGTTTTACTAAATCATTATTGTTTGACAGGATATAAATCCTTAGTAAGCATATAGTAAGCCGGACTAAATATAGTTTTTATAATTGTAATGATTAATAAGTAGGGATAGTTTAAATAGGAACGAACATTGGAGAGTTGACGTCATAAAACAAATAAACCTTCACAGACGAAGTGAAATGAACAACAACAACATGGCAACTGTGACCATTCTTTTTTCTTCACTAGTAGAGTATAATTAAGAATTTGTTCACTAAAATGGAAAATTAATAACGCCAAAATCAAGGTATCCGGTTTTATCCCCATTCTCCCCTACATTTTTCTTCAAAAGTGGCGCTGCGCCATTACCTAAGGTGACTTTTACAGATATTTTTTTAAAACTGAAACAAAATTGAATAGTTCATTTGTGTTTTTTTATATAAAAACGCTGCAGAAATCAATTTTGAACGCAATTATTTCCTCCCCGTAAATACCTTTTTCTTGCACGATTTTTTTTTCGGTTTTTACAGAGGCAATCAATTGTATTACATCCTAATAAAATTTCGTGAAAAAAGTATGCATAACAACGCTATTTTGAACAAAAAATGTCTTTACGATCAGAATTGAATTTCGGGAGCATTTTTAGTAAAACAGAAAAAAAAACAACCTCAAATGAACTATTCAATTTTGCTTCAGTAATGAAAAAAAATCTGCAAAAGTCACCTTCGATAATAGCGCAGTATCACTTATGACGAAAATTGTAATATTTCTTTTTCTTTCTTTCTTTTTTTCGGTTTGTCATGAGCGCATCTCTTGTACTATACTAGAGAAATTTTGTTTCTTGGAACTCTGTATAAACACGAATAGTTTGTAACAAAATATACCAGAAATTAGCATAATTAACTGAAGGAAGAGTTATAATTCTCCATCCCCTGCCTTCTGAACTCTCCGGGCCCAGTATTTTTAAAAAAATTTTAATCTTCAGCCCGGTTAGAGCTTAATCCGTCACTGCTGCTAACAGCTTGTCCATCGATGACGACGTGCAACAGTGTAAACGAAATTAGTGAACTCGAAGGTTCTTAACCTCCGTTCATAATTTTTGCTGTAACGTAAGTGGCATTACAATTTGCAACATAATATCTTGTATTGTGCCATTAGCGGTCCGTTTTGCAATTTGCAACAAGCTCATGAGCAAATGCTACTGCATTCGCCAATCTTCATAAATACGGCTTTGTCACTTGTTGGTAAATAATACTAATTTACATATGCAACTCAATGCATGTTTTCACACGAATTCCGAAACTCGGTTATATCTATGTATTAAATCTTTTCGAAATCCTGCTTTTTGCTCAATATTTACATTCAGTCCGATTCATTTTTACTTTTCTTTCGCCTTCCTTTTGTTTTGGATATGAGAAGGCGCTAGTGAATTCACCTCAAGAGCTCCATAAAATGTGCTGACTAAGCCAATTAATGCATTCTATGTAGATTTAGCCAAGCAATGAGAGCATCAGTTACTCTCATTTTCGCTTTGGATCTTGAGAAGACTAAGACGTAGAATTTTACAGGCTATATAAAATTATTGTGGTGGAATTGGGACGTATTTTATAAAATTACTGTTTGAACAGCCGAGGAGAAATGGAAATAGGTATAATTTGAATTCTGAATTTTCCTTTCCTAAAAATTATAATCTTTCATCTATTTCTCAATAATGACAAATGCCATACCTGAGAGACATAGATGTAGGGTCTAAAAGAAAGACAAATGTCGTATATGAGACACATAGATCTAGGCTCTGAAAAGGGAATCACACAGAATCACCCTGGCCCAGCGCTAAGACATTCGGGGACAAATGAATGACCGGCCGCCACGAAAAGAATCTGGCATTGTGGATCCCGCATTATAACCCTCATTACGAGCGGCACATGCGGCAACCCCCCATTACAGGGGTACTACCCATCATCGGTGATGAGCACTAAGAGCCACATTATCATTACTGTACCCACGTCCAGGAGAGAGATCCCGCTTACTTATCCGGCGGCTTCTCATCTACGTACTCGTGGTGACCCCAAGTCTAAAAAGGGAAGACAAATGCTATATCTGAGACACATAGACGTAGGCTCTGAAAAGGGAAGACAAATGCCATTTCTGAAGTTAGGAATTTGAAATATACAAATCATTTGAAAACAATCCATTTATGCTCATTCTTTTTAACCCTTTTCGGATCAAAATATTATTTGTTAACAAAAAAAAAGAAAAGAAACAACTAAAAATTAAAAGAAACAACTTAAAAATACTTCATGCTTAAAATTATTCATTTATTCCAGATTAATTAATTAAAATGATCCTTTCATTATTCATTTACATGAAGATCATGCTGCCATCTAAGTCCCATCAAACCCTCTCCAGACCAAATTGAAAGCAAAATTGCATATAAAAGCAGCTTATTCCGGTGGTATCACAGGCCCGGAAAGGGTTAGAACACACTATATAGAATCCAGTGCGTTTACTCCGACTGCATCATAAATACTTAGTGTCTCCAAAAGGAAAAAAAACGACTTTAGTTCGAAAGATGTGCTAAAAAATACATTCTTCTTTTAATGAAACTTATAAATTTCTTTCTGATGGATAAAGAATGAGGCAATCGAGAGTTTCGGAAAAAACATCGGACGTATTTTCTGTTAGACAACTAAGAAGTAGTCTCATGGTATAGCTTATCAAAGGTAAATGATCTCCAGAAGAAACAGAAAATCTGGTGTTATCTCTTTGACAGCTAGGCTGTCAAATATCTTCGTAGTACAGTAAGGCTGTTGGACAATATATTGAATTCCAGTCTTGTTCGTGATTGAGGAAACTCTCTTACGAAAAGATTAAATTGGGCAATTATCTTGTACTGATACATTCTTTTTTCCAATGAAAAACAATTCAGTCTTGAACCTTCAGACTGCTAAGAATTATTTTTATTACTTTTAAGCCATCCGCAAAGTTCTGAAAAGTAGTCGCGTGAGAAAATTCTAGATAATTTTTTTTTAGATTTTGAAATGCTTTCAAGGTGTAATTTTTTTTTCTTATGTGCAGTTAGAGTTTATTTAAAATGTTCGAATCTGAAATGAGAAAACGTTTCATGCACATCTTTTGGGATAGTCGAAAAATCGTTGTACATTTGGGAACAAAAGTTATTTCAATTATTTAGATTTTGAAATGTTTTCTTATGTGCAGTTAGAGTTTATTTAAAATATGAAGTGAAAAAAGGTCTGATGTACATCCATCATGATAGTCTCAAAATAGTTGTACATTTGGGAACAAAAATTATTTCTATTATTTAGGTTTCGGAACGTTTTCAAGGTGTAAAAAAGTTTTCTTATGTGCAGTTTGAGTTTATTTAAAATGCTAGAATATGAAAAGAGAAAAGGTCTCATGTGCATCCATCAGGATAGTCTCAAAATCGTTGCACATTTGGGGAACAAAAATTATTTCAAATTATTGCATTTTTCCGTAATAAAATTTGTGTAGCGCAAGTTAAATAAATTATTGACAATAAAATTTTTTGAGAATATATGGCATGTTTTTCTTTTCACAGGTTGTATTTTAAAATAGATTTATTAAAACCGTCTTACAAAATTTACTATCTCTAACACAGGCCAACACATATGTTGTGCCGGGGATTTTTTGAGCTGATTTTATGTGTAATTCTTGTTCTGGAAACGAATATGACATTAGTTTTTGCCTATCAGCTCTTGTTTGTAAGATATGACAGTAGCGTTAATTATATTAACACGTTAAATTAGACTTAGGGTATAGGAGTTAAAATAAAAAAAACTTTTTGTTAATAAATTTGTTAACATTTTAATTAATTGAAAAACACAGCAACCCTCCTGTAAATCTACAATAACTTAATTAAAAATTGGGAATGAGAAGAATCAAATAAAACAAAAGGAAAAGTTATTTTGTTCCACTCTAATACCTTCTTTTGTTTGACGTTCTTGAGTGAAATTTGTATACGCAATCTCTTTGCAGATTTCTTCATAACCTACCATCATATGAGTATCCTATCTGGCTTGTTATAGGTCCTCCATTGTCTTTCTATCGTGGTGAAATCGTTCACCTTGTTCCTCATTAATATCACCAAGAATTTCAGGGAAACGGTCAAAATGGCTGTTCAAGTAATGAACTTTAAGCTCATATAACAACCAAGGTCTCTGAAGCTGTTAACTAAATCAACATAGTTTTCAGCCTTGTGATTACCCAGAAAGCTCTAGACAACAGGGACGAACGATATCTGCTCTTTTTGGTCTATCTCATTCTTTAAATTCCACGAAATTATGATCGTGTATGAGCTGTCTGATTTGGGGACCATCAAAAATTCTAGTTTCAAATTTTTCTGTACTTATTCCAGACATTCCCAGCTGAAAAAATCTACAGAAAAAAGTTTGAAGTTTTTTTTAAGATTTCTGCAGATTTTTTGAAGACAGAAAAAATCTGCATTTTTTCTTCTATTTAATCTGTAGAAAATCTGCAAAAAAATTCTTATTATATTTTTCTCTATATATTCTGCAGATTTTTTGAAGACAGAAAAAGACTGCATTATTTCTTCAATTTAATCTGCATAAAATCTGCAAAAAAATTTCTTTTTATTTTTTTCTTTAAATATCCTGTAGATTTTTTAAGACTTCAAAAAATCTGGATTTTGTCTTTAATTCAATTTGCAGTTATTTAGCAGATTTTCACAACATCATTAATCTTGATCAATATCTGTTGATTTTTTGAAGATTTAACTGCAATTTCATAATATCTGCATTTCTCTAAATACAAATTTTGCGCCATATTCTCTAATATTGCAGTTTTATGTTCCAAAGGATATAAAACAAAATTAGAATGTAATTTTAATTATTGCTTAATTTTACAGCAGACAGGAGTTTCAAAAAATTTCCCAATCGAAAATTGTCTTAGGCACTAAATTTTTTAAATATGCCACTGAAAAAATGAATTCTAAATTAATTTTTAAAATAAATATTTGAGGTTTTACCATTTTAAACTTTTCCCTCATAATTTAATTAATTTCCAATTAGTTTTCCATTTGTCTTTCTGACTAGCTATTTTCCTCCAATAGAAGGGAAAAGTGGAGCTTGCGCCCTTTGGATGGAGAGAAGGCTTACCAGAAAAATAAAAGGTATAAACGAATTTGTTGAAACAGAGAATCTAAATTATTGAACAAAAATATTACTAATCTCATCTATTACTCATCTCTACGACTTTGAAACACGTATTCTGACATGGTTGATTTTTACACCATTAAATGGCGTCACGAGAGCTATGGTGACGCTAAAACTCAAATAGATTATTTTACCCCCATCTAGTGTAGTCCGGCGTGGCTTTGTGGTTAGCGTTCCTGCCTGACAAGTATATGAGCGCGGGTTCTAATTCCGGCCAGGATGCGTTTGAAGTTTTGTCGCAATCTGAATCAACATCATACAAGTAAGTTAAAGCTCAAATTAGATTAATGAAATTAATAATTAATCCTTGACTGTAGGAAAATCTGAAGGTATTTGGAACATATTTTTCTTCAGATATTCTACATTTTTTTTTCTGCAGAAAATCTGAAGAAAATATGTTCCAAATACCTTAAGATTTTCTGCAGATTTTTTTAAAAGATTTTTTGCAGATTTTTTTAGCTGGGTTCTTTGCCTGATATACAGTGGGTAAAAAAGTTTTGCGTCCGGAAACCAATGTTACGAATAAATTAGCCTAATTTGTACTCTTTTCTTCATACCTTCTCATTCATACCTCATCTTAGTCAAAAGGCCGAGAAGCGATCCTTTAGTAACTACTGAAATATGCTTAATTGGAGTCTTTAAAATGAATTTATAATAAATGTCTGCTTTTATAAAACGCGGCAAGTGTTTAAATTGAAATATTTAGGAGACATTGCGAAGTGTCATGCAAAAAAAGTTTCCGTACGCAATATGCAAATTAATCCTGAAGTCTTCTATAAGTGACCCAAAGTAAATTTTTGAAAATGGAGCATACGAAAGCATCATGAAAGGATGACAACAACAATTGTTTGATTCTATCTTGTAGTTGATCATATTAAAAAGGAAGTTTCAAAAGCTATTCGTGTGTTGGTGATTCAGTTGCGAAATGACGGATTATCTATGGAAAAAATTGGTGAAATCGTTAATATACAGAAGTAATACAGTACAATATATTATTGAAAGATACCGTGAGCTTCAAACATTTCAGGATACAGATCGATCCGAATGACCTCCAAAGCTAAATTCCTTGCATAAAAGAAATATCATGAATGAGTTTCAAGATAATCCACGAATAAGTGAACCTCAAGTCGCTGCTGATTTAAAGACAGATTATAACAGGGAAGAGACACCTCAAGCGATAAGAAATGTTATCATAAAAGCAACAACTATTAAAAAAATTGGTGAAATCTTTAATAAATCGAAGTATACAAACAATATGTTATTGAAAGATATCGTGAGCTTCAAACATTTGAGAATAGAGATTGATCCGGATGATCTCCGAAGCTAAACTCCTTGCATAAAACAAATATTATGCATAAGTTTCAAGATAATCCGCAGCTGACGTAAAGGCTGATTATAATAATGAAATGACACCTCAAACGTGAGAAATGTCATTATAAAAGCATGCTACAATGGACATGAGGCCATAAGAAACCTTGTATAAGTCTCTGTACTAGAATAAGTGCCTCGAGTTTGCAAAGAAGCATCTAAATAAGCCCTTATTTTTCTGAGAATCGGTTCTTTTGAAACATAAATCAAAATTTAATACCCATGGGTCAGATGGTCGGGTTATGGTCTGGAGAAAACCAAATTCAACAGCTGCTAATTTAGTACATGTATCTAACATGCATCTAATACATGTATCTTAACATTCTGAAGCAAACATCTGAACTAGTACAGAAAAATTGTCCCTTGGAACTACATTTACGATATTAAACACACCTTCAAGATTTGTCAAGAGTGGTGCCTCTATCATGCTAGACAACAACTTCATAACCCATCCCAGTCTTCCGATTAAATACCCATTGAACATTTATGGGAAGAAATCGGTCGTGAACTCAAAAAATATGACATTGAGAACAAACTCTATCTAAAAAGTGTTACTCAGGACATTTGGAGCAACATTTCGCCCAAAGCAACAAAAATACTCGTGGAAGACTTGCCACAACGTTTGAAAAGAAGAAATAAAGGCCAAAGAAAGGCGTCCGACCATTAAATATAATCTGGTTAACATGAAAAAGATCTTTTATAAACTATGTAAATACCGTACGGAAACTTTTTTTGGTTCCTCAATTAGTGGAAATTTTTGTTTCTTTAAATTTATTATTTAATTATCTCGATGTTTTCTTCTTTATAATATTCATAAATAATATACGCAATTGTATTGAAACAATTTGTTAATTTTCATTTTCTTGACAAAGCATTTCGTGTGACAAAATAAATCTTTTATGCTCATAACTGCGTACGGAAACTTTTTTATCCACTGTATATACAAAGCAAAGGCTATTCTAATGGAGCCTTCATTAACTCTAGCTTTATATGCAATTGAGGCAATTCTCTCTCAGCCCACTAAGGGTTCATGAATGAGATATCTTTCTCCAACAACCATGTTCTCTCTCGTAGGCCCCTCTTTTCTTATCCTGTGGTATTGTTTGGCTCTGTTATCCCATGCGCAGAAGAAGCAAGGATATTTCGCGTGGTTCCCGTGATGACCAACGAGAAAGTTAACAGTTTTTACGTCTGCTTAAATTACCCACTAATATTCGTGAATCTTTATCTTCCTCATGCCAAAGCTATGGTATCATATCCTTATTCCATCCATCTCACGACTTCCTATGTAAGAACAGATGCTAATGTTCTTTTTTATTCTTTTCATGTGATTTATCTGTTCGAGAAATAACTCTTTCTTTAAAGTTTTAAATATTAATAATATATTATATATAATTTAGCTACATTGAATCGCAAAAAGTAGAGCTGATAGAGAAAACTGTTTTCATATTTGAAACCAAAATATAGTCAAAATCAGTTCAAAAATTCCAGGGACCAAACAATTTATTTTGTTCTCCTGCCTAATTAATGAAAATGATTATATTAATTTCTTTTTGATTTATTACAATCCTTAAACAATTCATTAGATTTTAATAACAATTTCAGAAATATAACACACATTGTTTTTTAAAAAAGAAATTAAAGTTAAAAATAACATAAATAGCTACCAGAAAAACGTTGCGTACAGATAGAAAAAGCCTGCAAAAATTAATTACCATGGACTATCAATTAAGATTTAATAGCTGATTGGTTAATCCTTACGTCTAAAGATCTGTGTCAATCGTTTGGACATAGATTGGACCAGCATGGATGTTTCCTTAGAAGAAATTCTGTGATAATCACTCTTTTCAACATGTATTTCGAGGTTATGTCATGTTGGCGAATCTTGCGTTCCAATAAGTCGAATAAGTCCCATAAATGTTCGATAGGGTTTAAGTCCGGCGGTTGTGGAGGAGAATACAACTGATTTTTGGTATTGTATAGCAGTCAGAGCTTTACATTGTGTTAGTGTGTTAAGGATCATTGTCCTGCTTAAGCCAAAAGTTACCTCCAAGGTTCAAATACTGTGCACTTCGTTTGAAATTTTCTATTAAAATGTTTGTATACCCCATATGATCTAATATTGAGTCTATAAAGGATAAACGACCTAAGACACTGGCTGCCATACACCCCAAATCATTTCACTTCCTCCACTATGGTTAACTGTAGGCACAAGATCCTGCTTCTTAAAAGCCGTACATTGTTTTTTCCACATCAGAGTACGCCGTTTTCATACCAAAGTTACAGAACTTGCTCTCGTCAGAGAAAGGAACTTTTCCCCAAATCTATGGAGGCTTATTAACATACTTATTTGGAACTATACGCTTTTGCTTATTGACAGGTGATACGTGTGGCATTATACGAGCTACATGGCCATGATAAACAGCCTTTTTCAAAATTTTCCGTATGGTGTCTTCATGAAGAGTTTTTACAAATCTCTCTCTAACATCATTTGCAATTTGAGATGCAGTAATCATTGGATTCAGACTTACGGACTTGAAGATGTATCTCTTCTCACGAGCAGTCAGCTTAGATAGACGTACATTACATGGCACTGAAATAGCAGATTTCAATGAATTGTAATTACTGATCACCCTTTGGGTAGAGGAATGAGTCCTTCCAACAATCTTGCCAATTTCGCGAAGAGTTTTGTATTCATTCCTTAGTTTTAAGATAATCTTCCTTTTATCGGGAGTAATCTCTTTTCATTTCAAATTCATTTTAATTTTAACTCAATTTATCTCCCAAAAATCCTGGCAAAATTTATCTTCCAAAAATAATGGCAAAATTTTGAGTTTACTTACAGAAGTGTTTGCAAGTGAATTGAAGTTTAATTTGCACAAATATCTTTTTATTATATCTATACGCAAACTTTTTCTGGCAGCTATTTATGTTAGTTTTAAGTTTAATTAATTTTTTTAAAATCAACGTGTGTTATATTTCTGAAATTGTTATTAAAAGCTAATTAATTGTCTAAGGAATATAATAAATTAAAATTAAATTAATATTATCATTATAATATGCTTTTTTTATTTTCCCGCATACGAAGTATATAAAGAGAAAGTATTGTAATCGACAAAAAATTCGAACTCGAGATTTTGATGAATCTCCACAATTTAGACCTCCAAGAGTCCGAAAACCACAATGTTGGAATTATGTCTGTCTGTCTATCTGTGTGTCTGTCTCGATCACGATAACTCAAAAACGATTAGAGCTAGAGGGATAAAATTTGGTACACGATCTTTACACATAATTTGTAGGCACCTATCAAATTTTGGACAAACTCCGTTCACGCGAAGTCTGGCTGTCTGTCTGTCCGTGTACATGTGAACACGATAACTCAAAAACTTAAATAGCTAGATAGATAAAATTTAGTACACAGTTTTATCATCAGGAATGTAGGTCCATATCAAAATTTTGGATCAAATCCTCCCAAGGGTTGACTATCTGTCGATCTGTATAATCGCATACTTGTGAACGCGATAACTCCTAAACTCTATGACTTAGATAAATATAAATTGGTATGAGGTCTGCTAACATTAATTCTAGATTTGTGCCCAATTTTCGTTTTAATCGGTTGAAAAAAGATGTTCAAATCGCCTGTTCGTCTTTTCTCATTACACAATGAGCAAGGCCATATTGCGTAACGGCGCGTTTCACTTCCGCTGCTACTCTCCTCTTCTACCCCCGCCTTTCGCCCTCGCGAAAGAAACTCGTGGCGTACAGGAGATTCGCAATTTTTATCAGCGCGTGGGTGGGAGGGAAATGACACCTTTGTTAAGGAGTATACGAGAAAGTTTAGGGGCGACCACTCCCGATGATTTATTCTTGAATATTTGCCATGTGTTTGTACGCATACTTTTTCTAGCAAGTATACATTTTTTAAGAGACAAACGTGTATGTGGTAAGGTCTCCAAAGGGCAGTCATACAATGGCAACATTTGAAAGAAAATAATCGTTTCAGTTTAGTTTTGCTTTTTGGAAGCTTATTTCTGATTAGCCGATATCAAGGTCAGCTTCGCATTTGTCTGTCGTTAGAAATAATGAAGCATAAAAAAAAATTGTTAACTATTTCATCTTTCGAACAGATTCATCGAAATGAGCTGGAAATGATATTTTCGGTGCAATTTTTTAAAATTAAAACCAAAATGATTCCGCATCCATTTGCAAATATTTTTAATTATATTCTCGGTTGAGTAAAATTGGCATTTGCATGGTCTGTAGTAAATCAAAGTTTTAAAGTTCTTTTAACTTGCTTTTATATTAACACATCATCATAAAATTACTTTCTTGCAAAAATTTTTTACCAATGCGCTACTTTCTCTTTGCTGGAAATGCATTTCTTTCTTTGGTTTTTTGTGCATTTTGCAAGTAACACTTGCTGAGTGAAAATAAGATTTCCTTAAAATGGATTTTGTCAAAAACTCAACAGAAAAAACACTGTTTGTCAGGAAGCAAGTGTAATGGTTTTCTACTTTTGAAATGTTTTATATTTAGGTTTTTGGAAAAGTGTCAATTTAATGGACATCCCCCCAAAACATCAGCGAGGGGATAAAATATACCGATTGTCCTTTGGTTTATATCGGCAATTGTAAGTTATTACCATCATTAATTTGAAGAAACCATTCCGAATTCTTAAGGAAAGACAGTTACAAGGCTTTCTGAAAAATGCAATTCATCTTGCTGGCGCCAATGGGATGTCGAAACCTAACTGGTTTGCCTGAACCTGAACCCTTTTCTGCCAACAGAAAAAAATTACACTCTTTTTCCTGTTTAAAAAAATATTTGGTAATTTTGTTAACGCTTCTTTCCTCTTCAATGTTCTGACATTGAAAATGATCGGTTGATCATTTCTATGAACGGAATGACTTGCTATTCGTATTCATTTAGAGTTGAGACAGAGGATTTTCAACTATTTAAATTTTACTTTGGAAACTACATTTTGAGCATTCTTTCTACATTTGCTGTATAATGCTGTTTAGTTAAACAGATAAGATTTTCTTAACGTCATCTTAGACGTTCTAGGTATTGTATGTGTATGTGTGGAGGTGGGATCTTAAGCACAGTATAGCAATGCAGCGAGCAGTGGCGTATTTTGACGATATGAGAACCCAGGCGCAAATTATTTTGAGGCCCCTTCCTAAAAAAACTCTATTGATGATATAAATGTGTAACTTAAAATAACCTACTTATGCTTTTAATTCTAGATCTGTGTTTATCTTCGTCATCCAGTTTAAAGCTAATTCTTGTATTGTTATTTATCTGATTTCTAGCATTTATTTTATCTCATTTATTAACATCATTAACATTTATCTCATTTTTACAAAGAATATACACTATCTGATCAAAAGTATCCGGACACTTTTGGATTTTCACATTTTTTATAATTTCCCCGGAAAGGCTAAACCGACTGTCCCTGAACTTCTACCATTTCAAGAATGGACTCTAACTCACATTTTACAGTGAAGATTCGGTGACGAGGGCAATTAGGGGAGGCACCAAAAAGGGATGAAGGCGAAAATGGAGTTTGACTCATCCTGTTTCAAAGAAAGCTGATAATGCGATGTAATTTTCATCAATGATTATGTTTGGTGTGCTTAATATATACATGCATTTTCGTAAACACAGCACAAATCTTCGGGAAGATATAAAGGTTTTCTTAAAAAATTCCAAATTTTCCCTCTTGTTTTTGCTTATAACGTGCAGAGTTTTTCACCAAATTATACGAAACTTACAGAAAAAGTGACAATATGTTATAGAAGCATTGTGTAAAAATTTGGAATAAATACTTTTAATATTAGAGAAAATATGAGTATTTATAGTAAATAAATTTTTACTGCGCATGTGCGAGATATATATTTTTCTTTCACAGCTTCAAAGCCAGATATGTAGGACAACTTATATAAAAATTCCAGTCGAATATCATTAAAATTTAGAAAGATATCGGCACTGCAGTGAACAGAATTTCTGCTTCTTTCTAAGAGAAACAAAATTATTACGGTTTATCCACAAACTAATATTTTTTTATTTCAGTCACGATGGCATTTAGAGGACTGAGCAGAAATTGATGAAGGAAAAAAAATCTGGGCTACCCCGTTTCACAGAGAATGGTTAATGATTTACGAATTTTATCGATGGTTTCGTTTAATAAGTACATTGCTTACATGCATTTTCGTAAAAGTAACAAGTATATTCTGGAAGATATAAAGGTTTTCTTTAAAAATCCTAAATTTTCCCGCATGTTTTTTTGCTTATAACATGCAGAGTTTTCCATCAAATAATGCAAAACTTACAGAATACTTGACAATGTGTTACAAAAGTGTTCCATTAAAATTTGAAGTAAATTTTATTATTAAGTATTTGCAGTAAATAGTTTTTTACTGCATATGTGCGAGACATAGCGTAAATTTTCTTTCAAAACTTCAAAGCCAGATATATAGGGCAAATTATATGAAAATTCCAGTTGAATACCGTTAAAATTCAGAAAGATATCTGCATTGCAGTGGTGTGAATTTAACCTACACTCTAAGAGAAGCTAAACGATGAGGGTTTTTCCACAAATGATACTTTTAAAAAAATTTGAATCTTCCAATAGTTATCGACGAACTACAACTAAGTAATGTATTTATTAAGTGGCTTATTTCCACCAATGTTTCGTTCAGCTGTTTTCGTTCACTCATTAATTTTTTGAAAGCAAAGAGGGAGAATCTTTTTTCAGTGAGGAGAGAATTATACTAGGAACAAGATTGCAAAGTCGTAAATTCGCCGTCGGCTTAGCACTGCGATGTTTCTAGCATAGATTTTGAGGCCCCCTAGCGTCTCGAGGCGGCCGCCTCTAACACCTGTGCGGAAATCCGCCACTGGCAGTGAGAGTAAATGGCATCCGGGCATAGTTAACAAGGACATTTTTATCCTCGGAACGAGACACCTACTAATTTTTAGGTAATAGGTGCAGATTTAAAATTGTGATGCAAGACCACATAGCAAATTTCATTTATCCAGCTTGTTATTCCCACTTAAGGGGGCACCCAAACATGGGAATGAGAACCTGCTGTATAAGTAAGCAGAGCCTCGCTTCCCGGTGAGATTTAGTAATGGTTGGGATTGAATTACCCCCCGCCGATGCCGGGTAGTACTTCTGTCTGAGCGGTCGTAGCATGAGCCGCTCGTAATAAGGGCTATTATGCGAGGGCCACAGTACCCGATTAATTGTCGCGGTGGCCGGTCATTCCGGTTATCCGCATGCATAGGCTGGGCTGAGTAATTCATTAGTTTATGGTTATCCAGCTTGTTGCGTTTTCGAGTTATTGCATTTTATACCCACTATTAGACAAGCCGATAGACGATCAACCCTTTGACGGATTTGGTCCAAAGCTTCATACACTTATATAATCCTGGCTATAAAACTATATGCCAAATTTCATTCATCTAACTAGTTGCGTTTTTTTTTTTTGCGTAATTTCTTAACCAAGTGCGTAGTTAGGAATATCAGTCGGTTTATTTTTAACCTTCAGTAACTACTTCTCTTCTTTCCTTTTTGTGAACTCGAATCATCCCAAAAAAATTTAAACCACCGGGCTCGGCCGGGATTTGAACCCGGGACCTCTCGCACCCGAAGCGAGAATCATACCCCTAGACCACCGAGCCGCCGTAGTTAAGCGATGATGTTTCGATCTGTCTGAATATTACGCGTACTCTCTTGATTGCAAAATAATTGCCGAGACGAAAAAAATAAACACGCGTATTTGAATCATTGAAATACAAAGGAACGAGCAAAGAGCAAAACTATGCACTCGGAAAACAAGGTTTTTAATAAGCCAATGAGGGCTCGATCGGGTCGTTATCGTGTTCATATGTCTCCGGACAGATAGACAGACTTTTCTTTGACGGATTGCGTCAGAAATATGATAGCAATCTACAATTTCGATATACAGATAAGGTGAATATTTATTTTTTCTCCCAAAACGTGACATTAATAATTTTTAGGTAAAAGTATGTGTATTCAAGAAAACGCATATTTCTTCATAATTTTTATTTATTAATGGAAGGAACAGAAATAAACACGTGAAAATAAGTAATTTATGTGATCTTATATTTTTCTGAAGAAAATTTGTTTAAGTATATTTGGTATTGATCTCAAATAAAAATGAAATTCGTGGCAGAATTTCTTAAAATTTACTTTGGTAAGTAACATTCCTTTAAGAATTTCGACTTGAAATTGTATTTTTTTGCCTATCCACAACTTATTCATAAGAGTAAAGATCATTTCCACGGATACATCAGTGTCGGGCAGACATAAAATATATTCAATAACTATACGAAAGTTCTTATTATTCAAATTATTGGTGGAAAGTGTTTAAGCAATTCCACTTAATGACAGTTGAAACATCCACAGTGTTCAATTTTGTCACTTTTTACGTTTTGGTGCAGAAGGAAATAAGTGAATACACATTAAATACTTCCGTATATAAGTTGTTAAACGGTGTTACTTTGCATCGCTTTTCGTGACTTCAGCGAGATTTGTTTAAAAAACTTTTCTGATTTTTACCTCGATAAGTGATTACTAGAGAAACATTTTGCAGCAAAATTTGTATCGTACAGTAATTTAATGATAAATTATAATTTTTCAAAATTTTAGTGCAAAGTTGCCTCATAGGTGGGGATTCTTTGCACAGGTTATTTTTTTCAGTATACAGGGTGGTCACAAAAAAGCTTGCCCTGTATATGAACCTCTAGCAGCTGCCTATCCGCTCAACCAATCGATATGAAATTATTTATTATTTGAAGGTTGTTTTGTTATTTGAAGGTACACGCTCGAAATTGTGATGATTTAAAACAGTAGAGCTTTCACGGTTACGGTTACAGTGAAAAAATTTCGAAATTTTCAAATAGGAACACCTACTTTTTTTCATGGAAAATTGCTCCTCATAGAAAAAAAACTTAGAATGGAGTTAGAACGGTATTTTTAACGCAAAAAATGGCGGCTCTAGTCAGAGACAAAAGAAGTGAAAACAACAGCCGGGGTATAAAGAAGCTTTTCCGATTTATGACCCCCTAGCAAGCGTACCGTTATAGAGAGGGGAATAAAATTTTGTATGCAGGCATTATACCATATGCGCTCAAGAATGAGGCGGAAAACGATAGTCCAGCTCTCACAGTTAAGGTTACAGTGATAAAATTTCGAAATTTTCAAATGACAACATCTACTTTTTTCATGGAAACGGGATCCACACTGTAAAAAACTTAAAATAAAGTTAAAATGGTATTTTTAGAGCAAAAAATTGCAGCGTTACGCAGACGAAGAAAAAAACGAAAATAACCATATAGTAAATAATAGCTAGATGAGCTTTATTTGTGTCTGCCCTTTTTTTCCCTAAAAATACCGTTCTAACTCCATTTTGAGTTTTTTCTATGAGGAGCACGTTTCCATGAAAAAAAAGTAGGTGTTGCTATTTGAAAATTTCTAACTTTTTCACCGTAACCATAACAATGAGAGCTCTATTGTTTTAAATCATCACAATCTCGAGCGCATACCTTCAAATAACAATATGTGAAATTTCATTTTGATTGGTTGAGCGGATAGGCCGCTAGAGGTTCATATATAGGGCAATTTTTTTTTGTGACCACCTTGTATTTCATTAACTCACTGTGTGCAATGCACCTATATATTTATTGAAAACCTGTGTGGAAATCTACAAGAGAAATAAATTTTGAGAATATCTGATTATAATAAACAGTTTTATGACATTGTATCCGGTCAAATCAGGATGGCGTTTAAAAATCCTTTTATTCGGTCATTGTCGGATATTATTAATATATCTATCTATTAACAAACCTTTCTAAGTTAGATAAGCGCTTATTATCATTTTACGATCCGCATTAATGACAAGAAGACCAAGACCACTGAAATGGACTATACAAGTTGCATCTGTCTTTGCATTCTCATTGGAGGAAACCAGGGGATTTCCAGGTTTCCTTATTTGAAGTAACTTTATTTTGTAAGAAACTGTTCGCTTGGGGTATCTAATTATTTTAATTAATTTCTGACTCTTTAAGAGTACACTAACCTTGTGAAATGGAATTAAAGTAGGCTTCTAGGGTCTCTGGAGAGAATTCTTTGTGTACTTGCATGCCCCTAACTTCCTTTCATATACCCAGGGCATATCTGAAGCAAAAGCAAACATTGTTATTATTCTTTAATACAGAAATAAATTAAGGAATCAACTAGGATAGCTTTTTATCGCAAATTTCCATGGTGCAAAAATCCCTCTTTTTCGGGGCAAAGTTATCCTATGTCAGAAAAAAATTAATTACAACTTAACTAACAAATATAATCGGCATCGAAAGCAACAAAATGAAATCTAGGTTTATTATCTTTCACATTTAAATGCAGTTGCCTTCAGAATTGCTGCACTTTCTTCACCAGAGACAGATTTTTCAGCACTAAAATTTGTGCTGAAAAACTGGCCCAATGTTTTTCTCCTGTGACTCCTGAATGATTGTTACATACGTTTAAGGAATGAAATACATTAAGCAGTGTTGCCAAGAAACAAGAAAAAAATCTCACTCAAGCACCCCTCATCAGTTTTTCTCTCACTTTTAATAAAAATTTTATACTGGTGCAAAGTTACCTCCATGAGTGCAAAGTAACTCCGTTTTACGGTAAATCTTTTTTCAATCAATACATCCATTCCGCTTTGCATTTCTTCCCACGTACGTATTTTGGTTAAATGCACCCATTCAAACATTTATAATTCTTCACAGAACAAAGTCCACTGCTCTAATCGTGAGTTGCTCTCTTTCTGAAAGCAGGACATTTCGGTGTCCTGAAGCTATGCTTGGGGATAACTGGACAGGCTACCTCACAACGGGACATATGATCACTTTAAGCATTTATTTTTGTCCTTCCCGTCTATTCTACCTGGTAAAACGCAAAATATACAAAAAGCATCCCTTTAGATTTGCGCATGGGCCATTCATATCCCCCTTGGCAACCCCTCGCTACGCCACTGGCACAGTATAAAGCGTCAAAAGTTGGAGTGTCTAGCTAATATGATAGCACGGACACTAATGATTGTACGAGTAAGTACAATTAATGATAATTAATAGCTTTCAATGAAATTATAAGAAATTGAATTGCTATTATTCACTACAAGAGTATGATTGGTCATAGCGTGTTGTAATAGTTGGAAAGAATTCCTCAGAAGCTACTTTTTGTCAAAATTACATCTGATAGAGTCCATTCATGATATATATTAAGTAAGTCGAGCCTATTAAATTTTGGAATCCATTGCGCATTTTGCGGGAGGAAAAATCACGTGGAGGTTCAGAAAGCATCAAGTTACATGTTAGAAGATATGAACAATAACGTTTGGGGAGCACCACGAGTACGTGGATGTTAAGCCGCAGGATAAGTAAGCGGGTTGTTGCTTCGCCGGGGGGTATAGTAATGGTGGGAGTTGAGTTACCCTCCGCCGATGACGATACGTACCTCCTTCGAGAGGGGCTGGAACGTGGCCGGTGATGGCCGTTCGTACTCCGAACCTCAATATCCGAGCTATCGCAGCGATCGTTCTTCACTTACCTAGCGAACTTCGACAATTACCATCGAGAAGTTTTTATGAAAGTTATTATGAAGTTTTTATGAAGTTTAATATGAAATATTTACTTATAAGCGAAGACGAGTTATCTGTGACATTTTATTCAAAAGTGTGATAAATGCAAATAAAATAGTCAAAAACTGGAATGTCTTGTAACTTAAGTAACAGTTAAGTGATTATTTGAAGAACTGATACAAATATTTAATGTATAATCTGCTTTGAGACTCAACAATTGGGGCGGCAGAATTATGTGCAAACATTTCAAACCTGTATTTTTAATTTTTCCTAAGATTCATCGACATTACGTAACTGAGATTTCAATGATTTTATGCAATTTAAAATAATTTCCCCCCATTTCATCATATATTGCAATTTGGTTGTGAAAGTCTTTTGAAATTTAACGAAATTTCAACTCCAGTGGCGTAGCGACAGAGGGGGGGGGCAAAGGGATATAAATGCCCCGGACACCAGGAGGAGCTCAGGAGTGCCATGATGACAAATGATTAGTTCGTTTGTGCTAGTTTTTAAGGCCAAATAAAATGTGGGGGGCGAAAACCAATGCCATGCCCCGGGCTCCATTTACACTTGCTAAACCACTGATGATGGCAGAGGGCGAAATAATCATATTATGCCCCAAGCGCCGTTTACCTTCGCTACGCCACTGCTCAACTCACGTCAAGAAAACGCCTATAACTGTTCTCGGTTGCAGCTCAGAATTGTTCGAAAAATCGGTTAGTTCGCACATGAAAATGATTTATAAATAGGGAAACTAGAGGGAGTGTTCTTCCCTCGACTTTCTCGTATACCAGTGGTCGGCAACCTCATTAGTCAAAAGAGCCAAAGATCAGCAGTACAACGATTAAGATTTCTTTTGAGAGCCAAATTCTTTCCAAGAACCATGTTTCTAGGAGACGGTTTTAACTAGCTACTAACTTTAAATAAAGGAAGTGATTATTTGCAGGTACTGTACCTACGAATAAAACGTTATTTGCAGGTATACTGTACCAACGGATAACTTTCAGGTTTTGACAAATTCAATATGCTTCTGTAGGAATAACGAATGAATTCAAATGAATTTGGTAGAGAAAATATATTTACTGATTTTTTTTCATACATAAAATTAAACCTCGTAGCAAATTATCAATAAAAACGAAATTTCCGATCCTGATGAGCTCCAAAGACCCGAAGGATGTCTTACGAAATTTTAAACTTCTCTTTACTTCTTTAAACTCTCTTCCCAAAGTTAATAGTCTGAATTTACCTACTAGCAACTTTTTTATTTTATTTTTAATCATTAGATAATTTTTGTATGTAGAATAACCCTGGAAATGAGGAAAACACTTTTTTAATTAATTAAAATTACTTAATTAATTTAATTAATAATTGAAAAATTTTACTTTCTGCCTTCAGCTGCCATTTACTGCTTGTTATTGAAACTCCATTCTCCGTGTTCTTGTGAATATTGTCAGGAAAAACGGCCATACTGCGAAGGTATGAACGTAATTAAAGCAGTACTTTAAAGTACCGTCAGTAGATAAAGGGTTAAATCTGCTATAATCCCATTTATAAAATGCAAATTTAAATTGAAGAAAATGCAGAATTAACTGTCGCTAAAAATTTTAACAAAGGGCGAGGGGCTGAAGAAGAAAATAAATGACCCCGTACCTCTTCATGTCAAGGCTGAGTGGCATGGTCGTAAAGTGCTTCTCTTCTAACGATCCGGAGTTCAAATCCAGACAGCAAGTTCCGTGCATTATCTTGTACTCGCAGCTACTTAAACAATCTGTTTAAGAATTTGAATTTTCGCTAATATGTTTAAAAGAGATGTCTATAAATTCAATATTTTATTTGTTTTTGCTCTTTTTTTTCTTCTAAACCTTGTTAATTTTCGAGCATATTTAAAATAACTCTATTCCTACTCCCTTTCCCGTACAAATATTTGTTCCGATCTTCAGTTTCTTCTATAGAAGAAATATTTAATTGAACAGAATGTACAACGCCTAATAAATAACGTTTTATCCAAAGATACAGTACCTGCTAATCTCATTATCCAAAAATAGCTAGAATTCGATAATAAACAGCATCTCTCTACATCAGTTTTTAACAGTGAATTAAAAACAAACCATTAAATATTTGTAGAAATGAGGAAACGGTTTCAATGTAAGCCCAGCAATGAGAAATATTGTCTAGAATTATATTTAAAAATCTTTTTTTACATTATTAAGATTAGAGAAAAAATTTACGACAGCTCATTATTTATTCTTAAACAGTAAATAAAATTTTATCCGCAGATATGTTACCCGTTGAAACTAATTCCACTTGATATGGTACAACTAACCAAGTCCTTGAGTCAAGAACTCAAAAAGGAAGCCAACAGCAAGCAGTGTTCCTCAGACGGTCCACCCTCCCAAGTACTGACAGCGCCCGATGCTGCTTAACAAGGTGATCAGACAAGAACCGGACGGTGGCGCACTATACCAGCAAATGACGTTTTTGCTGTAGGTACTGTACCTGCAAATAATGTTTTATCCGCAGGTACAGTACCTGCAAACAACGCTATCCTTAAATAAAACCAGATATTATAATAATCGTACGTAGTCGAAATCGATTCGTGGCAGAGCCCCACTCACGTGGCTAAAGAGCCACGGTTTGCCGACCACTGGAACACAACATGGCGCGTTTAGCACTTCGCACTATAATGAATACCGAGTATGCATTTTGGACTTCTTCCCTTTAACCGATTGGGTTCTCCCACGCGAGTACACGGATATGAGTTGCTACCGGATAAGTAAGCAGGAATTCACTTCCCCTGTGGGTGTAGTAATGGTGGGTGCCCACCACCAGTCTGGGTCCCTCCACCAGTGATAGTACGTACCTCCTTCGGGAGAGGTCGGGTCGTGTCCCGGTGATGGGCTGCTAGAACTCCGGCCTCAGTACTCGTTCTGTCGTTGCGGCCATTGTCATTCAGTTACCCGGATGCTTCGGCAGAGCGGGGTGAACCAGTTTTTCTGGTTCTAACCGATTGGGTCCAAAATTAAAACAAATTTAGAATTGTGGTGTCAAGGCCACATACCAAATTTCATTTTTCTACGTTGTTGCGTCTTTGAGTCATTCACAAACCCACTGATAGACAGACCGATAGGCAGTTAACCCTTTCACAGATTTGATCCAAAATTTGGTACACATCTGCAATTCAGGATGAAAAAATATACCGTTTATTATTCATTTAGCTCGTTGCGTTTTTGAGTTATCGTGTTCACCGTCGATGGATTTCATCTAAAATTTGACAGATATCTATAATTTTGGTGTAAAGACCGCGTACCAAATTCCAGCTAGCTTATTACGTTTTTGAGTTATCGCTTTCACATGCAGGTACAGACATTACTCCCAAAAATAGTTTTTTTTCGTACGCGGAAACATCTAAGACCTGGACATTCATCAAAATCTCTAGGTCGATTTTTTTTACTATTACAGTGCTTTCTATTTGCATACATCGTATGCGAGAAAGTAAAAAACATGTTCTTGGGGCTTCAGAGCTAAGCAGCCTATCCTTAAACATAGGAAAATTCAGCAATTGGCTGTCTTTAGGCACGGGGACGTGTCGGTGGTGTTATGTCTTTTAAACTCTTCTCTTCCGTTATTTTTTTCCCTTTTCCAGAATTCTTTTCTCTCTTTTTTTATCATTTCACTTTAATATTCTCACGCCTATCTGCTATTTAAACTGTTCTTTATTCCTCTTGGTATGCATGAATTATTTAGATATTTTTAGAAAGAAAATAAACACAATTTGGAGTATACTTTTAAACCGCCGGCAGTGGTGCAGATCAAATAACCTTTAAAACCTGCTCATTTAAACAGCAGAAAATTTTAAAATATCTCAATGAATGCACAAATTTCAGTTTAATAGAAGCTGAAAGACAATGTTTGAAGAATTGTTTGCAGTGTGAATGGACGAACTGAGGCTGCTCTGCATACTTCCGTTGACATTGAGTTTCAATTCATTTTTATAAGTTACTAATAATAGTTTTTGAATTTATTATTGCTGACATTAGTTTCTTAATACCACTCAGGACATTTAATACTGATTGATTATATTAGCAACTAGTTTTGAGGCTGCATTAGGACAACTCGGAGATCCACACTACACTACACCAGCCTAGTTTAGTTTTAAAGCAACACAAGAGTTATTTTGGGACGGACCTCTTACTTTTGACCCTCGGTCAGATGACGAGGACGACACCTGAGCTGGCACCCCCTTCTCCAAACTTTTGCACCTCACCAACGGGAGGGCGTGTGGCCACTAAGTACGATTTAACGTGCAGCAGGGCCCCATACACGGCGGATCTTCAGTGGAATCGGGTTTCGAGCCTGGAACCCTCCTGCTCCTAGGCCGACACTTTACCACTAGGCCACCGCGGCCAACCGTAACTAGGAGTTTGAGTTACATGCTCTTATAACACTCACAATATATATCTTTGTACTTAAAATAATCACCTTATACTCTGCAAAATTGTGATGCAATATATAATATTCTTTAATATACTTCTCTACTGTATGATTAAAAAACAAAATCTGATATACTACTATGGTATTCGGCATCAGACTGTAGCTACTTACTTTATCATTGATAAATAATACATGTAATTTCTATAATACGCTTAGTTTAGAGTATCGGATAGGGAATCGGGTTTGGAACCTGGAACCTTCCGGCCCCGAAGTCGAGTTCTTACTATTAGGCCACCGCGGACTATTATTATTGAGAGGAAATCATCCCACATGATATACCGTACTTCATGAAATCATTCTGCGCTTTTAAAACTGGTGGGGTTTTTTTTTTATTGTTTTGAATTTTTTTTTTGGCGTAGCATTATCAAATCCATTTCTGGCGCCATAAAAACTCACTGAGTCCATCATTCTGCTTTGATTTTAATAGTCCTTTTCTTTTCTTATTCTATAAAACAGAAACTCCCTAAAAATATGTATCAAAGTTCTTTCCGGCACATGTAAGGACATATATTTGACAGAGAAACTTAAAAACAAAAACATTCTATGGTTTCTATTATTCGATCAGAACAATTTCAATAAAAGACGTCAAATGTGTTCAAATATTTTTATCATTAATAGAACGTTTTTATTGTTAACAGAAAGTTTTATTGCTAGTTATGTTAAGCTGACCAAATTTTCTAAGCATCAAACCGGCCGTTATTTATATTGTAGGCGGGGGAGGGGGGTAAAAATTTGGACATAAATGTCTACTTCATTCATACTTAGAGGAAAGAGTGTCTTTTTTTTGGGAGGGGGGGATTTTGTATTATCATCGGTTAAAAAAACTATCAGCATTCAGATGCTCATAACAAAATATTTGAAATATTTTCTGCGGTGCATAGAATTAAATAGGTTAAGTAAAATATGTACAGGATGTTCCAAAAGGTCGTTTACAAACTTTATAGGGTAGGTCAGGTCTGTAGAAACAAGTCACTCTTGCAAAAGAACTTAGGGTCGTAAACGTAAAGGGAAACCGCTATAGGGGGCTCTTTGTCAGTATTAAGAAAAAGAAATGATACACCAGATAAAGTACACAACACAGGTTTAGAAATTCCCAATAGCGCAGCAACGCAGTTAATATTTCAGTTCAACATAAATTTTAAAATAATTTAAAGCCGAGAAATTTATTGAAAAGGTGGCCAAACTCAACAAAAATCATCGGAAGAGGCTGCGATTAAAATCGACATGGATGGTGGTTCCCAAATAATAAAAGATTGAGAACCACTCGCTTAACTATCTACCAATATGTAAACTGTGATGCCTCACTCCTTAACAATCATAAAGGAAAACCCGGCCGCCGCGAAAGAAACACCGGCACTGTGGCTGACGCAAAATAACCCCCATTACGAGCGGCCCATGCGCCCACCTCCCCTTTTACGGGGTATAGGAGATGAGCCAGATCTAAGAGCCACACCACCATGACTATATTCCGCCGGAACAGGGGTGGAGCCAGTGGGGGGAACGGGGGGTAGGGTCGTGTGTCCCCCCGTCGGGAAAAACTTTTGTACGGGGTATGCAACTAGATCATAAATAATAATCTGGCGAAAATTTGAGACCAATTTCATTACACTCGTCCCCCCGTGCAGCAGGTCGTGCCCCCCGTCGGGCAAATTCTAACGCCACTCCTGCACCGGAAAGCGAGACTCTGCTTACTTATAAGGCAGGTTCTCATCCCCATATCTGAGGTGTCCCTCAGTGGGAATAAGAAAAAATGAATGCAATGGAAAAAGTAAAAGCAAAGAAATTACTGTACTGAGTGTTACCCTATTAAAGTTTCACGCACTTATTCGACATAGGTAGGGGGATTCTTCCAATGTGTTTCCAAAGTTGAAGAAGTGAAAGAAATAATAATAATAATAATAATAATAAATGCTGAAAAAAAAAGAATGGTAATCACTTCTTACTCAGAGAAGGGTAATGCTGCCATTCTACCACTAGAGGACTAAAGAACATCCACTGTTGGTTTGAACGTGATAGTTATGTTTCATGACATTCTTTGATTTGTTTCCCACAACAAGATGAAAGTTAGGAGGCAGAGATGTCCATTAACCTTCTGACTGCGTATCCCGCTATTTCTGCGAGTTGAAGCAAGTCTATTTTCTATTGCATCGTGCGATTTTCACAGGCTAATGTGTTTAATTAGTACTTTTATAGCGTTGGATCATATTATCCTAATAAAGCTTTGCATATAAATAACAACTCGCTTGGCTCAACGGTATTTGAACACGTTTGCAAACGTTGCATCTAAATAGTGATTTTAACAAAAATCCGCAGTCAGAGGGTCATGATGCAGTAAGATGAAGTAAATAGTTGTAGTGATATTCCATCTAAAACAATATTAAACCCATTGCCTTACCCAGTATTGCCTTAAACCCAGTAGGGTAGGCTGGGTCGGGGTGGGTTGTATAGCATCTAAATAGTCATTTTTTTAAAAAAAATTACACAGACAGAGGGTTAAAACATCAATGATTTCTGTCATGTGAAGTCTGGACTTTCTCTCAGTGTTAGAAAAATAGCGACTCAATCACCCTAAGACGCGATTTGACTCTTTTCGATTTTTCTACTGACTCCTAAACATTGAAAAAAGCATCGATTAATATTACAAAAAGTTATAGTAATGAAGAACAACATATTCAGCTTGCATTCTAAAAAAATACAGCAAGAGACAAAGGAAAGACTCTTCAATAAATGCATCTTTGAAAGTTTACGTTAGAGTATAAAAAATTCCCGGTACTAGATCAACAGAACTCCCGCAACTCGCAGCACAGGGCTGTGTTCGCAGCGACGGCGATCTGCAATTTTGATAAGGCAGTATACATTGTGAAATTACTAGGCTAACAGCAAGGGGTATTATAGAGGGATTTTGTGAACACATATATGTGGTAGTCTACGATTATGTAAAGTGGTAGTCTGCGATGATGTAAAGTGGTAGTCTGCGATGATGTAAATCACACTCTTCTGACTAGTGGTGGCGATTAGGTGGGAAAAAATTTATAGACACCCAAAATTACTCCGAAATATAGGGGGTAGACAACAAAATTTAAAAAATTTAGTTACAAAATTAGCTAGCTTTCCCGGACCCAATTTTTTTATATATATATGATCCGTTTGATTTTAAAAGGGAACTTCTGCAGACTCGGCCGAAATTACTTTTTTTGCGTTTTCGATTTGATGAAGGTAGTTACATCGTTTGGTGTAAAAACTGAAATTCTGCCGTTCACAGTTACGTTGTAGTAAAGCATCAAAGTTTCCGTATGATGTTAGAAGGGGACTTCTGCGCAGAAGATCTTCAGTTGACCCTCAAAGAGGACTAAAATTCATTTACATCACTATTTTTAGTATTAATCTTTGTTTTTAAATCTGAATTTTACTTAAAAACCAGTAGCAATTCAAATTTAGATTGCTTTGCAAATAAATACACTTTTAATTTTATTTGAGTTTCACTGACATTTCAGGCTTTATAGTCATTTTCCCTGAATTTTTTGCTTTAAATCTGAATTTTACCTAAAAACGAATAATTTTAAAATTTATTTGCATCGTTTTAAGTTTAAGTTTACTTGCAAATAAATTAATTTTGAATTTTATTTGAGTTTCCTTGATATTCCTGGCTTCTAATTATCTTTCCCTGAATTT
>BGPR01000041.1:1979761-2006666 GCA_013235015.1 Araneus ventricosus | reverse complement strand
TAAAATACGATTTCTAACATAATAAAAAATAAAATGTACATTTACTCTGATATAATACACACTTATAAATAGGTTATCGGTACTGCAAAAATGTATTTAATAATTAACTTATAAATACTAAAATAAAACAGGTTTAACAAGGTATTGGTGAATCCTCTCTCGACGATACTAAAATAAAACAAGGTTTAATAAGTAATTATTGATGAATCCTCTCGACGATACTAAAATAAAGCAGGTTTTAATAATTGTGGTGAATCCTCTCGATACTAAAATAAAACGAAAAGGTTTAATGGTATTGAGTGAAGTCCTCTCGATGATACTAAAAATAGAAACAGGTTTTGTAGTATTAGTGGAGTCTCTCGACAGTACTAAAATAAGAAACGGGTTTGTAATTGTGGTAGATCCTCGACGGACTTCTCTTGAAGCAGCCGTCCAATATAGTGGGCGTAAGACAGGTGAAAGATATTGAGAGAGCAACGTTCTGGTTTTGTCTATGCAGCGGATAGGTTTTGCCAAATATTAATAAATTTACTTATTCTTGGTAATTTCTAAGGTTTGTAAAGGTCGTGAGTGTAGCTTTAACGTCAAAATGCCAAAATACATTATTAGTACCAGGAATGGCGCTAGGGAGTTTACTTGACGAGACTCCCAACAGAGGACAAGTAATGAGTGGTCTCAAATTTTCGCCAGGTGTATATATCCAGCTACAGTTCAATACCTTCAAAAAATTTTCCCCCCCGACGGAGGAGAGATTTTAACATCCCCGACAGAGCCCTAGCCCCGTCGGGGATGGCGCCACTATTACATTGATATAATATAGGGGAGATGAAAATTATGATTGAAAATTGGATATAGTATTGAGAAAGGTTGAAGCACTAGGCTAGAGTCCCCCACACAACCTGGGAGGTGTCGCTTCTCAGACAAACTTTCCCCACCAAAATGTGTCGGACAAGCACTCCTCTCTTGCTTTATTTCTCCGGTGTAATTCGAGGTCTTTATTACTTTTACCGCAAATAGCCTGCATTACAAATCTCAAGTGTGCACCAGGGCCTTACATTGCTTTCAATATTGTCTTTTGCATCTTTATGTCTCTTTATCGCACTTGAGTGGCATTGCCGACCTCATGCTAATCACGTGATTCTGATTTCCCTAACGACCTCCCCTCAAGTTTTTTTTATGTGGAGTTCCGGAACTTTCCTGTACGAATCATTGCATGATGCTTTGCTGAAATATTCTCGTCTTACATTTCGTCAAACATTGATTGTTAACGATAATAGTCGTTTTATGGGGTGAAGATCTAAAATGTCTAGCAAAAAAATGTAAAAAGGCAAGCAAAGAGGAATTAAAAGAAACTAATTTTGTTATGGTTTAGTTTCATTGGTATAATTATATTAGCGCCTTACTCAATTTTTGGAAACGCTCATTAGCTAGGCTTTTTTTTAGGACGGACCTCATAATTTTGAACCGCTGATCTATGACGAGGATGTCACCTGGGCTCCTACCCGCCTCCCTCCACCAACTACAAGCCTCACCATCGTCAGGACGTTTGAAACATACGACGTCAGAGTTGGCAATGCACCAGGCCCACACATACACAGCGGACCATTGGGTGGAATCAAGTTTGAACCTGGGAACCTTCTGTGACCTTACCACCCAGACAACCCAGCTACCCTTGTGGGCTGCATGCTAGATGGCGTGTGAACATCCCCGCTATTTTAATGTGAGGGAATGGTTAAATTGTCAGTAAGTTTGTCGACAGTGGCTGCAACTCGGAGGGGCAGGGGTCAGCTACTACACGGAAAAAGTGAATTTGTATCTCATTTAGCTACTTAAAACTGATTATTTTAATCGATTGATATTATAAGGGTCTTCTAACATTTTGAAATTTTACAGGAGGGAAAAAAAAACGAATGGGCTGTAAACAACATATCAATTGAGGTCCAAGATATCAATGTATGTTTCCACAGGTAGAAGTGAAGATCTATTGCGACAGCCAAAACATATTACAGTACAATTTTGCAAAAAAATTCTTATTTAGAATTTTGCAATTTTTTTACACTTTAAATCAAACGGTATAAAAGTTTCAGAATTTTAGGGAATAAATAATTAAAGAAGGAATATCAATGAAACTTGACTAGAATTCAATGTGTTATTTATTTGTAAGGTAAATTTAAAGACTCAAATAAAATAGAATTTTAAAGTTAATGGTTACCCATAAAAGTCAGATTTAAAACAGAAAAAAAAATTCAAGGAAGATAATTGAAGAGCGGGAATGAGAAACTCAAGTAAGTCAAATTAATTTATATGAAATAAGCCAAACTTAAAACGATGCAAATAAATTTTTAAATTATTCGTTTTTAGAGTAGAATTCAGATTTTGAAAACAAAATTCAGGGGAAAATAATGACTATAAAGGCCTGGGATAATCAATGAAACTCAAATAAAGTAAGTGTATTTATTTGCAAAAGCAATCTAATTTGAATTGCTACTGGTTTTAAGTAAAATTTAAGTTAAAAAAAAATCCAGGAAAAGAACAACAAAACAAGGAAATATCAATTAAAATAAGTAAAATTCAAAATGTGTTTATTTTGCAAATACGTAATTTAAACTAAACTATGAAATAAAGTATTAAAATTTGTTGTTTTAAGTAAAATTCAAGATTTAAAAAAACTAAAAAAATTAATACTAAAGTAGATGTAAATGAATTTTACATCACTCTTTGAGCGATCAACTGAAGATCCTCTTCTGCGCAGAAGTCCCCTTCTAACACATCATCAGGCTTTGTTCTTTACTACGAGCATAACTGTGGATGGCAGGATTTCGACTTTTTTTTACACTAGGTGATCTGTACCTTCACATCATCGAAACATAGTGCAGTCCTTTTAGATCAGATGGTTCGCTATATATACCAACAATTGGGTCAGGAAGGTAGCTAATTTTGTCCACTATTTTTTTTTTATTTTGTTGTCTACCCTACTCTTCCGGAGTAATTTTGGGTGTCTATACATTTTCCCATGATACTACTAGTCAGAAGAGTGTATTTACATCATCTGGACTACCACTTACATCATCTCAGACTACCACTTTACATCATCACCAGACTACCACTTTTACATCATCACCAGACTACCACTTTACATCATCACAGACTACCACTTTACATAATCGCAAACTACCACTTTACATAATTACCACTTTTGTAATCATAGACTATACTTTACATCATCGTAGACTACCACTTTACATCATCGCAGACTACCACTTTGTCATCGCGGACTGCCACTTTACATAATCATAAGAGCTACCACTTTACATAATCATGAGCTACCACTTTACATCAATTTGTTTTACTTTTCTTTCAGTAAAATAATCAATTTCTTAAATAATATTTTCTGTTCTTTATGCCCGCGCCCCCCATTCAGTGTTATCACGCCCCCCTAGAGGGCGCCCCACAGATTGAGAATCGTTGCCTAGCTGTTCTCAATATAACTCAACTCGTTTATTATTTTTATCGCAAATGATTTCTGCGATACAAATCGCATATGTGTACCGGGCCCAAAGCGCGCCTAGTTGGAAATCTTTCCCGATACATTCAAACAACAGCGTACCCATTCCCTAGGCCGTCCAAAAACGAATATCGGTCAACTCGGTGTTCGTGAAACGATTCTTATTGACCGCACTCGGTCGACGTCTACAATGAGGAACCGCACGTGCCGACCTTGCACACGTGCCGAGGTCGCGAACAGCGCCATCTATCCATTTCCGATCACACTTTCCTATGCGATTATAATTCCTATCAATGTTCTCTGCCTCTCCTATAAGTTTGTATGTAGAGTTCCGGAACACCCTGTATATATTACTTTCAAGGATAGGATAATCCTTTGTGATCGATGGGTGGATATCGATCGCAGTGACTTTCATGAAGTTGAATTTTCAGCCCCGACACGAGAAAGAGGAAAAGTGCCGTGTTATGTTTTATGTTAGTGGGTTATTTTACCATAGTTTAATTTACTTAACTGTGGTAAAATTATTTTTTTAATTAATTACGGTATTATTACTTTTATTTACTATTTTCTAATTTATCTTCCAGCTCACTCCTGAGCTGTTATATTACAAACCGAAATTCCGACTCAAAAAGTTCTTATTTAAAAATATATCATGTTCGTACCAATCAGTTCGTTTAACAGGTATGCTCAAAATATAATTGTTTTTTTTCCCACAGCAAATCTTCTAAGCGTGGTTCTTCTGACTCGGAACTATTTAATAATTTTAAATAAATTAAATTTGTCATAACGTCTTACTACTATAATTGAAGATATGTATCAACGTTTGTATCAAATCCGTCAATGGGAGGACTGTCTGTTCTTGAGCATTGGAACGCGATAGCTCAGTAACGCAGCAATCTAGATAAACGAAATTTGGTATGTGGTCTTGTTACCAAAATTGTAGAGGTGTTTCAAATTTTGGTCTCAATCAGGGTAAGCGGAGAAGTCCAAATGCATACTCGATTTTTTTCACTACGAGGCTTAATGAGCAATTACTGAAGAAAGCCGAGGGGAGAAAATTCACGCTAGTTTTAATTTTGTAATATGAAATGTTTTTTATGAAAAAATTCATGGAACAATATGGGATATTTTTTCATGTCGGGAAATCAAAAAGGGTTCGGCTAGCCGCTTTCGTGAAAATGAACATTCAGCAGACGATAATAGCCAAACAGTCTTGTCAGATGGCTTGAATCCACGCTTTCATCAGTGGCGTATCAACCGGGGGGGCAAGGGGCTATAGATGCCCTGGGCGTTTATTTTAAGGGGCGCTATAGAGTCAAAACATTCCTGCTTTTATAAAAATTTTAAAACAAAATATGATAAATGATGGATATGATATGGCGTAAAAATAATATCATACCCCTGGCGCCATTTACGTTTGTTAAGCACTGATGACGATTGGGATAAAATAAAAATTCTCATTACTTTACGGGCGCCACGCCACTGGCCGTGGTGACAAAACAATGTACTTATGTCACTTTTTAAAGTCAAATACAATGAGGGGGCAAAAAATATCATGCCCCGGGCGCCGTTTACACAAGTTAGGGCATTGATGTTGCCGGGGGCGGGCGAAAATGTATTATGATCCAGGCGCCACTTATCCTCACTACGCCATTGGCGTTCATGACTGAGCACAGTAGCGTAGCGAAGGGTGGGCAAGGGAGATATAGATGCCCCGGGTGTCAGTCCTAGGGGGCGCTATGAGGAAAAAACATTAGTGCGTTTATGCCTCTGTTTAAAGTCAAATATGGCGTAGGAAAGAAACAAATAGCATACCATTTACCATTATTAAGCCACTGATGACGATTGGGGGCGAAAAATGATATCATGCCCCGGACGCCACTCATTCTCACTACGCCATTGGCGTTCTTGACTGAGCACAAAGGGTGGGAAAGGGATATATAAATGCCTGGGCGCCAGTCCTAGGGGGCGCCATGAGGAAAAAACATTAGTGCGTTTATGCCTTTGTTTAAAGTCAAATATGGTGTGGGAAAGAACCAAACAGCATGCCATTTACCATTACTAAGCCACTGATGACGATTGGGGGCGAAAAATGATATCATGCCCCGGGCGCCACTTATCCTCACTACGCCGCTGACTGAGCACATTCCAGGCCACCAAGAAAGTTCGAAGGGTTTCCGTAGTTTCAGCTTTTTAGAAATGGTCGCCTGTTCTGTGTAAAATAACTGCCTACGCGGGAAAAATCTCTTCAATTACTTCAACGTTCATGTACGGATTTACGTATATAACAACCATTTCTCAGGATGACGTTTCATGTGCCTGCTGATCGCTTAGGTGTTGAGGACAGCAACTAATATAGTTGCTCTCACGCAAAGTAAATTATTTTTCGGTATTCGCATGTGAAAGGTTGCTAAGAAATTCATCCACAAAAACCTGGTAATTCTAATGTTTTATTATTTTTTAGATTAGAATAAGTGAGATTACATTACATATAATTTGGGCAGAGATAAATAAGAACGTAGAATCGTCAAAAGTTAATTAGGAGTATAAGCTATTCAACAGATATGATGAGATTTCTAAAGTGCTGCTGGTGCTCGTGAAATCCTCCAGAGTCAAACGTTTTCCAGCTAGTATGGTGTAGAAGTTTGGAGAATGGGTGCCGTTTGAAATATCGTCGTTCTCATTCTATCAACCTTCAAATTCGCGAGGTCCCAAAATAGCCATCGTGTAGCTCCACGGAGGGACTTTTGTCTTATGTTCGTTGAAAAATGAGAATTAAATAGTAAAACTATTTTAGTAGAAAAATATTTAATAGCTTTCTTAAAACTTAAATTATACATATGAAAAAAATATTAGGATATTTGTTGCACTCTCTTATATTTATCACCGCGGGACTGTAAGAAGCACCATTTCGTGAGAATGACCCATAACATATTGTTAAAATATAGTCCATAATTCGAATTTATTTTAGTTCGATTAGTTTACTTTAGTTTAGTTATATTAACGTCTCGTTCTGAAGCAACACGAAGGCTATTTTGGGACAGACCTCGTAATTTTGAACCGCGGTCAGATGACGAGGACGACACCTGAGCTGGCACCCCATCTCCAAACTTCCGCACCACACCAGCAGGAGGAGGTTTGGTCCCCTACGTATGATTTAGCGTGCAACAGGCCCACATACACACCGGATCTTCAGTGGAATTGGGTTTCGAACCTGGAACCCTCCAGCCTCGAGGCCGAGACCTTCCTACTAAGTTGAAATTGTTACTAAAAGTTGTAAAAAATCATTTGTATTTCTGAATTGTTGTCATTAATTAATACCTCCATACACAGTGATCGTAAATGAATTAGTTTTTAGAACACTTATTTCACTCAAGATCCTTACAGCTGTACAGTGTATTCAATCAAACCAGCGGGAGTGGCCTCCCCGAAACTTTCTCGCATACGACCAGTAATGCGGGGTGGGTAAACACCCAGTGGGTAGGTAACTATTTTTGGGGTATTTACTCAAGGCCTGGTTATTTTGAAAAAAAAAATTATGAATGGTGATTTACAATGAAACATATAAAATTTATGAATTGCTAAAAACTTAATATTTTGCAAAAAAAAAATTGCGTATGTTCGCAATTTTTACGCGCGCTGTGGTACTATAACTTTATTTAACGTTTTTGAGTCCGAAATCTTACTATGGATATCACACAAGATTTCACCATACCTCTGGTTAATCGCAGGCGTCCATCTGGAGAATGTCAGAAACGAAGTTTCGTTTCAGGTGGTTGCCATAATTTCCGAAGCTCGTGTTTGCCGCTCACTACAATTTCCTTCTTAGACAAGCCACGGTCAAAAGCCAACCATACTACTTAAGTAAAATAAGCGAAACGCTCGCCAACACACAGTTGCAATGTGCATTTTGGACCAAATATGCAATTTGAACAACTTTTTTTAAACGTATTGAAACGAAAATTGGACATAAATCTACCATTAAGCTAAGAAGACCATTTATCAAAGTAATTTTTTAAAGAAGTTATTGCGTTCAAAGTTTTGCGATTATACAGACAGACAGACAGTCAATCCTTTGACGGATTTGGCCTACAATTTTATACGGACCTACATTCATGAAGATAAAACTGTGTACCAAATTTTATCCATCTAGCTATTCAAGTTTTTCAGTTATAGTGTTCACATGACCGCGGACATACAGACAGACTTTCCGTTGACGGATTTTGTCCAAAATTTGATAGAAACCTACAAATTATGTCTAAAGACCACATACCAAATTTCATCCCCGTAGCTCTAATAGTTTTCGAGTTATCGTGTTCACAGACAGACACACAGACAGACATAATTCCAAAATTGTGTTTTTTGGACTTTCGGGAGGTCTAAAACTTGGAGATTCGTCAAAATCTCGAGTTCGAATTTTTTGACGATTACAATACTTTCTCTTTGTATACTTCGTATATGAGAAAGTAAAAAGTAATACAAATTTTTTCACATTTAAAAAATAATTTGAATTCGTTAGATGTGAATTGTACTATTTATTTTGAAATTTCATTCCACAGTTGCTTTATTCAATGTGCTGCATGCTCTTTCTTTATTAAAATCACTTACTTATTTATTAAAATTATTTTTAAAATCTAAAAATTTTTAATTATAATTATTATTAATTTATTTATTAAAATTACTTACCGTTTATTTATTAGTAATGTATTATTTCTTGAAAATTTCAAATAATAAAAATAAATCTTGATTGCCATTTTAATTTTAAAATTGTCGTTTCTGCTTGTTGTGTTCACTTTTAGATACAATTTCTGTTAATTCGAATTTTTGGATAAATCGAATTTTTATTGTGGTCCCATTAGCTTCGAATTAGCCAAGTTCCAATGTACTAAAAATATATAAAAAAATCTTAGTTCCAAAATCCAGATTCCAAATAATAAAAATAAATCTTTACTGCCCTTTTTATTTTAAAATTGTCGTTTCTGCTTTTTGTGTTCACTTTTAGATCCAATTTTTCTTAATTCGAATTTAAGGATAAATCGAATTTTTATTGTGGTCCCATTAGCTTTGAATTAGCAAGTTCCACCTGAACTAAAAATATCGAGAGAAAAAAATCTTAGTTCCGAAGTCCAAAATTTTAAATAATAAAAATAAATCTTTACTGCCATTTTTAAATTTAAAAATTTCCGTTTCTACTTTTTGTGTTTACTTTTAGACTCAATTTTTCTCAAATCGAATTTTTGGACAAATCGAATTTTTATTGTGATCCCATTAGCTTCGAATTCGCCAAGTTCCACCTGAACTAAAAATATCGAGAGAAAAAAATCTTAGTTCCGAAGTCCAAAATTTTAAATAATAAAAATAAATCTTTACTGCCATTTTTAAATTTAAAAATTTCCGTTTCTACTTTTTGTGTTCACTTTTAGACACAATTTTTCTCAATTCGAATTTTTAGACAAATCGAATTTTTATTGTAGTTCCATTAGCTTCGAATTAGCCAAGTTCCACTGTACTAAAAATATCGGAAAAAAAATCTTAGTTCCGAAATCCAAATTTTAAATAATAAAAATAAATCTTTACTGCTATTTTTAGTTTGAAAATTGTCACTTCCGTTTATTGTGTTCACTTTTAGACACAATTTTTCTCAATTCGAATTTTTAGACAAATCGAATTTTTATTGTAGTTCCATTGGCTTCGTTCACTTTTAGACACAATTTTTCTCAATTCGAATTTTTAGACAAATCGAATTTTTATTGTAGTTCCATTGGCTTCGAATTAGCCAAGTTCCACTGTACTATAAATATCGAAAACTAAAATCTATAACTTTTGCGGAAGTTTCCTGTGTCTGTTCTTCGTGAACACACGAAAGTTAAAACACGCACACTTTGCATGCACAGAAACCATACCTGAAAACTTCCGAAAGCAATGCTATTTTTTGAAATCCATACCCGTGCAAATAAGGAGCCCACACATGCGCTGCCAAGAAAAACTTCCTTTGCTTCTTTACTTTCAAGCACTCGCATTCCTCATCTACCATAAGGATATTCCCAGCTTAAATTTCCAGAAAAGATTTAATTTGAATTTTACAGAGTTTTATAGCCTCTCCTACACATGCAAAAATGTCAATGAAGAAACCTAAAAAAATATTGTTTCATACAGAGATGATGACACGTGTTAAATTTACAACTTTGACAATTTAATAATCATATACGTAAGGTGAATATAAACTAATTAAGTGCAGACTGCATCACGATATTTCATTAAAGTAAAGAAATTTATTACCATAACTTAAAATTTCTGAGAGATTTGAAGTCTGAATGATATCATGATTTCTATCATTTAAATTTAGCGATTCAACCCTACAATTTCACGATCAACCATTACAATTGTTTAAGAATTTTTGTCGGGTTTTCATTATGGGGCTATAGTACCTTTAAAGTTACTAATTTTTTAGATTTTTTTGTATGATTTTGTTTGAAATCTGAAATCATTTCGAACATTTTAAGGTATTATACATAATTTAGAAGATATTATTAAAAACCAACTGCTTGTATATAGAATTTGGTAAGTGATTTTTGACTTTCTCGTATACGAAGTATACAAAGAGAAAGTATTGTAATCGTAAAAAAATTCGAACTCGACATTTTGACGAATCTCCAAGTTTTAGACCTCCCTGATTCCGAAAAACACAATTTTGGAATTATGTCTGTCTGTATGTCTGTGAACACGATAACTCGAAAACTATTAGAGCTACGGGGATGAAATTTGGTATTTGGTGTTTAAACATAATTTGTAGGTTTCTATAAAATTTTGGACAAAATCCGTCAACGGGAAGTCTGTATGTCTGAAGTCATGCGAACACTATAACTCAAAAACTTGAATAGCTAGATGAATAAAATTTGGTACACTGTTTTATCGTCATGAATGTAGGTCCGCATAAAATTTTGGGCCAAATCCGTCAAAGGGTTGACTGTCTGTCGGTCTGTATAATTTACTATTGAAACCAATCCGTAATCTCCACGAGCATGCGTACTGGAAGCAATCTTCTGTGCACTCTAAAGGAGCGAATTACGTCAGTTTGTCCTTGAGACGGCAAGAGTGAAACCTATCAGTGTGCGATTCTTTACCTAGATATTTTTCAATCACTATAATGAAAAACCTTCTGATAGTCATTGGATTCTGGATAACAGTAGGTTCGAATTTTTTTAGCCACGCGGGGAAGGAGAAACAGCACCTTTTTGGGGAAGTATACGAGAAAGTTTAGGGGAGAACACTCCCGCTGGTGATTTTAAATGCTTATATCTAACATGATCAATCGTCCTTCTTTTGTAAGTTCTGTCCTCCCACGCGTGCAAAAATAATGTTACAAATGTTTTTATTTTTTTCATATTATAGTTTATTTTCTGTATTATTGTTTAATGAATAAAATGTTTCTTTTATTTGCGATATTATTTTGTCTTCGATTTATTTGTGTCTTCCTTTTCATTGGAACAAAATTGGTCACTTTATTATATTTCAAAACGACATTTTCAGAGGTTGCGAATAGGAATTTTAAAATATTGTTCGTCGCATCACTATGAAATTTTCCAGGTATGTCCACAATGCAGAAAATCATGCAAAATCTAAGCGTTTTATGTTAATTTTTTTTCAATGCTTGGTATCTTACCTACAATTTTTAAGGAAAAAATATTATCATATTTTAAAAACATAATAAGTAATAAAACATATCTGGATATTTTCCATATTGCATGATTATCAAACCATGTTGTTTGGGAGGGAATTTTCATTATATACTTATTTTATTTTTGTTTGCAATATTGAGTTACTTAGTTTTTAAAAAATTTTGCACGCAAGCGAAACAACTTATGTGTTTCTCTCTTACAACTTAAATGTTCGATAATATACAGAATTGGTTTACGTAATATATGCATTTGCATTGCTTAAAATTATTGCGCTGGCTTTAAAATTGGTATTTAGGAAGGAGCCTGTCTTACGCAACTGTGGTAAAAAAAATATATCAATTCCTTCAAGTACTTGTTATGTTATAAATAGTCGCACTTTTACTATTTTTGTGTTGCTTTTCCTCGTTAAAAGTCCTATAACCCCTTAATTTATTCCTTGTAAAATCTAAAAATCGCACCTTCATATTATAAATATAATTTTCAACAGTAAGTTTTACTATTTTATTCGGAATTATTGTGCCAAAAGATTGAAAGAATGGAGAAGGCATAGAGAAAAATGTAGAAAACAATAGTCAGAACTTTAGAAACATTTTTAGCTTTTACTTAAATTTATTGAGTAACTTAAGACCTTTATTTCAGAAAATCTCAATTTGCTTCTTTTCTCCAGAAAAGAATACATTTGAATTTCCTTTTTCTTTCATAACCTAATATTACAGTTCATTAAACGAAGCAATTAGAGCATTTTAATAAATATTTTCAAACAAAATGCACATTTTTCTTTAAAAGCGTTTTCAGAGGAAATTACTTTCTAATGATCATCTTATTAGGCAAAATGAAAGCATTTAAAGAAAAATGGGAAAATTCCGTTGTGAATACAGAACGATGAAAGCATTTCATTTATTACAACTGACGCGATTGAAAGTGAGTTCTGTAATTTGATAAATTTTTTTGGTACCTGAGATGTCTTAACAGATAAAATGTTAAAGCAACAACGGCAAACGGAAAGTAATATAAATAAGATAAAAAATATTGAGACTTTTCAAGTAAAAACCACCAGATGAACTTACTTTTTTATAAACCTTTTTTAATTAATGGAGGGTTAATTGAAGGAAATAAGCAAAAATCCTTATCAAATCTTGGGTTTAGTTTAGTTATAATAATATCTCATTTGCAAGCATCACGAGGGCTGATTTGGAACACGCTTCGTAATTTTAAACTGTGGTCAGATGACGAGGACGACACCTGATTTGGCACCCTATGTTCAAACTACCGCACCACACCAGCGGGAGGGCGTTTGACCCATTCCGTCATATTTAGAGTGCACCAAGCCCACATACAAGGCGGATCTTTAGTGGAATCGCGTTTCGAACCTGGAATCCGAAACCTTACTATTAGGCCACAGCGGCCTCCAGTAAAATCTTAGAGGCGGCGGTGGTCTAGTAGTAGAGTATCGGCATTCGGCTTTGGGTAATCAGATTCCGCCGAAGATCCGTCGTATGTGTAAGCCCTTTATGCAAATCAGGGATCATACGTCTTTACATTTGTGTAGCCTAAAAATCTCGGGCGACACATCACTTTCGAACGGACGAGCCTTGTAATTTGAAATGTCGGCAAATGGTGAGGCCCGTGCTATTGAGTGTGACACCCTTGTTTTAGACAAGTGGTGCGCAAACTGTGGGTCGCGAGAAAATTTTTGGGGGTCGCCAAATTCAAAGAAATTTATTTGACAATAAAAAAATATGTGGCTTTTCTTCAAAAATTATTAGGTACCAGTAAAACAGTAAAATGAAATAATATTATTTATAAAAATTGAATAATTTGTTTGCGAAAACTATTGTCTGTTCTCTTCGGCAACCTGCAAACATAGTCATAAAAGTCTCAAATTGAAATGTTCTCTACATGCTTTCGTGTGTGATTCATTTGCAACTTGGGTCGGCCTGACGTTTAGTAGTGAGCCATCTTTGCTACAGCTTGTTCAATCTAGGTGTGCCCCACGCCTTGCTATTTAGTTTTTATACTGAGGTCACCGCAAGAACCGTGCATTTCTTTAAGTCTGTGCCTCAGTAATTCGATTTGCTGCTTCTTACGTTCATTTAAGCGTATTTTTTAATTATGTTTATATTCTGTTTTCATTAATTTTTAGTAAAAACTGCAATCGGGTATGCGCTAAACGCATTTTCTAAGTATAGAACAGTTCAGTAGCGTTCTCGGAGGGCAATAATGAACAATTAATGAAAAAACAATATAGACATTAAAATATTTATAAAGAAAAACTTTTTTTGCTGAAATATTTTGCATGTAATTAGCTTTTTTTATAACATTTTTGATTTTTTCGAAAATTAATTATCCTCAACTGATATTTTGTTGGAGACGCTACCAGGGTAGTTCCTATTTAAAGCGTGTAAAGAAAGAGTTAGTTCTGCTTTTGTATTACAGATGGTGGCCCTAAACTAGGCCTACTTTTGCAGTTTAAGTGCGAGTACAAATTCAAAGTCATAGTTAGCTGAATTTTGGCAAATAAAAAATAATTGTAATTTTTAAATATAAAATTTTCCATCTTTGGAATAAGTAATGTTAAACATAATTATATTTTTGAAGAAATTCATTAACCCTGGAACGAAGCAAGAGAAAGATTGATTGGTTGATTGATTGACTGATTAAAAGGGTTTTATGGGATTTTCAGCTACAAAGGCTTTTATTCCCTATTCATTCCAAAGTTCTTTTCAATTCGCTTCAAAAAAGAAAGGACAAATGCCAACAAAAGATATTCCTTCTCTAATTAGAGCGCGCGAAAAAAGAGAGAAAGAATAATTTATTATTTAATAAAGATATATATATATATATATATATATATATATATCAATATCATGAAAGTCAAAAAATGTTAAAATAAAATGGAGAGACTGTAGTAAATCGGTAAAAGCGTATAGATGCTCATCAGGGTAAGTAAAATCTATACGAACCGTTAAAAAATTAGTGAAATCATAACACATTTCTGCTATGTTTGTTTCGTATTTGCTATATATATATATATATATATTTTAGGCAAAGATCAACCAATCAGAGTAAAGCACAATGGAAAAATGGATGTGTGATTACCTATTGAATTCTAAATCATAACAATATTAAATCACTATAATTAATTTTGTACTTGTTTTGCATTTTTTTAAGTAAGCTCTGATATATGTATGTTTTGATTCACTGTAATCTCTGTCTACAATATAGATATATGCTCGACTGGCAACACCTGTTGAGATATTTACTCATTAAATTTCAAGTGTAAATTTTTGCTTGAACGTTGCATTTTTTTATTTTAAGTAACCATCGTGTACTGTTGGTATAATAAGATGTTTCTTTTTTATGTAAGTTTTCTTTTCTTTAATTTTTGTCTGATTAAGTTACAAATCAGCATGATTTATGCAGAGTAATCCTGGATTATATTTTCTTCCAACGCGGAAGTCGCACGTGACTGACCAACTACAAAGATATTGTATATTTATAATTTTATTTTAGATTTAATACACTAATAATGGATAAATGACTAAAAATTGCCACTAGCGTCTAGAAGATAAAAAGAATGACAATACTAATGAGAATGATGGACCAACCTATGATAAACTTATAAAAATTGTAAATCAATCCAATGACACTGTCTCTACCTCAAAAAATGTGAAACGAAATGTGTTATCTAATAAAAAATTAAAAAAATATCAAGAAGAGTTTATTAAATATTGATTTACATATTGCGTTGTTAATGGGGAAGAACATCCGTTCTGTGTTAACTGCAGGGATAAATTAGCAAATAAAAGAATGAAACCTGCTAAATTAAAAAGACAAAGAAAACCAAGCTTAAAGATTTAGCAAATATCTGAAAACGAGCTTAAAGCATGAAAAATCAAAAGGTATTTTTGAAAAAAATACACTACAATTCCTGAGAAGGCTTTACGGACATACTTAGAAATTTCATATTTAAGAAGGAAAAATTTAAAACCGCACACAACTGGAAAATCACTCAGTCTTCCTTCAGCAATTAAAATGACATCAATTATGCATGGTGAAAAATATGGTAACGATTTAAAAACGATACAATTACCAAGAGAACCGTTTCTCGCCGAATTTCCGCCATTTCAAGCAGTATAGAATCAGTTTTGTTAAATCGATTAAAAAACTCTCCTGTATTTGCTTTACAACTTGACGAAACTACTGACATTACTAAGCCGTCTTAATAATTGTTTATCTAAGAAACGTTTATGAAGAAAACATATCAGAAGATTTTTTTATGTTGTAAAAAATTGGAGGGAAGGAAAACAGGAGAGAAAATATTTGAAATTATTAATAGATATTTTCAAACAAATAACCTTACCTGGACACGCTGTGTCGCGGTTTGCACTGATGGTGTTTCAGCATTAACAGATAGTAGTAATAAAAGACTAAGAGAGTTAATAAAGAAAATTGCCCCCCTATAGAGTTCAACCATTGCATGATACATAGAGAAGCCCTTGTTGCAAAAGACATTGATGGAAAATTGCACAAGATATTACAGTATTAATTAATTAGATTAAAAGCAACAGCTCTTTTCAATACTCTGTAATGAGATGGGTTCTGTGTACAAGGCATTATTACTGCATACCTAAGTCAGATGGCTCTCAAGCGGCAAAATACTACGACGCATTTTCGATTTCAGAAATGAAGTTTACATTTTTTTTGAAAGAAAAGAAACATATATTAGCAAGTTTATTCATTTATGAAGATTGGCTCGTTAAACTCAATTGCATGGTTGACATTTTCGAAAAACTTAACGATTTGAATTTAAGTCTATAGGGAGAGGGTACAAACATTTTAGCATCGAGCAGTAAAATTGAAGCTTTTAAGAATAAGCTGAAACTTTGGCAAGGAGAATTGAACAAAAGCAAAAGATAAATGTTCCCATGATTTTCAGAATTTACTAAAAATAATCTAGATTTCTTGTTATTTATAAACATAATTTCCCGTCATATGATCAAATTGGAAGAAAACTTTTCGAAAAGGTTTGAAAAAACGCCGGATAATGAATAAGGTTGGATATATCCAAAATGGATCACGTATACGTGATCCATTTTCTTTTGATATTTTTGAATCCAATATCCCTTTAAACGAAAAGCAACACTTAATTGAAGTTCCAAGCGACGAAACACTGAGCATTCAATTTAAGTGTCTGACTATCCAAAAGTGTTGGCTATCGATTGGAAACGAATATGCCGATTTGAAGAAAAAACAATTAAAATTTTGATTCAGTTTGCATCAACCTACTTATGTGAAACCGGCTTTTCAAAATTAGTCACCATTAAAACAAAATATCGAATACGATTGGATCCAGAGGATGACATTCGGCTTGCGATTTCCAATACACATCCGAACATAGAAGCAATCATGAACTCTTTGCAACCGTGTACCTCACATTGAATTCTTATAATGTAAAGTTTTTCTAAGGTATTTTTCATTAAAAAATATTTATACTCATATGCAAAAATAAAACTATTACTTCATAAAACTATTTTTTTTTCAGACAACTAATAAAGTCGAAAAATAAGCGCAAATTCCAAAAAGAAATTAACTTTAACTACGTTGACGCTTAAAAAAACGTCTACTATCTATCCAGAAGTCGCGACAAAATTTAACGCAAAATAGGGGTCGGAAGCGAAAATAGTTTGCGCACCCCTGTTCTAAAATATTGAAAATAAGACTGAAGCTCTAATGCCTGTTGTTGCCAATAGGATACATACTGAAAATGTTATTAAATCTATTTACAACATAAAAATGGTAGCCTGAGGTCTGATGAGAAAATAAAAATATATTGATGTTTTTCACTTGAGGCTGCATCTTTTCTGCTTTGTTTGTAAGCTTGAGAATACCATATTTTATTCTACTACGTTGAAGGAAATTCCTTATCCTTATTATTAATTCTTAAAATTCATCTCTGTTTCATATTATAGAACTTGATCAAGGAAATTCTTTTCTCAACTAAAGCTCAGTTTTGCCGATTGGTAACAAACTGCTTTTTAGCCGTAAATCATACTTAAAACAAAATATTTTTTAAAGTATTTTCCCCATGTTTTATATAAGAAAAGAAAGTCAAAAAATTTAAAATCATTTTTTTAAAAAATCGGGCATTTACGGGTTAATTAGAATTAAAAACCAAACGTCACAACACTCGAGTTTTTTTTTAAAACAAAATTAAAATCTGAGCATTTCCTTGAAAACTTACTTAATGGGAGAGGAAAGGAAACAAGGGCCATTGCAAAAAAGTAGTTATTTTAATTTCAATCGATTGACATAAAAATATCGAAACTGAAATGTCGCACTAATTAAATGACTAAAATATCGCAATTTAACCAACAACAAGAATTGCTCTTAACTGTTATACGTTTTGCGATAAAAATTCAAGAAAGACGAAATATTTATATATGGTTACTTAAGACAGGTTATTGAATTAAAAGTGCTCTGGTTATCATTACTCATGTTGTTCAGTTAATTTTTAAAAAATAGAATTTTTAAACATCTTAAATTTTATTAATATTGTCAGAAATCATAGGCCTAATAATACACTAAAATGATTATGATACCTCATTAAAATTAAGTTACTATTATACTGCATCCATAGGTTTTATTCTCCTATTTAAACTTGTTCATTTTAACGCAGAATTTGATGATTTTTTAACTGCATTAATTATAACTTTTTTCTAAAGTACCACTAAACTTCAGTATGACCCCTCTCTAGAGTCCTTTATCGTTGAGTTCCCGTGTAATTGAAATGGTCTTGGTAGACCATAGTTTAACTTAGCGTAATCAAGTGTGGCCGAATGCCTGTTAGGCATAAATAATTCAGCAACACTATTTTCTGTACTAAATACATTTAATGTATTACTTTATACAGATATTTACAGTAAATTCAAGGTAACAAATGGTTGACCCCAGCTTGGACGGCCAAAAGCATATTATCTGTGTCTTAAATGACAAAACAAAAACAAGAGTTCCGAGTCCACGGCGTCCTCCTCCGATTTCTGCTCCTCCGCTTCTCCTCTATCCGGCCACCGGGAGCGATCTTGACCTCCCCCATGGTGTTTACATTTGGCCGGACATTGCTCTTGTTGTGGATTGCCTTAGAGTGGATCCCTACAGTACCTTGCAAATATTTTAGCCATTCAGGAAACCTTGGGACCTTGTTTTTACCTACAGAGAAAATATTGTAGCATCGTGCAAATTAAATACGTTCTTGGAGCAGTACAGACAACATCCTGGCTCTTGCGCCAAAAAAAAAAAAAAAAAAAAAAAAAAATTGCATTTTGATCCAAGAATCGTGAATACGTCGTGCAAGCTAGTATTTTCTGTTCAGGGCCCGATTATCAAATAGGCAACGTAAGCAACTGCCTGGGGGCCCCGCAACTTTGGAGGGCCCCAAGACTGTCTTATTTTTTGCTGCATTTTTAGAATAATCTAACGTTATATTTTCATTTGATTTACAAAGGCCATATTCAAATTAATTTTCAAGCAGATCAGTGGAGTACAATTTGTTTTGTAGTTGGTTGATTAGTTCGGGAGACCTGGTATACTTTGTATTTGAGAAGAATTTAGAATGCGTTAAAAAATGATTATTTATATTTTTTGCCATTTTGTTTAAAATTTCTTTTAAATTAAATTTTTGTTAGACACGAGATACTGAAACCAACTCTTTTGAGTGTGAACCGCAATTAAATGTTTTTCTATTTCAGGTCGTCGTAATATTTGTTACTTAAAAACAGCTTACATAGAGTTTAATTTAAAACTCAATAAAAAATATCTGGTTTTGCAAAGGCAAAGTGGGCCCCGACATTTGCATTGCCTAAGGGCCCTTACAGAGTTCAATCCGGCCCTGCTTCTGTTCGAGTATTTGAACGACGTGCTAACGAGGTTTCCTATTAGCACAAATATATTGTACGATATTTTTACGATGATGTGCGACATTATGAATGCTGTGGAATATTGTAGAGATACTGTAGCGATATTGTAAAGCGTCTTGTGCTATTTGGGTTTATTGTACCTCACCTTTTCGGTGAAAATTGTTTTCATGAAGATAGGTTCCTTAATTACCCAAATATAACAGTACAATTTCTTAATTATTGGAACCTAAGCCAGCTTTTAAGTCCGCGGTGGCCTAGTGGTAAGGTCTCGGCTTTGAGACCGGAGGGTTTCAGCCTCGAAACCCAATTCCACTGAAGATCCGTCGGGCCTGTTACACGTTAAATCATACGTAGGGGGTCAAACGTCCTCCCGCTGGTGTGGTGCAAAAATACCCACACTGGCCCGGCCTACCCAAAAAGGGTGTAAGGCCGGTAGAGGACCAGCGGGGAGAGAGCCGCTCCACCAGCATGTGGAGGACGGGATTTATTGGGTACAATAAGATGATACAGGCATTGCCCGAACAGGGGCAGTAATTTTAAATACAAGAGAGCTGGGAGTGTAAACATGGTTCGACCCACCTCGGTGGGGAAAAAATAGCTTGATTAACTGCTCGGGCAAGCAAGGAACAGTAAAAATATATAAAAATAGATAAGAATTGAAAAAGAAACAAATAAACACAGAAAAAGCAGTAAAAATCAGATATATAAAAAAAAGTCAAATACTGAAACCCCATAGTATAAAAACAAAACACACACAAACAATATTACGCATCAAACGACACACAAAACACAAATAAAAACTGTACCAAACATAGAGTTAAAAATACATAAATTAATAATAATAATAATTACTTCTGAGATAGAAAGGAATAAATTCCGTTAGTCAACGGTAATGCACGTCCCGCGTATAAGGGAATATCAAACTATCAATTACAGAATGTTTTTTTGAGTAAAACTGCGCAAGTTAAAAATTACTTTATGTCCTATACAGGATAAAAACGGCCAATGGGAGAGGAAAAGGAATGAAATTTTGTAGTCTAAAAATAAAAACAAGGTCAAAAAGTAGAATGCATAGCCCCATCCCCCCCAAAAAATCTAAACAACCGTTAGGGCATTGACAACGTGGCAACGCTGGTGTGGTGCAGAAGTTTGGAGAGGGGGGTGCCAGCTCCGGTGTCGTCCTTGTCATCTGACCGCGTTTCAAAATTACGAGGTCTGTTCCTGAATAGTCCTCGGGTTGCTTAAAAATGAAGTGTTAATATAACTAAACTTAGCCAGTTTACGGTACTAGTTGTTTGTTTCGAATTACACGGATTCGCATAACACGGTATTTTTCAAGGAGCGTAAGAACCGAGTTACACGGGGTTCATCGGTGCATGAAAATCTGCATCAAATTTTTTTCAAACAGCATTTGCCCATTTAAATCCAAACAAGCGTTTCATAAAAACAACGAAGAATCCCAGCCGAGAGCCTCATAAAAACCACTTCATTAAAAAACTAAACAAACCAGCCTTGCTTGATGCGGATAACCAAACAGGTTTGGGAAAGTAAGGCAGGAAGCAAAAATCCATTCGCCTTCTAATTGAGCGTGCCCCTTCGACTCACGGAAGTCCTTCGGGATGTAAATAAACATTGACTCAGGCCACAATGGCAGGGAAACACCTGCTCACTTTTATCGATAGGATTGACATTTGGATTCTGATTTTGGAGTTCGCTGCTTTTATTGGAAAGCCCTCAATAGCAAAAATGGAAATTACACTGAATGGAAATAAATACCTGAAAAATAAATCATTAAAAATGTTGTCTTTGTATTCTAATCAACGTCTTTAATAAATGAAAATTATCCCTAAAGAAGGATTAATCTTGTGAAAAAGGAATAATATTCATTATGTAAATAAGGTATCGTGAAATGGCATTTCAAAATGATCTTTTCTGTTCGCAGAAAATAGATACATTGTCGAATTTATTTCAAAACTTTCAATAAAATCAACAGAAATTATTTAGTTTTGTCTCCTCTTGGATGACGATTGCAATCGCATCCGTCTTTGTAAACATTGTTATACTACGATGTAAAGTATCTGTTCATTATATTTAAACTAAAGAGAGAGCTTTGCTGAGACAAACCCGATTTTCGACTCTTTGTCCATTATTTATCTAGAATTTGAATTAAATACTCCGGAATGTCCCGTTTTTTCCATATCGTTAAATAGTTCAAATAAAACAAAAAGATGAATTACCTACATTTTTTCTGAAGAATATTCTTTCCTACTTTTATTTTTAATAGAATAGGGTCACCTGAATATAACCAACATGAGTGAATCAGCGAGAATGGAAAATAATAAAAGTAAGAGCAAAATATATTATTTATGCTTCTTTATATCCTCCAGCCATTTTTTGAAAATTTTAAATAATTAATTATTAAATCGTTTCTATTTTTATTTTTACTAAATTTGTTTATTTATTGGATTTTGTCCACTAATCTGTACTAGCGCCCAGAGAGCGTCCTGGATTCAAGTTTAGAAAATTTGGCCACCTTATTTAAACACATACATAAACATCAATATATTGAATAAAGAAAAGTTATTCAAATTAAAATATCGTGAAAACCTTCAGTATGAGAAGCCAAAATAAATAAATTAATAATAAGACGAATAACCATCGAACTATTTAGTATAATTGTTATATCACTCTTCATATGTAACCCAAGTAATAATATTTAAAATTGCATAACAGTCAAAACAGACAATTTTCCCATAATATGAGAAAAATAAATTTTGAATTACTGTAATGTATTCAAATAAAATTTACGGAAATAAAACAGAAGAAGAAAATTTTGAAAGAATTCTCATTTTTCTGAAGCGGTTCGTTAAATTGTTATGATTATAGAATCAGAAAGAATCGTATAAGAAAAAGGAAATGCAGGAAGTAAAATGATTTATTGCAGTGCAATAAATCATATTAAAATATATTTACAAATTTGAAACTTTCGCAATTTAAAAAAAAATATGGAGGATATAAAATGAAATTTTATTATTTGAAGTAAGAGTAGCATTAATTTTTGGTAAGCGTGTTATTTTTAAACTTAAACTTCGAGTAAAATATCATCACGGAGAACACGAATATTTGAAGTATCACGTGAAACCTTTCCTTTATTAGGCATTTCATCTGCATCCCAACATTCCCACGTGGAAAATTTCAATTATTCTGTATTTCAAGAATAAAAAATTGAAGAAAATGAATATATAAAAAAAAAACAGTCAGAGTAATTAATACATCTATTTAAAGTAAACTGTCACTTTATATACAATCTTCTCTTCACGTTTATCTCGTACTATCATCCGCTAGAGAAGCAAAATATTTAAATTTATGGAAACAACTATTATTTAACCTTTCCTGCCGAACAAACAAGCAATCTCGCGAAGAGATTTTGAAAATTACGCACACAAACACAAAATGACATAATCGTAACTAAAAACTATCACAAACGGAGGGTTCATGGACGAACACTCCACGTGTCCCAAACAAAATCAATATTTCAAACGCGAGAGTTTTATTTAGCTTGCAGTGAGAAGTTAAACCCCCTACACCCAAAGAATGAGCTGTTCCAACAAGGATTCTGACCTTGACCTTGAATCTGAAGACTTCCTCAGCGCCGCTTTACTAGTAGCTGTAGAAGCGTGCTGTTGGAGCACGTGGAGGGAGGGATCAGGTAAAAATCCAATTTGGAAATTTCGCGATATTTTTGGTGTTTCTACAGGGAGTTCAGTAAAGGGATAGGGGGTGTATTTAATATATGCACTTTAAGTTTTCGATCATTTACGGACTGCATATTGGTTCGCTTCGAGAATTATAAACAATCTTTACGATTGTAAACAATCTTAATTGCATGAAATTCCTCTTCAGGATGGATTCCCTAACACAGGAAGCTGGGCTCTTTCGAATAGTCAGTCATAAAGAACATTTCCGCACTCTAATTTTTCCTTTTGTTTTTATTATCTTTTTTTGAAGCGCTGCGGAAATAGAGTTCAAAATATTCAAAATAAGGTTTCACAAATGTGTTTTTAAAAAAATCGTAAAAATAGAAGTAAGTTTTTATTTGTAAAACGAGGTAAAATGTAATCCCCGTTAAAGATTAATATTCTAATTTATCAATCAAATTCGTTTCTTCATCTTAGCTTGCATTAAGTTCCCCGTATCACACATTTTTTTTTATGATGAACAATCTAATGATGTAAAAGAGAAACTAATTTACAAATTATTTATTTGCAATTATTTTGAACAGGTGTTTCATCTTTGAACACTTAGAAGGTTTCACTTTTGTTCACCATTTACTAGGGACCAAATTTTGTAAATTTCCTTCCGGAAGTTTTAGATATTGGAGCAGTGGCGAATCCAGGATTCGGGTCAGGGGGGGGGGGGGGGCTGAGGTCATAAAACTTTGTATCTGGCATGACAGATATAAACAATCATGGCTTATAAACCAAAACACAAAAACTTTAGGATTTTCTCCAAATAAATAAAGAACAATACAAATGTTTGAAAATTTAATAAAAATACAATGACAAAGAATAACTTGCAAAAATGTCTTTGACCGTCATCATACAAGTGTGGCTAGAAGTAGGATTTTCGAACTAGAAAACCATTCTGTGCAATTTATCATTATTTTTACAATGAGTAGAACAAAATGTTGAGTGAGTTTTTAAATAAAATCAGATTTGGGGTTTACTCTGGGGGGAGAGGGCTGAAGCCCGATACCCCTGGATCTCCTCGTGTATTGGAGGAGTAAGATCAAGGCGGACAAAGATAACATAAGCCAGGACGTCTCGATCACTTTACATTTATTCAAATGTTTGAGTATTCAATAAGTATATTCAATGGGTATCCTTATAAAAAAAATTTTAAAGGAAACCAGTATGGCGGAGACTCGGGGATCTCCCACCCCAATCTTTATGGAAAATTAAATTTCTATTTCATTTTGGATTTTCATTTAGGAATTATGAGCAATAGTGTCCCAGAAAACTGGAAAATTGACTTTTTTGGTACATTTATCTGCCACCCTATATAAAGTATTTTCCAGGTATCTCTCATTTCTTTTCTCCCCACTTTTTGCCCCAATTGCCACCACTGGAAATGTTTATAGATATAAATCAGTTTTGTTGCGTCAAGGCATTAGGTAAAATAGTAGGCTAAACATTGTTATAGAATCAAATTGAAGATGGGGTATTTATTTAATTTTTTCTCAATGAGTTTGAGCTTGGAATTTTAATGTGCTGTATCTAATCAAATTGCAAATAAATAATTGAAAAAAAAAAGTTCTTGTTCTTAAGTAAAATCTTCATACATAATGTACTTTGTATTTCATTTTTAATTCGATACTGAATTTTATCAAGTTAGTAGCGAGGTTACTTGCAAATTTCCAAATTACATTTTTTTTTTATCCTAGGCTCTACATTTTTTTAAAAAAATTTAAAATGAAGGTTACAAATGAAGGCACAATAGGGTCATATTTGAACCTAGAGATTTGAAAAAATTCAAAATATGCTTAATTACTCGTAATACATTAGAACTTCCATTTACGTCAGGCTGTGACGAATAACCAAGTGGGCAAGCTATAAACGAAATCTGCTTAATACATATATATGGTAACATTAGATTTCCATACTTATCTTAAGGGACAATGAAGAAATAAAATCAACAAATCAATAATACTTTATATATAGTGTATTTAATTTCAAAACAGTCAATAAAAACTTTAATACAAGAGTAGTTCATGTGCAAGAATTAACTGACAAAAGAGCTATAAATCTTTGTTATACTCTTTCACTTTTCTTATGAAGTATACAAAGAAGAAAGTATGCAACGCTAAAAAAGAGATTGAACTGCGTGGTGATTGAGATCTCCACGTTTTAGACCTCCGAGTCGACAGAAAAAACAACACAATTTTGAGTATTATGTGCTGTCTGTCTGTAAGATGAAACTGCGAAAACTATTAGAGATCAAGGATGAAATTTGATATGTGATCTGACACTTAATTAGGTTTCTATCAAATTTTGGACCAAAATCTAGGAAGTCTGTCTGTCTGTCCAGCGATTGTGAACACTGTAACTCAAAAACTTGACTAGCTAGATGAATAAAATTTGGGTACACAGTTTTATCCATCAGGTATGAATCCATAACTGAAATTTTAATGGTAAATGTCTATTCATATAATCATAGTTTTAGAACCAATTAATTTCATTCTAAAACTGCACTGATAAGATGAATTTGGTAGCATGTGATTTCTTACCTGAATGTAGATTTGAGCAAATTTTTTTTTGTCTACTGCGTTTTAAAAAAAGGCTTTCCAAATTCTAAATTTTGTTTTCTTATCTTACACCCAGCCCTACATACGTGATCAGCATTTCTAATGGTCCACTTCCTCTGGAACGGATTCGGAAATCGTATGGCGATCACTGCATTGTTTTATTTTCTCTCCCGCGTCTAGGGTTCTTGTTCCGTTTCACTGCCTTTTTAAAATATTTTTTGTATACATTGTAGCCGGAGTATACCAGAAAGTTTATTGGAGACCTTACTTCCGCTGGTTCTTTAGACGATGACGGATAGCAGAAACTGTCGGTATTAAACGTGGGGTTAAATCAGTTCACTGTAAGAATCATAATAATAAATAAAAAGAACGAATTAGTCGTTTCATGAATTATATGACTAAGTTTTATACAATTTCTTCTTTAGTGTTTAAAGCTAACTAAAACTTATTTTATTTCGTGTTTATAATGATATTCATTTAGCCTGACATTCTTTTCTTTATAAATGTATTCATTTTCAACGAATCTATGTGCGTCCTATTATGATTCCATATTTGCTGATAATAAGTAAAATATATATTCCTTGATTTTACTTAGCTAATTTAAGTATAATAACTTTCCCTTAACGATACTATATAAATTATTATCGGGAACAAACAATTGATAACGAAAATTAACTGGAGTGACTCAAACACTGAAAACAATGATATCTATTAAAATTTCACAGCACTATGTTAACGGGAAAAAAAATATATTTTTTGTTTTAGACGTCGCATTCTTCTTCGACATCAATTTTATATTACGACAACATTCTCATAAACTTTTTTTACCATGCGTAATAAAATCTTTAATATAGTGCTCCTTTCGAAGGATCTTCCATTAATCCAAGGACCTCATCACTTGTGGCGTGCGACTCCAAATGGGGGTCCAAACGATATTGGGGTCCTCGAACGATTTAGCAGTCCATTCTCCTTCACTGTTCTCTCCTTTCTATGGCTTAAAAGACTAGTAATTTTAACAAAAGGTTTCAAAATTTCGATGCTAAGTCGTTCTTTATTTTCAAAATTTATTTCCTTTATGCGGTTCATATAAAATTTTCAGTACTTGCAAGTGGAGGCCGAATGGAACGGAGTTCATAGAAACCTGCACTAAAAAAGACAGAGTCATAAAATTTCTGGAAAAATTGAAAATATAACCTATTTGTATTAATTCAGTTAGCAAACCATCATTCAAGTCTTTGTTATGGTTTAGTATTAAGAAAGCTCCTTTGCACTAAAGAGACAGATATAGAAATTTCCGGAAAAAATTGAAAAAAGTATAATATTTGCCCAGGTATTTCAGGCTACATGCATACCAAAATTTTGTTTTCTAGTGGGGTGCAGATTGAAATAAGTTCAAGCTACTAAAGACAAAAGCTTTGGATAATTATAAACTAAAAAAAATTCATAACTGTTTGACTATTTCAGAGACCTGATCAAATCTTTTTTCTCTGTAACCGATTAC
>BGPR01000041.1:1961242-1971761 GCA_013235015.1 Araneus ventricosus | reverse complement strand
AAAATCATTCTGCTGTCTATATTAATTATGCTATTATTTATTCTATGATATTTATCCTAAATTCAGTTTAATTTGATGAAGTACAAGATTTTTTGAATCAAGTGGTACTCCGAAATCTCTACGTTCGTTGCCTTGTAAAGAAATGACTTTCTGCTACGAACCGAAAATCACACTATTATCCATATTATTTATGCTATTATTTATTCTAAGAATTTTATCCTAAATTCAGTTTAATTGTGATGAGGAAGCACAAGATTCTTGGAATCAAGTGCAACTTCGAAATCAATACGTTCGTTGCTTTGTAATGAAGTGGCTTTCTTCCGAATAATTCTCTTATACATATTATTTATTCTATAATATTTATCCCACTTCAAAAATTAATCCCTATCCGTATAAAATTGTAAATGTCTAGGTTGTTTAATATTTATTATTACACTATAACATGAAGTATACATTTTATTATCATATCAACATATTTTCATATATCTTTCATCATAATATTTCATTTCAACATCAAATGCGACTTTGTTAATGAAATCATGTTCACCCGGAAAAAGGTATCTTTTTTCCTCATTTGAAAAAAGAAACAACCATTTTCTGCAGCTATCAGTACTTCCCATTCGGAAGCATGCGAGACACTATTTTTTTTTTTCTTTCACAAATGATATTTTTATTCGTTTTTCTTCTCGTCTCGTCTGTTATGAAGAACAATTGATTTACAGAAGCGCATATGGTTTGATAAAACAAGAATAAAGTCAAACTGAATCATCAGCCACAGCTCTATTTATTAAGTCTTTCTTCCTGCATACATCTTTTAACAATGAAAATGATTTTCCAGAGGTAACAAGAATGTTAACGACATGTTTGAATGTTACCTGGATACAAAATGACACGGAAACAGTGTTTGCTGTTGATCATACTAGATGATTTTTTAATTTTGTCATTTAATTATGTAGAAAAGAAAGAAGTTTGATCAAGAAAGTCTTAATTTCTCATATGACTTTCGTAAAAAATAATTCGAAGGAGGTTAGAAGAAAATAACAGTTTTTATACACTTTTTTATTTAACTTGACTTGTTTCGTGGTTGTAAAGAGGGAATTCTGTAGTCGATTTTTCACTCACTTCCTGGTTGGTTAGAGTTTTGAAATTTTGTATGCTTTGACTTGCTTCGTGGTTGAAAAGATGGGATTTTGTAGTCGATTTTTCACTCACTTCCCAGTAGGCTAGAGGTTTGAAATTTTGTATATTTACGCATTCTCTATGATAAGGTACCATTTTAATATTTTCAGACCTTAATTGTCGGTTAATTGATTCATTTAAATTAAATTTTGATTCCATTCTAGTAGCGCAACCTGACAGTAAATTTGAGAAAAAATTGATTTCAAGATTCCAAAATATTACTAATATAATAGCCCAGATCTCTCGGTAACGCTCTGACGTCACCAACAATAAAAATCGCGCCATAGCACTGCGAGACGTTAAACAGCATTATTTCATTGTTAGAGAAACTAAATTTCGGTAATTTTAAATTTAAAAGAGTAACTGTCGTTCTAATTTCAAATTTAATAGCTCTAAAATAGTGAAATAAAATTTGCTATTGATTGATATAAAATTTATCTCACTATGATCAATAGTTCCCGAGAAATTTTAGATTATATTAATCATATATTTCAAATTAATTTCCGTTTTTTAATAGAAAGTAGTAAATTACGTCAGTGGTATATCATGCGCGTGATATAGTTTGAACGCCACGATGCATCTCATTATTTATTGCAATCGTGAGGATATAATTTGATAATATTTTTTGGTAACGTTAAAATTTACACAAAGACATCTGAAGTACAAGGAAAATTGATAAACAACGAAAAATACTTCACACGGAATGTTGTTACCAAGAGGTTTTTTGAATAAAGAAATATGTAAATAAAAAAAATATTTCCTGTCATAAAACATATGTTTATTTTATTTGTTTTCAATCAATGTTAAACAATTCTTCCGCATATATATCTATTTAAACACGTCAAATTTGACGGGAAATCTCTCGAATGAAGAGGCAATTTGCACCCGTCATACCATGACGGGTGATTTTTTAGTTTATAATAATGAATTATAAATTAAAGACTGAAAAGTAGAAAATAAAAATAAAAATAAAATAAAAAATGTTAACTACACTAATGAATGTGTGTTTTTAAAAACGGTTTTTATTAAATTAATTAAACTTGTCTTTTAAACTCTCGATTATTTATGATTCAGTAGTACGTGCCATAAGCAAAGGCTACGACTTATTGAACGAGGCAGTAGGTTAATTAATTTAAATATCTAAGATAATGGTTTCTAGGCAAGGAGAATCCAGAATTGTAAAAATTAAACTATTTATTTCTACATTTCATTTATATTAGTTAAATAAAAATGCAGCAAAATCCTGCAGTTACTATTTTTAATGGATAGTAAAAATTATGGTCTGGTTTTTGCTAAGATAAAAGGCGAAAGAGCGACGAGCTGTTCAGTTTAGTATAATTATATCGACGTCCCGTTTTGAAGCAACACGAAGGCTGTTTCGGACGAACCTCGCAATTTTGAACCGCGGTCAGATGACGAGGTCAGATGAGTAGGAACATCTTGAACAGATAGAACTGCTTGAACTGCTTTTGTGTATATGTTGTTGTTTGGACAGTGTTTAAGTTTATTTTATTATTAATTTTTTATTGATATTTCTCATTTTCAATTCTGTATATTTCTGGAAATTGTAAATTGTTTTGTAAATTTTGTTTTTCAATAAAGTGGTTCGGGCGTTTGGTTGTGGGGGCGCCAGCTCTGGTGTGCGTGCTTTATCCATCTTGTGCCCATTCAAAACCGATGAGGTGACTCTAGTAGTCATAGATATCGAGGGTGCAAGGTGGCGTTAGGTCATATGACGAGGACGATACCTGAGCTGGCAGCCCCCTCTCCAAACTACCGCAACACACCAACGGGAGGACGTTTGACCCCCCCTCCCAAGTATGATTTAACATGCAACAGGTCCACATACACGGCGAATCTTCAGTGGAAGCGGGTTCCGAATCTGGTTCACCACTATGCTCTGGTAAAAACTTAAATTCGCCTGATTTCGCTGTATTAAAACATTTTTGAGGCATATCAGCGCACATTCATAGCAAAACGAAGTAGAAGAAACGGACTTAATACAGGTGTTGAACAGTTGCTCAGGAAAAATATATATAGGCGATAAATTATTTTTAAGCGAAACGCGATAAACGATTCTCTTTTCTAGTGTATTCTTAAATAAGTGTTTTTAATCCTTTCTGTCAAAGAAACATTCATCTAATACTCAGAATTTGAACATTAAGACATTTAACAATCTCTTTTTCTGTATTTCGCAAACTCATTAATCTGTCCCTGCTCTATCGAATTTATACACTTTAATTTCACTTCTCTCCTGTTACCTTTTGTTAAACATTTTGTTTCAAATTTAAGTAAATTACTGACTTTATAAATAAAAGATAATAAAATGTTGACAGAAATATTGGATCTCTTATATATGTGACTGGTTTCGGAGCTAAACGTAATCATTTAATACTTCATCTCTATTTAATTCGAGTTGCATCTTTTCCAGAGTTTATTAAACTCAGTATCGGTAAATAGATAAAATAATTCTTCAGGTGGCCTTGATTGCTCTGAGAATGTAAATGGTTGGCGGTAATCGCGCAATCTATTGGTAATCTATAATAATTATCTTTATTTTTTTCGCTTTAAACCCTCGCTGCAGTAAAATGGAACTTTGCTGGGTTCGCGTGTGCCGATCTTTTCATGCATGCGCAAAATAAAATCATGACTGATTTAAGGAGATATTTTAATTGTGGTTTATAGGTGAATATTATTGAACGTGTTGTAATAAAGAACATCGTTGAAATTGCGAGTTTCTTCCATCTATTACCAAACATATGCTGACGGTACTTTTGGAGCAAATAATAATTTATGAAATGATCCAAGAAAATAAATTCGTTGAAAGGACTTAATAGTCATTTGCGTCTGAATCATTATTTATGAATATTTCAATATTATGGCTCTTCTAGACCTTAACATTATGTATTCACTTAATAATCCGATATATTCGATATAAGTTCGAGAAAATTACATTAATTTTACTGATAATATATTTTGAAAGGAAACATGATCAAGAAACGAAAGGTGAAAACTTGTAAATAAAACTGAAACTAGGTGGGAACTCGAATTAAAGTTGAGTAGGATTTTGTTTTATTTATATCAGAATTGTTCGTATATAAGATTTCACTGTAAGCCACTAGCTGAAAGAAGTTCACTTGATTTCGCTTCCAGGCCTTGGACAAGCTAACTGGCAGTTCACTACACATACCGTTCCTAATAGCGGGGTTCTAATCGGCACTTACAGAATTTACTTTCACGAGATTTTTATATGGGGAACAAAAAGGTGACGCTCTGACCGTAGGCATAAGTCTCTTGGCGAGAAATGATGATAAACGATTTGAATGAATGATTTAAATGTGGAGGAATTACGAAATGAAGAGATCCGTTTCATCTAAATTACCGGGATCAAGCCACATTCGTGACAATATAGAAATTGATGTTTATGTCCGGAAATTATTGCGCAATAAGGCCTGCTGTCTAGCCAGATGGATAACGGAGTTGCGTGTTCAAAAAAGCTCTGAAACGAGAAGTTCTGGCCTTGAGAAAGTATTCGCATCGCTTCCGGAATCAGAAATCCTTTTTGCTCTTTTGTCTAGTATACGGCTGGGGGCTTTAACTAGCAACTCCAGCTGCAGTTATCAAAACGAAATTGTCTTGGAGATAAGCGAACATTTTCTAGAACATCTTATCTAAATCTTCGGTACGAGTGGCTCACGTTTTGACAAGAGTATGTATCGTGTGAAAAGGATTTGTTTTTGTATCATTTATCAGGTAAAAATCGGGTAATTTTAGAATTGATGTAAGTGACCAGATTTCCTTAAATTCATCCCAGGACACTAAAATATTGGTCGGATTATCATATAGACAAAGGAGTGGAGGGGCGACACATCGGGATTTTTTTTTTTTTGCATTATTTTCACGGTAATTTATTTTACTGCTTTCATTTAATTTACAAGAGCTATGTATGTACTCGAACTTTTTAAAATTAAAATCAAGCGCTTAAACTTCAGAACATTTTTAATTTTTTAAAATTCTTGCAGACAGTGTGATAGACGAGATCAGATGGGTAGAGAGGTTTATAAGCCAGAGGTTTGGGACGGGAGAGGTTTTTTTTTCTTGTGGCGATCGGAGTTTTGGGACGGGAGTTTTTTTTTTTTTTTCTGGTGGCGATCGGAGTTTTGGGACGGGAGGATGGAGGTTTAAAATAAGATTCCATAGAAGATTAACCTTGCTTGTGGACCTAGGTTTTAAACGTCACAAGTCAAACAACATTCTGCTAACGTGGCGAGGGAATTTGGAGTCAGGTGCCATTTGAAACTGTGTAATCCAGTGGCGAATTCGGGATTTGTGTTTTGGGGAGGGGACTGAGGTATAAAAAGTTCTGTATCGTCGTGACGAATGTCAAATCTTATAGCTTATGTAAACCAAAACACTTTAACTTTACAGTCTTTACTCACCAGACAATAAGAATCATAAAGAACACTACAATACTTTCAATAATTTAACAAAAAACACAATGAAATAACTAGCAAAAACATGTTTTTGACCGTGTCAACGTTTCAAACACGAGTGGAATGACTACAAAAGTGGGAAAACTTTCGAGCCTGTCAAAAACCAGGAAGAAATGTTGTCCCTTTTTTCAAAGGGAGATTAAGAAAAAACAGCTGTAGCGATTTTAAATAAAATAAAGAATTCTGGTCTAGCTCTGGCGGGGGGGGGGGGGGGGGGGCAGGCCGATAGCCAACCCCCTGGATTCGCCACTGGTGTGATCCATTCATGGCTCAAAATTACGAGACCTGTTTCCAGCACTTCTAATGAGACTTTAAATCAAACAAATCATTTAAAAACGAATATGTAAGTATTGTGGGTTTCTTCAGTCTGACAGGAAGCACTCCTTTGCCTACAATACCTCTGTTCTACTGCACGAATTTTGGAACACGGGAAGGCAAAACCTTTCGCCAATGTGAAATCCGGATGAAAATTGGCGCAGATGGTTAGCGCTGTTGGATAACGAATTTGATATCCATTGGAATGGAAGGCCATAAAAATGAAATATGATTCTTCGAGGTTGGCGATAATTCACCCGTATGTGTGTGTGTAGCTTTGGGGACGGGAAAGTGCGTGGGAGTTGCGGTTAGACTGAAGAAATCAGGGCGGGGAGGGGAGGGTTCTACACGGAAATATCCCGTGTGGGGGAGTGTAGGTGAGAGTTAGTCTGGCGGGAGGAGGAGTAGGGGGATCGAAGCGGTGGTAGTGCACTTTGGAACATCTGTGAATGACTTGCATAAATCTATCGAGTGGAATACAAACCAGTTGTTGGTACAAATGGAATAGATTGGACTTCTCGTGAATGCCCATCTTTAGATGGCTTTGGCAGCTTAATTTGACGGTACGTAGAAAATTACTGCCAGTTGTATCACCGATGAATGTCGTAATGCATGTTATGATTATGGCAGTTGATAAAGCTCCATGAAATTAAAAACGCTCTTGTTTTAGATATAAAATCTATTACACCGAATATCGATTATTCTGTTTAAAACTGGATTTTACTCAAATATATTAATTACTTTTGAATGCATTAACATAATTTTGAAAACTATTTAGAAGGCACAACGATATATCTTATATTTTCCACCATATTGTCAACTTCACTTGTCACTGGCTATATTAGGTTTGTACTGGTTGGAGACTGTTATCAGAATGGTGGTAGATGAGTATTTCTGAAACTGTATCAACAGTTTTGCTTTCCATTAAAAAATAGCTGACTATAAATTGTCAGATAAGATTGTTTTTCTGAAAAAAAAATTTGAGCTTTCAAGGAATTGCGGAAAATACAACCAGCATGCATTGAATGACGTACATCTGTATGAAATCCTATAGAAATTAAGTAACAATTGTGAAAATACAGGCCTAATACTTTTATTTAACCGTCCATATTGTTTCAAGTATTTGTTCCTTTATTCTATCTTATTTAATCACAAAATAATGTTTATTTAGACTGATTGTTTAAAAATTTGATTCTTCGAGACGTATTTCTACTATTGATGTTATATTCTGAATATTCCGTAAATTTTTTCTTACCTTGAGTTTTCCTTACAGTGGCGGAGCAAGTGTGAATGCCACCTACAGTGGCGTTGTAACGGATGGGCAAACTAATATCGATGTCTCTGGGCGTGTCAGAAAGATAAAATACGAGGTCAAGTCAATAAGTAGGTTACAAAAGACAATACAAAAAAATGGGAAACGAAGTTATTTACTTGAAAAGCTTGTTTATTTCTCTACATAATCGTCGTTTACTTTGATACATTTATCCCATCTCTTTATCAGTTTTCCAATACTTGCTGCATAAAAGTTTTTTTATTGCTGTCTCAGCCACTTATGTACCTCACGTTCAGCATCTGCATCAGTTAAGAAATGCTTGCCGCTCAGGTGCAATTTAAGCGGACCAGACAGGTGACAAATCTTGGAGCTTACTCTGGGCTGTAATATGGATGTTGTCCAAGGAAACTCGACAATTTTCTGTTCGGTTAACCGAGCTGTATGAGGCATGGCATTGTCGTGATGGAACAAAATTCTTCAAGCCAATAGGCCTGGACGTTTTCTTCGAATTGCATTCCGAAGTTTGGATACAATTTTACAGTAGACAGCTTGATGAGACAAACAAGCGTTTCCTCCTGAATATCCTTTGCAGGAAGTTCTTTCGCCCACAAGAAACGCACGACACTTCGCTGCTTTTCTAGCGTACACTTCTCGAGCACAGCCGCCATTTTTAAATGCAGTTGCACGTGTGTACAATTGTTATCTCATAAATTCGAAATGAACATCATACAGTTGAGTTGTTCTGCCACTTATTGACATATATGGAAACAATTTACTACTAATTCCCGAACTCTCATATCAGTTTTTAACTTACTTACTGACTTACTCTCGTAGTACAATTTTAATTTCAAGCTTTTAAAGCCTAATGTGACCAGGATGCAACAAACAATTCTTTGTCCCGGACTCTATTTACCTTTGTTGCGCCCAATGGGCGAAAGGGGCAAAGTTTTATTTTCCCGGCAATTTCTTCATATTTGTCTTGAAAAAGTGAAATAAAGGTATTAATATTTTGCCTTCATTTCCCCCCCCCCAAGTACGGCATCTGGGGCATTTATACACTCTTTCCCCCCTGCTGCTACCCCACTGCCTTGACTACTCTTTTGCATTACATTTTACATTGTTTTAAGCCAAAGTGTTTAATCCTTATGACCGTTTGATTTTAACTTTTACGAAATGTTTGGCCCAGCATGGCCAAATCTGGCCCCTTGTGCTATAAAACAAACTAATCAATCAATATTCAGTAAAGATATAATGAAAAATCTTTTAATTCATTATTTTCGTTATTTTTTTATGATTTGCTATGAAGTTATTCCTTCTGATGCTAGATCGCTAGATCTCAACAACAAAGTTAGTAAATTTTATTTCATGTGTTCTAAATTTATTGAAAGCGGAATTCATTTCTTTTGTTTTCCCGTCAAACGAGTTTTAGCAAAGCCCAAAGATTTGTTTTCATGAATTCTTTTGCAAATGACTGGCAAATTCACATACAAATAATTTTTATGGGACAAATTGTACTATGGATAAATGAAATTTAAATGTATTAAATATTTTCAGTTCTTGTATTTAACATGAAAAAATTTCAAAGTACACAAATTAATTCATCTACCTTACTTCGAGTGGACTAATAACAAATATTTTAATTACTGCACGCATTATAATCAGTGGCGTAGCGAGGGTGAATGATGTCCGAGGCGTAGTTTATTTTCAAGTCCCTTCATCATATTTTGCTTTAAAATTGGCATAAACTCAGTAATATTTTGACACAATAGCGCCCCCTAAATTTGGCGCCCAGGGCATCTATACCCCCTCTTGTCCCCCGGTCGTTACGTCACTGATTATACTAATTCTTGATTAAGTTTTAAAATGCTTCGTGTTAAGATTGACCTTAAGGCTCCTATCTGATACTATACATGGTTTTCTGAAAGAAGTACTAACGTATTAGGGTTTTTCTTTTCATCACATTGGTCTATGAGTACACATCTTTTATTTATTACTTTCTCGTATACGAAGTATACAAAGAGAAAGTATTGTAACCGTCAAAAAAATTCGAACTCGAGATTTTGACGAGTCTCCACGTTTTAGACCTCCCTGAGTCCGAAAAACACAATTTTGGATTTATGTCTGTGTGTCTGTCTGTAAAGACGATAACTGGAAAACTATTAGAGATAAGGGGATGAAATTTGGTATGTGATCTTTACACATAATTTGTAGGTTTCTATCAAATTGTGGACAAAATCCGTCAAAGGGAAGTCTGTCTGTCTGTCCGCGTTCATGTGAACACTATAACTCAAAAACTTGAATAGCTAGACACATAAAATTTGGCACACAGTTTTATCATCAGGAATTTAGGTCCTTATAAAACTTTGGGCCAAATCAGTCAAAGGGTTGTCTGTTTGTCGGTCTGTATAATCGCATACTTCTAAAGACAATATCTTCGAAAAGAAATGACTTTGATAAATGAAATTTCGTATGTAGTCTTGAAACCTTAGATTTTTCTCCAATTTTCGTTTAAATCGGTCGCTATTCGTTTTTTTTCTCCATTCTACGCACAAAAAAAGAAGCTGCGAACGCTGGAGCGTCCGTTTTCCCCACCTTAGGGAATACCGCACGTTTTCTGGTTCGCTGTTTATTCCCGTCCCTCCCCCCCACCCGTGTTATTCCTATGCGAGAAAGTTTCAGGGAGGCCACTCCATCTGTTTTTCGGAAGTAGCCTAGAACCATGAAGTGCTTTAGCGTATTGAATGAAAGCTTTATATTCCCAATCTGCGATTCAGCGTATTCTTATCTATTGTTTAGGTTTTTTTAAAAATCTAATGTTTATTTATAATTACACAGTCTTTACCATACATAAACAAATTATGTGCCGTTGTTTCTTTTGAAAAAATACCATACGTCCTTAAATTAGATTAATGTCTGTTTAAGTGCATAAAAGTACATGCGAAATTTGGTGACTTCAATATTCCAAACAGAACAGCTCGACAGACAAATTTCGATAAGTTTTCATTGAAATTGCGTCTTTGAAGTTTTGCCTTTTTCACATTCTTTCAAAATCGTATAATCAGATAGTAAATTCGGTAATCTAGATTTACTTAAAAATAAAATTTCATAAAATTTTAGCTTTTTGATCATATTAAGGGTTCTGAAATTCCATGCAAAATCCATAAAAACTATTGAAGCTCTGAAGCTGGCAAATCTCAATATTTCTAAGGGGTCTATTCTGGTACCCCCGGTTGGGTTGGGAGTTGGGTTGGGTTCCTCA
>BGPR01000041.1:1916220-1961217 GCA_013235015.1 Araneus ventricosus | reverse complement strand
CTGTTGTACTTCGTTCAGTTACGTATTGCTATTTTAATTTAATACAGATTTTACTTATATTCTGATAAAGCTTTTTTATTGTCTCACTTTGGGGTCCTAGTAATACTCCTCAAAGCTCTTTAAAATGAAAGCACAGAATCAAGCCACAGTAAACGCGTTTCCACCTACACTTATTTATAACCTTACATAAAGCTGTATTCATAACAATCCACGCGCATGCTCTCCTACACTGGTACGATGACGTCACAGGCAAAAAAAAATTACTCTGCGACAAACTCTTGGAATATGACCTCTATCCGTTGTGGGGTCAACCATTCTTTTCTCATTATTAGTCTCCCTGGTATTGGCGATTCAAATCTGACTGTATTTTGTCACACCGAGGATTAGACCATTATCGCAGCAGAGAGGAGAAAGACGTTTTCACGTCAAAAAAAATTTCGATCATCAGGCGCTCGCTTGAAGCTCAGATTTACTCAGTTAGTTTACTCCTTAAGTCGGTGTTCAGGAAGATCGTTGCAAACTTCAAGGTGAGTCAAGCGCTACAAAAATAATTATTTTCGTAATATGGGTCGGTAATACAAAGATTCACTTCAGGGGGGGGTGCTACTTTATTAGTGTCTAAGAAAAGGGATAACAGATGAAATCTACAAACAAGCAATATGCATGGAATACAGTTCTTACAGCATTCAGTTGCATCAATAACAACATACGCGAGTGTATACGCCTCAAACAACAACATGCTTTGAACGCTTACTAAGTATTCTAAGGTTTAATTTAGATATCTTAGGGCTGCCATACGCGTATATATCACCTATCGGGGGAGGGCTGCGGAGTTCACGGATGAGAAGCTGCCGTACTATAGTAAGCAGGTTCTCTTCCCTATTCTTATTAATGGTAGTGTGGCTCTTAGGCAACTGTCACCTAGGGCCTTAAGAAAGTAAAATCAACTTTGAAATATGACTGGCAAAGAGATTCAAGAGCTTGAATCTTTTTTAATAAAATAAACAAAACATATACCAACTCACTTTTTTCATGTTTTTTATTTACACAGTAACGTCCCTTATCAATGCTTGCGAATTATGTACCTTATTAACCTACGTCTGGATCATTATCGATGTATTACTCATGCCGTCATTACGACTTGACTTATTCATGCAATTGTTGTCACATTATTGTAAATTTGAATTCCACTGCAATCTGTGATTCTATATTCTGTCTGGTGTATCCTTTTCTGTTTTGTTTACTGACAAAGAGCCCTCTGTCGCGACACTCATTTATGTTTCAGGACTCCAATTCTATAGCAAAAGAATCATTTGTATTTCTCTGAGAGCTGACTCCCTAAAGTGTGTAAACGAGCTTAACACCTGTGTATTAGCAATAAACATGGAAACAAATATTTCTACTCATGGTTGTACAGACTGTTTCAGTAACCACAAGCCATAATTTTTTTTTTACTAAACACGCAATCTTAGGAGAGGATTCATGGGGTTAAGATTGGGAATATCTTTCGGTGAAATTCAAGTTGAACATGACTCTAGTAAAACGGCACCTGCGCCAAGGCCAGTCAAACAAGTGTGTAATAAACGTGCATGTACATTCAGTTAAAGTTAATCTTTTTTCGAACACTGCGTTTGTGGTTTTTAGTCGTTACACGTCTCCACCGTTTTAAATATAAATTTCAATAGAATACTAGCTTTCCTAGCTCATAAATTGCGGAATCTGTACTTTTAATTATTCTAATAACAGGAAAAATAGCGCTCGCATTTGCATATCGAAGGCGGCACGGCAATTTTTTTAACTTAAAAAAATCAGCGCTTCAGCTTTCACAAAGTGGGATCCAGTAGCTTCGCTAGCAGTGAATGTAGGAATCAGCTTCTTTATACTCTAATGGAGTAGCAGAACATTTGCCCTTAGTAGCTTCAAAACAAGTTACAACTTCAAAATTCCATACAAACGATTTTAAACAGAGACAAAGAAAAATCTATTTATATGATCGGAAAAATATATAATCCTAAATAAACCCAAGTTCATTTATCATTTGTTACTAATTGAAATCATACTAATTAAATACATTTTATTATTTAATTAAATATTTAAATATTTTAAGTTGTTAAAATACGTAGTATGTAAACATAACTCAAATGCAAAACGTTGCCATGACGTAAGCAATCTGGAAATGGGTTGCCAATGGAACTAATCTGATTCCTCAGGTAACCATTGGCGATGAAATCAGTGTGTTCCAACTGTAGATACAACCCATCTTTTCAGTATTTGAGTTCAGCGAGCCTTCGGATTTCTTTCTGTGAAGTCTTGCATCGCTCTTTATCTGTCTCACTTTATATTTTTTTATGATGTCCGATTCAGGGCAGGTCAGGTAAAGACACTATTTTCAGCAGATTTTAATACGAGTGAGACTCGTGCATCGAATTACAGATGATATTTAAAGACGTATTTAGTTAAGTAACAATTTTTTAAAAGACAAAACAAATCTCTTGGACACGCAAGTATCTCGGGTCTCTTTTCCGTTTTCATATGGATGGAAATAGCAATAAATGACGAGAATAAATTGTGACATTTAATTAGAAGTTTAAATTGCAGTTCAAGGTTTAAGGAATTTCAAATGCAAACGAAATCAGCGGGGATGGTCACCTCTAACTTTCTCGTACACTTTCTTACAACGTGTTATGCTTAACTTCGTAATTTAGTGAATAGAATCAAGTATGCATTTTGGGCCTCTCTTCTCTAGGGTCGATTGTTGCCCAAATTTGACTTGATTATAATTTTAGATCAATACCATATCAAATTTGTTTCCATCCCTTTTTGCATATTTAATTGCCGTGCATACATACACCGACCCATAACTAGTAGTCTTCAATCAACGAGTTTAGTTCAAAATTACATGCAGATCAAAGTGCGTCAAGTCAGGTCACGGGGGGAGCTGGATAAAATTTTAAATCGTAGTGACAGTATAAACTCATGGCTTATGCCAGCAAAACACTTTAACTTTACAGGCTTTCCTCTGACTATAAGAATAATAAAGAACACTTACAATATTTTCGATAATTTAATAAAACTACAAGAAGAAATAACTAGCCAAAAATGTTTTCGACCTCGCCAACGCACAAGTGCAAGTGGAATGACTAGAAAGTAGAAAATTTTCAGCTCTGTCAAGTCAGAAAGCAATGTTGTCACGATTTTATTACTACTTTTAAAATGAAAATTAAGATCAAACATTGTAGTGATTTTAATTAAATCAAGATTTTGGTTTAGCTCTTGGGGATGCAGCATAGCCCCTCCCTGGATTCTCACGAGATCACAATTTTGCGCTAAAAACGTATACTAAAATTCCCTCATCTCGTTGTGCGCTTCTTATGCCAGAAAGTGAAAATTTGTACAAGAAAATTGTACTACAGAGTTTTAAATACGTTATTTACTTTAGCAGATTTAATTTTTTCTGCAATTTACTATTCGTCTTAACAAGTGAATAGATATATTTATAATATACAATTCACAGCTATTTAAACAAATTATTTCAGATAAAAGCTACACAAGTATCAACTGGTTTTAGTTTCAAAATTTGTAAATGAGCATTGCGAATTTGAACGATAGGATTATTATATTTATCATAGTTTATCATGGTTCCTTTATCATAGTTCTTAAGGACGCTGCTTTTTTTTAATTCACAACAATAAATTAAATATCCTGAATCAGAAAATACAAATTACAAGTTTTAGATAAAATTTTCAACAATGATGCAAAGATTGCTTACCGAAAAGACTTTAAATGAAGGCATCGGTATTCAACGCATTAAATTTACACAAACGGAGAATAGTTAAAAAGAATTCCAAATGTTTATTCAAATAATTGCAGTTTCTTGGTAACATTTATCAATAAAAAATTTTAATATTATACATACATTTAGATAGCATTTTCAGTTTTTGTTCTTGAATTTGAAACAGCGCTGAAAATTTCTAACGCCAAAGCAAGTTATTATTTTTCAAGTCTATCAGTCTTTCCTTTTTTCTAGTGCCGAATAATCCGTACACTTTTATGAAATCATGGCAAAGTTCTTCAGATCTGCGAAATCAAGTCTCAAAATACCCAGGACAGACAACATTTTTCATGTGAACTGTGCATCAAATATTTGCTGCAACAAATTCAGAATCACAATTTGTATTTATTGCTATAAATAACAGATTAGTACAAAATGATGGTGTAAGTCTCGGTTTTTCCTGTACATGTATTTGAGCATGGCCAGAAGAACTTAGCTTCAATGCTTCTATAACGACCTCATTCTCCATGGCCTCTTTCATTGGACAACTGAACATGGCTTCGAATACGAGACCTCACAGACAAGATGCTTTTGTGACTGGGATGAAACCGCCCTACATTTCAGGCTCAATCGGCCAGAGCGATTTCTCCAACAACATCTTTTCCATATCATTTCAGAAAGCTGTCTCAAGATGAGTAATCTGTATCCTCAAGTGGACTCAGTCAAGTCTAAGAGCTTCTGTGCGGGCATGATGTTATCTCCCGTCACTAAAAAACATTTAGGAGGAGGTTTTGAAGCATTATGAGATATTAAAATCAATTCTGTGAAAGGCAACTCTCTTCAAGATGACAGATAAACTTTTTCTAGTAGACACTGACGTTTTCTTCATGCACATTAAAATTCCAGAGTATTTCTTGAAGAGATTTTCGATGGACTCTCTGAAATCAGTTCGCTGCTTATTTTGTTCATACACTTCACCTTCATTCGCATTTAATTCATCCAGAAGCCACAGCGTGTTTTTCTTCAAATGAACGTTCCTCTGCGCATCTGCCATGAAACGTAAATTTCATCTTTTTTTTTACTTGTAATGTAAATTCCCACTATAAGAAAAGCGCACACTAAATAAAAACTTGATTCTACAAAAGCAGCAACTGAAAGTGCATTTACTTACAAGAGCATTAGCAGAGTGAAAGAGACGTTGTTGCGTGGTGACATCTGCTTATAGTGGCGTTTCTTAATGTTGCCACTTTGTATGAATGGACTTTAACGTTCGTTGATATCCAGGCGGATTCAATTCTTTTTGGATGAGGTTTTTTTTCACATTTGCAGAATCTTCTGATCTTTCTTCCGCGTGATCTGCTGCGAACCTCTAATGATAAATCCAATTAAATCGATGTATATCTCATTTACGTATGCACCAATCGCAACTTTTCCGCTCTAAACTCCGGAACATAAATTTGACAAACCAAATTTAATGGTTCAATAGCTATAATGAGTTTTAAATAGAATCTTAGGTACTCTACTTATATGATTCGAAGATCTTAGAAAATATGACAGAGCCTGAATACAATCAACTAATATCAATCAAAAAAATTCTCTCTCCTTGTGGTGCAGATTCAGGCAGTTGATTGGAAGGTGTGTGCAAGAGAACAATTAACAATTTAAGCCTGGGCTAGAGTAATTTTTCATCAGAACCATAACTAGAAATTTGTGAGCCTATGTCCTAAACGAAATACCTCACAAAAAAATTGAGGAGCAGAAAAGGTAACCTGTATCTGATTAACGCTTTTAATTTTACATCAGAGCCTTTTCAAAACAGATTTTGCAGTCAGCTTCATGTGTACATAACTTCTATTGTGCATAGTTCAGGATTTTCTCACTGATTGTCTGTATATGGATTGTTTTTGAAATTATAAATTTTCTTGTAACATTACAAAATCGATAGCTGTCAGTTGCAAGTAATCTATATTTTTATTATTTTTTAGCATATTTAAAATATAATTAAATAAATTTTTGGTTAGAATTAAAATAAAATCAGTATAGCAAATATTTAAGCGTGTTTGGATCAATGGCGCGCCCTAATTAATGACGGATCAAGTTACAGTTCAAACTGGTAGACGTGCTAACAATTTCTTCCAAGAATTGTTGTAACGGTCTGATGATTCCATTCATTATCTACAATGTCATTAATTAACTTGTGTCAAAATTTTCAAAATCTACAAAATCATAGCTTTTATTAATGCTTAACCCCTTTCTAAGGTTGTGGCAAGCATACTTGCCACCGAATTCTGATTTTAAATGCAATTTTTAAGGTTGGCGTAAGTTCTGGAAATTTTTCGGTAAACAAAAGCCTAAATGTTTCAGCTTCTTATCTCAAACCATAACGAAGTATCCTGACTTTTTTATGGTATTAATTGTAAAATTAATTAACAAAAATTAATGCCATCCAATAAAGCTAATGAATTTATTTTAAATTAATCTCACTCCAAAAGTTATTTTATTATACCACTTCTGAAAAAATAGCCCTAGGGTTAAGCTTATTTAATCACTAGGCTCGACACTGTGCTTACACTTTAGTCTATTCTGGTACCCCAGTTGGGTTGGTTCCGTTGTTGACATTTTGAACCATCAGCAACGAGGCTCAAAACAATTATTGTATGATGATGGGTATTCAAAATTGCTTTAACCCTTAAAAGACCAGTGTTGCTTTTAAGCAACATGCCCATTTTTGTCTTCTAAAATCTCTAGAATAAGGTGCCTATTCTGATACCCCCGGTTGGGTTCCGCACGTCAACAACGGAACCCAACCCAACCGGGGGTACCAGAATAGACCCCTTAAAGTGTAAGCACAGTGTCGAGCCTAGTGATTAAATAAGCTTAACCCTTTAAAGGGCTATTTTTTTCTAGAAGTGGTATAATAAAATAACTTTAGGAGTGAGATTAATTTAAGAAAATAAATTCATTTAGCTTATTGGATGGCATTAATTTTTTGTTAATTAATTTTATCAATTAATAATTAATTAAAAAGTCAGGATACTTCGTTATGGTTTGAGATAAGAAGCTGAAACATTTAGGCTTTTGTTTCATCGAAAAATTTGGCCAGAACTTACGCCAACCTTAAAAATTGCATTTAAAAATCCACGAATTCGGTGGCAAGTATGCTTGCCACAACTTTAGAAAGGGTTAAGCATTAATAAAAAGCTATGATTTTTAGAGGTGGATTTTGAAAATTTTGCACAAGTTAATTGTACGACATTGTAGATAATGAATGGAATCATCAGCACCTGTTACAACAATTCTTGGGAAGAAATTGTTACGGCACGTCTACCAGTTTGAACTGTAAACTTGATCCGTCATTAATTAGGGGCGCCATTGATCCAAACACGCTTAAATATTTGCTATACTGATTTTATTTTAATTCTGAACCAAAAATTTATTTAATTATAATTTTAAATATGTTAAAAATAATAAAAATATGATTAGGCTTGCAACTGGACAGCTATCGATTTTGTAATGTTACAGAAATATGCACTTATAATTTCAAAAACAATACATATACAGACAATCAGTGAGAAAATCCTGAACTATGCATGTAATAGAAGTTATGTACATTAAGGAAGCTGACTTGCAAAATCTTGTTTTGAAAAGGCTCTGATTTGTAAAATTATAAAGCGTTAATCAGATAACAGGTTACTCTTTTCTGCTCCTCAATTTTTTTATTGGGTAAGTATTTTCGTTGGGACATAGGCTCACAAATTTCTAGTTATGGTTCTGATGAGACGCCAAATTACTCTAGCCCAGGCGCTTAAAATTGTTAATTGTTCTCTTGCACACACCTTCCAACCAACTGCCTGAATCTGCCACCACAGAGAGAGAGAGAGAGAATTTTTTTTTGAAATTATTAGCTGATTTATCTCGGGTCATATTTTTCTAAGATCTTCGAATCATATAAAAAGAAGTACCTAAGATTCTATTTAAAACTCATAGTATTGAAACATTAAATTTGGTTTGTCAAATTTATGTTTACGAGTTGGTATAGAGCGGAAAAGTTGCGATTGGTGCATACGTAAATATGATATGGCGATCGATTTAATTGGATTTACTTCATTAGAGGTTCGCAGCAGATCACGTTGGAAGAAAGTTCAGAAGATTCTGCAAATAAAATGAAAAAAAAACCTCATCTGAAATAGAATTCGAATCCGCCTGGATAATATCAAAAGTTAAATCCCTTATTCGATATGCCAATAAGGGGGCAAGCATATAAGAAACGTCAACGATATAAGCAGATGCAACACTTCAACTTCATTGCCAGTAAATGCAACTTCTCAATTTCTCTCAAGCACGCTCTTTTTGTATAAATGCACTTTCAAGTTGCTGCTTTTGTGAATAAGTTTTTATTTAGTGTGCGCTTTTCTTATAGTGGGAATTTATTACAATAGTAAAAAAAAAATGATGAAATTTACAGTTTCATGGCAGATGCGCAGCGAGGAACGTTCATTTGAAGAAAAAACACGCTGTGGCTTCTGGATACATGAATTAAATGCCGAATGGAAGGTGAAGTGTATATGCGAACAAAATAAGCAGCGAAATCCGGATTTCATGGAAGTCCATCGAAAATCTCTTGCTGGTGAAATAATAATCTCTGGAATTTTAGAATTGCATGAAGAAAAACGTCAGTGTCTACTGAAGAAAAAGTTTATCTGTTTACTTGAAGAGAGTTGCCTTTTCACAAGAATTGATTTGCAATATTCTCATAATGCTTCAAAACCTCCTCCTAAAATGTTTTTAGTGACCGGGGAGATAACCATCAGTGCCCGCACAGAAGCTTCTTTAGACTTGACTGAGCTGGTCCACTTGACGGATACAGATTATTCATCTTTGAGACGGCTTTCGAATGATATGGAAAAGTTGTTGGAGAAATCGCTCTTGGCCGATGTGAGCCTGAAATGTGGGGCGGTTTCCATCCCAGCACACAAAAGCATCTTGTCTGCGAGGTCTCCAGTATTCGAAGCCATGTTCAGTTGTCCAATGAAAGAGGCCATGGAGAATGAGGTCGTTATAGAAGGCATTGAAGCACAAGTCCTTCGGGCCATGCTCAAATACATGTACACGGGAAAAACCGGAGACCTTACACCATCATTTGCTACTAATCTGTTATTTATAGCCAATAAATACCAAATTGCGTGTCTCGAATTTGCTTGCATCACATATTTGATGCGTAACATGTCTATGAAAAATGTTGAGTTCGTCCTGGGTATTGGAGACTTGATTTCGCCAGATCTGAAGAACTTTGCCATAGATTTCGTGTGCAAAAAGTGTACGGATTATTCGGCACTAGAAAAAAGGAAAGACTGGATAGACTTGAAAAATAATAATCCTGCTTTGGCGTTAGAAATTTTCAGCGCTGTTGTCAAATTTCAAGAACAAAAACTGAAAATGCGTATCTAAAATGGCATAATGTGTTTAACACTAAAATTTTTATTGATAAATGTTACCAAGAAATTGCAATTATTTGAATAAACATTTGGAATTCTTTTTAATCCATTCTCCGTTTGTGTAAATTTAATGCTTGTTGAATCTGATGCCTTCATTTAAAGTCTTTTCGGTATGCAATCTTTAGCGCCATTGTTAGTTGAAAAATTTGGTATCTAAAACTTGTACTCTGTAATTCTTCGATTCAGGATATTTAATTTATTGTTGTGAATTAAGCAAAAAGCAGCGTCCCTTTAAGAACTATGATAAATATAATAATCCTACTGTTTAAATTCGCAATGCTCATTACAAATTTTGAAACTAAAACCAGTTGATAGACTTGTGTGTTAGCTTTTATTCTGAAATAATTTATTTTTAAATAGCTGTTGAATTGTATATTTGTGCAATATACTATTCACTTTGTTAAAACGAATAGTAAATTGCGAAAAAATTAAATCTTGGCTAAAGTAAATAATACATGTTAAAACTTGTAGGCAATATTTTCTTGTACAATATTTTCACTTTCTGGCATAAGAAGCGTACAACGAGATGAGGGAATTTTAGTATACGTTTTTAGCGCCAAAATTGTGATCTGCAGTGGCGAATCCAGGGGAGGGGCTATCGGGCTGCATCCCCCCCAGAGCTAAATCAAAAATCTTGATTTAATTTAAAATCACTACAACTGTTTGATCTTAATTTTCATTTTTAAAAAATAGTAATAAAATCGTGACAACATTGCTTTCTGACTTGACAGGCTCGAAAATTTTCTACTCTTCTAGTCATTCCACTTGCACTTGTAGCGTTGGCGAGGTCGAAAACATTTTTTGGCTAGTTATTTCTTTGTAGTTTTTATTAAATTATCGAAAATATTGTAGTGTTCTTTATTATTCTTATAGTCAGGAGAGGAAAGCCTGTAAAGTTAAAGTGTTTTGGCTTATATAAGCCATGAGGTTTGACATTCGTCACTACGATTTAAAATTTTTATGACCTCAGCCCCCCCCTCCAGACCCGAATCCTGGATTCGCCACTGGTTGATCTGCATGTAATTTTGAACTAAATCCGTTGATTGGAAGACTACCAGTTTGCGGGTCGGTGTGTATGTATGCACGGGCAATTAAATATGCAACAAGGGATGTGAAACAAATTTGATATGCGGTATTGACGCCCAAATTATAATCCAAGTCAAATTTTGGGCACAATCGACCCTAGAGAAGAGGCCCAAAATGCATACTTGATTCTATTCACTAAATTACGAAGTTATGCATAACACGTGTTGTATTATGAAAGTGTACGAGAAAGTCGAGGGTTGACCACCCCCGCTGATTTCGTTTGCATTTGGAATTCCTTAACCCCTTGAACTGCAATTTAAACTCTTAATTAAATGCCACAATTTATTCTCGTCATTTATTGCTATTTCCATCCATATGAAAACGGAAAAGAGACCCGAGATACTTAAGCGTGTCCAAGAGATTTGTTTTTGTCTTTTAAATAAATTGTTACTTTAACTTAAACACGTCTTTAAATATCAAATTCTGTAATTCGATGCACGAGTCTCACTCGTATTAAAATCTGTTGAAAATAGTGTCTTTACCTGACCTGCCCTGGAATAGGACATCATAAAAAATATAAAGTGAGACAGATAAAGAGCAATGCAAGACTTCACAGAAAGAAATCCGAAGGCTCGCTGAACTCAAATGTTCGAAAGATAGGTTGGTATCTACAAGTTGGAACACACTGATTTCATCGCCAATATGGTTACCTGAGGAATCAAGCGGATTAGTTCCATTGGCAACCCATCGGCTAGATTGCTTACGTCATGGCAAGCGTTTTGCGTGATTTGAGTTGTTTACATACTACGCGGATTTTTAAATAACTTAAAATATTTATTAAATATTTAATTAAATAATAAAATGTACTTTAATTAGTATGATTTCAATTAGTAAATAAATGACAAATAGAACTTGGGTTTATTTAGTGATTATATATTTTTCCGATCATATAATTGAGATTTTTTCTTTGCCTTGTAATAAAAATCGTTTGCATGGAATTTTTGAAGTTGTACTTGTTTTGAACGCTACTAAGGACAAATGTTCTGCTGCTCCATTACAGTAATTAAAAGAAGCCGATTCCGTACATTCACTAAGCTAGCGAAGCTACTAGGATCCCACTTTGCTGAAAGCGAAGCCGCTGATGTTTTTTTAAGTTAAAAAAATTTGCCCGGTGCCCTCTTCAGATGCCGCAGGCATCACGAGCGCTATTTTCCCTGCTTCATTAGAATAATTAAAAGTAACAGATTCCGTACATTTAATGAGCTAGGAAAGCTAGTAGTTCTGTTGAAATTCTACATTTAAAACGGGAGACAGTGCAACGACAAACCACAAACGCAGTGGGTTCGAAAAAAAAGATTAACTTTTAACTGTGACCGATGCACGTTTGTTTACCATCTTGCTTTGGCGACTTGGCGCGATTGCGCCGTTTTACTAAGAGTATGTTCCAACTTGTAGATTTCAACCGAAAGATATTCCCCAACTTTAACCTGCATGAACCCTCCTAAGATTGCGTGTTTATACAAAAAAAAATTATGGCTTTCAGAGTACCAAACAGTTCTCTACCTAACCATGATAGAAATATTTGTTTCCATGTTTATTGCATAAATACACAGGGTGTTCAGAAAGCTCGTTTACACACTTTAAGGGGAAGTCAGTCATACAGAAACAAATGATTTTTGCTATAGAAATGGAGTCTGAAACATAAATGAGTGCCGCGACAGAGGGCTCTTTGTCAGTAAACTAATAACGAAAAGGATACACCAGACGAAATAAGGAACACAGATTGAGTGGAATTCAAATTTACAATAATGTGCAACAACCCAGTTGCATGAATAACGTTACAAGTCGTATGCGGCATGACAGATACGATAATGACCAGACCTAGTATCGATAGGGTTGCCATAATTGCCAAGCATCGATACGGGACGTTTAAGTGCTAAATAAATAAAACATGAAAAAGTGAGTTGGTAATGGTTTTATTTTACTCTTTTAATAAAAAAGATTCAAGTCGAATCCTTTTTTGCCCAGTCATATTTCAAAGTTGATTTTACTTTCTTAAGGCCCTAAGAGCCACACCACCATTAATGCGCCATCAGGGGAAGCGAGAACCTGCTTACTAATACGGCAGCTTCTCATCCGTGAACTCGGGTGCCCTCCCCCGATAGGTATATACGGGGCGTATGGCAACCCTAAGTATCTAAAACAAACCTTTGGAACACTTAAAGTAAGCGGTCAAAGCATTTGTTGTTTGAGGCGATACACACTTCGCATGTTGTTATTGATGCAACTGTGCTATTGTAAACTGTATTCTATGCAATATGTGTTCTACATTTCATCTGGTGTATCCTTTTCTTTTACTTAATTCACTAACAAACAGCCCCCCTGCAGCGAATCCCCTTTGCATTTCCGACCCCATGTTTTATTACGAAAATAACTTATTTCTGTATGCCTGACCTACCTTGAAGTTTGTAAACGATCTTTCTGAACACCCTGACTCTATTTAACTGAGTAAAATTGAGCTGCAAGCGAGAGCTCGATGATCGAAAATTTTTTGACGTGAAAACGTCTTTCCTCTCGTTACGGTGATAGTCGGTCTAACTTTCTTGTGTGACAAAATACAGTCAGATTTGAATCGCTAATAACTAGGAGACTAATAATGAGAAAAGAATGGTTGACCCCACAACGGATAGATCATATCTGTAAGAGTTTGTCGCAGAGTAATTGTTTGCCTGTGACGTCATCGTACCAGTGTAGGAGCATGTGCGTGATTGTTATGAATTAGCTTTATGTAAGGTTATAAATAAGTGTAGGGTGGAAACGCGTTTAGCTAGAAGCTTGATTCTGGTGTCATTTTAAAGAGCTTGAGGAGTATTACTAGGACCCAAAGTGAGACAATAAAAGTTTTTATCAGAACATAAGTAAAAATCTGTATTAAATTGAAAATTTCAAACTCCGCATTTTTTTTTATTATAACATGCAGAGTTTTCTTTCGAATTGTACGAAACTTACAGAATACTTGACAATACGTAAAAGAAACTTTGTATTGTATTGAAATCAAAAATTTGAATATTACGGGAAGTATGAGCATTTGTAGTAAATAATGTTTTACTGCGCATACGCGAAATCTAATTCTATATACTGTCAACAGATGGCGCCATTAAAAGCTACTCTAAATAAAACATAAGAAAGGCGCAGTTCGTGTCCGCGCCGTAGATTTTTCGTGAAAACGTCGGGATAAAATCATAAAACATGTATTTCGCATTAATATGCAATTTAATTATCAATCTCTTTAATACAATATTTACACAGAGTAGTATAATGGTTACAGAATAGATAAATTACAAGTTTATCGCATGTAGCAAGGGTCTGTGGTAGCTTGTGATTTATCTATTCTGTAACCATTATACTACTCTGTGTAAATATTGTATAAAAGAGATTGATAATTAAATTACATATTAATACGAAACACTTGTTTTATGATCTTATCCCGACGTTTTCCCGAAAAATCTACGGCGCGGACACGAACTGATGATTTTTCGTTTTACTGTTTGTATGAATCGAAGATATATTTATATTTTTACAGTGTAAAGCACCATATGAGTGAAAAATCTACATTCAATTGTAGCAATTAACTGCAAAAAATCTAATCACAAAATCATTTTTTAGAATTATAGAATGCAAAAAAGTTGAAATTCAAAACAAACAGCCTTTGATATGATCCGGACAATTGAACTTATCTAATTGAGTTGCCAGCTAACATTTTCCGACACGTGCTGTCAGACTCTGACATTTATTTTTTATTGAGTGGCCCGATCCCTTATCTTATCGGCAGCAAGCTGTGTGTGCATTGAGAGATAAGCTCCGAATAGGAGCAAATTCAGTACTTGGTGATGACTGATACTTCGTTCAAGTGTCACGCCATGTGTCTCAACGATTCCACACCCGCGAATGCCAAGATTAGCCTTGTTTGTTTTTCTCCTGTGGAATCAGAAAAATACAAACAAATGATTAAAAGGTACACAATAAACCTTGGAAATCTGTTGTAGCAGCCTGAAATGGGAAGAAACACGATAGTGTGAAGGCATGAAGTCTATAGCTCAGTAATTAAATATACATGGACTATATTCTTTTTTTTTACATTTTTATTGTAAAGTTCAACATAGGTATTTTAAAAAATAGGACTGCGGCAAAATTAGCGATGCTTAATTGATATTAATTAAAGCGGTGGAAATAAGACCACATTTCTAAAACTATACGACCTCGCTTAGTAAAAGGTACACAAATATAGCTGTTGCATAAGATCTCGTTTCAGAGGAGGTAAAATTTTCGTCTCCTGCTTAGTAGAGGAGCATCTCTTTTCAGGTCCAGCTGTTATCAACTCTTAGCTAGAACCAGGGGTGGCGCCAGTGCGGGGACCAGGAGGGCCAGGGCCCCCTGTCTAGGATACTCTTCCCCCCGCTTCGGAGCAAATATTTGTACTCCGTTCACTCAACGAACTATTGAACTAGTAGATAAAGATAGATCTTGCGAAAATTTGAGTGCCATCATTACGCCTCTCCCCTTGTACAGCAGGTCGTGCCCCCCTGTCGGGTGACCCTGCCTCCCCCGTTGGGCGGACTCTAACGCCATTCCTGGCTAGAACTGAGGGGTTTTAGTTTTTGGCTCCACACGAGGAATGACGCTGCAAGCGAAACTAAATACATATTAAAAGTAAAAAAAAGAAAAATCATGTTATTGAAACCACAATTAAATTACTGGTAGTGTTCTCCCCTCATATATTTGCACGATATGGCACCTATTGCGTTAAATTTCGCAGCCTAGTGAGGAAAATCGTGTAGGCATTATGTGTGCTTCTCCTGTGTCCTTCTGTCTTTTGGCGCTCTACAGGCCAAAGCGCTGGACCTATGTACCAAATGTGCAGTGGCGGATTTTGTCAATATGAGGCCACAGGCGCAAAACTGACTTCAGCCCCCCCCCTCCCTCTACCCAATGTCTCAAATTCGCTGTTGGCTTAGCCCTAAGATGTGCCTAGAATAGGTTTTGACGCCTCCTCCCTTACCCAATGTTGCAACTTCGCCGTCGTCATAGCACTACAATTTACGTCCAATAGGTTTTGAGACTCCCTCCCCCTACCGAATGTCTCTAATTCGCCATCAATTTGCACTACTGTGTACGTCGAATGGATTTTGAGGCTCCCTGGATTTTTGAGGCACGAGGCGAGCGCCTCTAACACCTGTGCGGAAAACAGCCACTGCAAATGTGGCACAAACATTCTTTGGAGGTTGGGAATGTGCACCCGTGAGCGATTTTCTTAAATGTTCCTCAGAATTTCGATTAATTAAAAATTAAACAAAATGTTGACATTTTTCACAGATAACTTCCGAAAATATTACTACACAAAAATGATTGTTACAGCATCTTAAAATTAAAAAAATTAACTTTTCAATTATACCAATTTAGCTGTCGTGCAACTTTTTCCTTACTTTTGACGATTTTTTAAAAATATATTTATGCATAATTTGCAACAATACTTTTATTGTTACAATGAAATTCACCGTTGCTTTGTTTCTACGTTTATTTAATCGCGTATGTTTCTTCCGAGGAATGAAGATTATATTTTCTTATTCCTTGCAATGCTGCAATGAATTTTTACGTTTTTATTTGATTTCAGATTTTTTTTTATGGAATCTCTGAACAAAGCCCTCTGAGATACTAGGTATATTATGAAATATATCCATTAGACTGAATTATTATACTCTCGATTCTTTAATTTTTAGCATTATGTTTCAATCCCGGAAATATGCTGTTGAACGTGCTCGTGTAATATACGTAAAATGTTTCACTGCATTTTAATATTGGAATCAACAGCGCCTTTTGAATGAGGAATGAGAAAATGAAGTTCCAACTCCGTGTAAAACAACGGCTGAGGTGGCCTTGTGGTAGGGTTTCGGCTTCGGACCTGGAGGGTTCCAAGCTCGAAACCCGATGCCTCTGAAGGTGCGTCGTGTATGTGAGTCTAGTGCACGCTTATTCTGATGTATGGATCAAACGTCCCTCCGCTGGTGTGGTAGTTTGGAGAGGGGGTACCAGATCAAGTGTCATGCTCGTCATCTGACCGCGGTTTAAAAGTATGAGGCCAGCCTTTGTGTTGCTTCAAAACAGGACGTTAATGTAACTAAATTGCAATTCGATGTTGAGATGGCGGGGACAGTTACTTTTTAAGTTCGAAATGTTCACTGTATGCAAGCTATTTCGTGTATAACTGTGTAATTTTATGTTTTTCAAGGTTTTATTTTTCTGTGTTTCCAAAATATTTTTATAATGTATATCACAATAGCAATCCTTCCTAATGCTCCTGTAAATGTTTGTAGACTTGTTGCGTTTTTAATTATGCAGCGGTATAGAGAATTGTCAAGTTTTAAGAGAGGTCACGCCCTCGGGTGTTGTGATTTTTTTTCCACTTCATGACCACGTCACTGCTTAAATAACCATATGGTTATAGTTGCAGGGGCATGGAGTGGTGTTATGTTATGTTATGTATGCAATCAACGGAAAAGACGTAAGGTTATTAAGTAATACGTCTAATAAATGTCTATCAAAATAAGAACTTTAAAAATACTTTGCTACTGGAACCATGAATTTCAAGTTATGCGGTGGAAATTAATGGAAATTAAACGCAACTAATATTCCCTGTGAACTAGCTGGCTTAATATTTTCTTGTGCTGCATCTTGTTCACTAATGCTCGCTTAGTGTGACATAAATAATAAAAACTCTTTCCAGCGATGATCTAGAGCGAACGGGGGCCTAGTGCATGTTAAATATGCCATCGTGGGTCCAACGTCCCCACATTGGTGTGACGTGGAAGAATGAAGAATGAGGAGCCTTCTCAGGCGCCGTCCTTTTCATCTGATCACAGCTCAAAATTACGAGGTTCGTCCCAAAATAACACTAAAGCTTCAAAACGGGACTTGAATCTAACTGAACCAAACTTTCACATCATACTCATCTGAGGATGTTAGAAAAATGAGTACAGAAACAGAGGATATTCGGTGGAATCGAGACTCGAACCCGTTATCCTTCGAAGTCGAAGAGCTGACTTGGCAATCAACGTTTCACAACATCCTATTACTTTTGAAGTAGGCATCGCAAGAAAATATATAGATTAATGGTTTCCTATTTTAACACAATGTTTTTTTGTTTACAAAAAAGAAACATTCTGATATTAAACCGTTCCGTTTCGGTGATGCCAGTTGGCATCGCTGGAGTAATTTGCTTTTAATTTGATGTAATTTAGTTATATTAACGTCCCGTTTGTGAAGTAACACGAGGGCTATTTTGGGACGGACCTCGTAATCTTGAACCACAGTCAGATGACGACACATGAGCTGGCATTCCCTCTCCAAATTCCGTGCCGCGCCTGAGGGAGGGCTTTTATCCCACGACGTCAGGCCACATACACGGAGGATCTTCAGTGGAATCGGGTTTCGAACCCTGGGACCCTCTTGGCCCAAGGTTTGAGACCCTACCGCTAGACCACCGCGACCCGCTTTTATGAGGAGGGAGGACTGGAGGGGGCTTAATAGATCCTAGATGACAATATGATTTGGATACGAATGTATTAGGTATGAATGATTTTAATTAATTAATCTGGATATAGTTAATTAAGTAATCTGGAATAAATGAGCAATTTTAACATGAAGTATTTTTTATTTTTTTACTAACAAATAATTATTTGAAGTGGAAAGTGTTAAAAGCTTAAAAATTGTGGACAATGGAATGCAAACAACAATGCAAAATTTAATTCTGAAAACTGAACGAATCATGGATTTTATTAGATAGGAAATTTATTTTATAAGATTATCTGCTATTCGTGCCATTTGAATGGACACACTTCGATTTTAATAACTAATTTTTGTTGGTGTGATGTGGATGTGGAAGAATCTCTTGTGTTGAAGAATCTCTTATTAAATTGGGAGTTTCAAAACTCCTAGTCCTTTAGTAATGTACAATACAGAAACCTGAGTCGTTAATCAATTACGTCATAACATTACCTTTGCGTAAAATTAAATGGTTGTTTCTATTCATAAATGTATTTATATAAATTAGTTTTAGAATATATTTGCTATTCCATGTATTATCTCATCTCCTCGTGAATGTTTGTTTATAACTATGTGCATTTTTATCACTTAATGCACATAACATGAATCCATCAACAGCGTCACACCGTCAAGTGTCTTCCCACTCCACATCCATCCAATTGAGCAAGTCAATTCATTGTCCATTCATCTGATCCATAATACGAGCTGCTCACCAGTGTCCACAGGTGATTTGCATTATCCAATGGACATTCGCCTAGAGAACCCACTAATAAGGAAACTGTCCTCTTATAAAATCAGTAATAGGGACAGAAAATATTCTACGTTGTATCAAATACGAGTAATAATGAGTAAGTGAGGTAAAATTCTAAGTATTTATTAACTTTTTATTTTATCGTATACAAAATACAAGAAAAGAAAGTATTGTAATCGTCAAAAAATTCAACGTTCAGATTTTGATGAATCTCCACGTTTTATATATCCCTGAGTTAAAAAAACAACCATTTTTGAAATTGTCTATTTGTCTGTGCACACGATAACTCAAAAACTCTCCGAGCAAGACGGATGAAATTTGATATGCGGTCTTTTAACCAAAATTGTAGATTTGTATCAAATTTTGGACGATTTCTGTCTTATTTCGAAGTACGAAATTATGAAAGTGTGTGAAATATTTTAATTCTTACTGTGAGTAAAATGGAAAACCAGACTTCCGAGATTAAAACATACACCTATTAATAAGTTTGTAAGAGTTAGTATTTATTTATCTAAATGCGCTTCAGAGTAGTAGGCCTATATTTTTTTGAAATTTAATTGGCACCATGATAATTTATTTATAACTGATAATGATTATCATCATTTAGGTTTATTTTTTAATGGTTAATTTTTTGTTAAAATCTATAGACCACAGATATTCACCCGACTTCCGGCAGGCAGCGACAAGGGTGGGCAAAAGACAGAAAATATAGACAACCACTCCATGAAATCTAAAAAATTTTCTCATTTTAACTTTCTCGTATACGAAATATAGAAAGAGAGAGAAAATCATCGCCAAAATTCAACCTCCAGATTTTGACGAATCATTACTTTTTAAGCCTCCCAGAGTCCGGATAACCATTTGGGGAATTGTGCCTCTTTTTGTGAACACAATGACTCAAAAACGCAATGAGAAAGAAGAATGAAATTCAGTATGTGATCTACACATAACATGAACCCATATGTCCCGTTTTTAGGTAGCCTGTCCCGTTGCCTCCAAACACAGCTTCGGGACGCCGAAATATCCCGTTTTCAGAAAGCGAGAGTAACCCATGGAAACAATATCAAAGAAATCCAAGAAAAATCCAAAAATTCTAAGGTAGTGCCTAGTAGTAGCGTTCCTTAAACATCGATAGACTATCGATACTATCGAAACCAAGTCGACAGTATCGGGTTTTCGGAACTATCGACTGAAACAATCGATAGTATCGATAGTTTCAAAACAATCGATACTATCGATAGTTTTCTCCTGTGCAATACTATCGATAGGCTCATTTTCAGTTAATAGTTTTAAAACTATCGACTTTAACTATCGATAGTTTCAAAACTATCGACTGGAAGAACACCTGTCGATAGTATCGCCGGGGAAAAAACAACCGATACTATCGAAAGTATCGATTGTTTTGAAACTATCGATAGTTTCTAAACTATCGAATGGAAGAACACCTATCGATAGTATCGCCAGGGAGAAAACAATCAATATTATCGATAGTATCGATTGTTTTGAAACTATTGATACTATCGATAGTTCAGACGATAATTGGGAAAACTATGGACTGCACTTTCGATAGTTGAACTATCGATGTTTAAGGAACACTACCTAGTAGCGCAGCGATGGTGGGGCATACGCAATACGTCTCACAAATATACAAATATGTCAGAATCTCCTCATATTTGTTTCTTTACGTTCTTATTAAATTACACCGCAAAAAAAGACGCAACGAAACACTGGGAATGTTTTAGCCGAAAGGCGTTGGATGGATGAACACTTTCACGCCAATATTTTGAATGATGCGAAATTTCATATTATTATTGAAAATATTCTAAGTCTGCCCGGCACTAATGCACCTGCAGAAAGGATCTTTCCTCCTATGTTTAAGTTGTGGATAAGCGGAAAAACACAGTTGTAAGTTGCAGTTCTTTTGGCAATGGTAATTATCAATGTAAATTTTAAGAAATCCCACAAAGAATTTCACCCTTATTTGAAATCAATACCAAATACATATAAGCAAAAACTTGTTTGAGAAAAATACAGAAACTCAAAAATTATGTATTTTCATGTCTTTTTTCTTGTTCTTTTCATTAATAAATAGAAACTGAAGAAATATGCGTTTTCTTGAATACGCGTAGGGGAAGGTGGTGTACCTAGGTTCCATTTTCACTTTTTAATTTTTAATTGGATAATTACTAAAATAAAGGTAACAAAACAATTTTTCTTTCATATTTTAGGCCTTTATACACAACATATATTTTTTGTAGATTATTTAAAAAAGTATTTCAGTGCATTATTTACAATTTAAAAAAAAGTGCAAATAGGACCAAGGTGCACCATGGGTAGTGTACCTTGGACCAGCTATTTCTAGATTTAAAAAATCTAACCGAATAGTTTGAACATAAACATTTATTGGTATTTTAGCTACAGAAAAATGTTAATGAGCACTTTTACTTAATGAGGTCTTAGATTAGACCGAGTATAAAATTATTACAGCAACAGTTTCATTCCTAAGAGTAGGCTTAACCAACATTTTAATTAGACAAGTCAATTCCAAATGTTAATTTCCGAAGCTTCCTTTCAGATCCTCCAGTCAACACGGGATGTGGTAACTTCCACATTACATCACATTTTTCCACAACATAAGTGGTAGACCATGTAGTGGTCATGCACCAAAGTACACCACTTGGCCATTTCATGGAAAATGGCTGACTACTAAATTGAGGTTAGACTTAATATAATTTCTAACACATGTTATTATAGCTAAAACTGTGCTTTATAAGTTAGGCATTTTACTATAAAGTAATTTATGTATGTTTAGGAACTATTAACACAAAATTCAACAGGAAAAAAATTACTTTTGATGGGTCAATTTCCTTTTTCAGGATTCATTCATTCAAATGAGCACCTTGACAAATAAGTTCAAGTACACTGGGACCTCTGGTGGCAAGTGCACAGAATACATATAACATTTTCTATACATCTATACAGATGGCGCTAAAATCGGCATAGGTTCAAGGTACACTTATGTCCAAGGTACACCACCTTCCCCTACAATAATCTAAAAATTACTAAATCTCCCGCTTAAAGGAAATAATAAATGGCCACTTTATCTATACATAACGTGACTACATATCCCGTTTTGAACGGGACCATCCCATTTATAGGTTGCGTTTTACGTTTTCCCCAAGCACAGCTTCGGAACACCCGAAATCCCGTTTTCAAGAAAAGAGCAACCACAATAACAGTTTAAAGAAAAAAAGAAAAAGAATAAAAAGGGTGCAAAAAATAATAGTGCTAATAATAATAATAAAAAAAAATCCGCCTGTAGCGTCTAGTAGCGCGACGATCGCAGTTCGTCTCACACATATTCAAGTCGGGCAGAAGCCTGCTACTAGTAACTCGCACTTATTTCTAACTATATTTACACCGCAAAGAATGACATAATGGAACACTGGGAGTTGTTGAGTTGAATCATACAAACACTCTCACACCGAAAATGTGAATCATACGAACTTTCGAATACTTACTGAATATATTTTATGTTTACCCGGCACTAATGCACTCACAGAAAGGGCGTTTTCTCTTGTGAATAAATTATATGAGCGAGCGAAAAAACACAGTAGCAATGCAACTCGCAGTTCTTTTGGCAATGTTAATTATCAAGGTAAATTTTAAGAAATCCCGTAAAGAATTTCACTCTTATTTAAAGTCAATACCAAATACATTTAAGGAAATTTGTTCTACAGAAAAATAGATGACCACATAAATTATTTATTCTCACATGTTCACTCCTGTTCTCTTCATTAATAAATGAAAACTGAAGGACTATGCGTTTTCCTGAATACACATATTTTCACCTAAAAATTAGTAGACGTCAAATTTCTGGGAAAAAATAAATGGTCACCTTATCTATATACCGAAATTGTAGATTTGTACCGAATTTTTGACGAAATCCGTCAAAAAGTTTGTCTGTCCGTCCAGATACATAAGAACACGATAACGACCCGGTCGAGCCTACATTGTTTATTAAAAAGCTTTATTTTCCGAGTGAATAGTTTTCCTCTAAGCTCGCATGCTCGAATTTCATTGTTTCCAATACACGACTTTATTTTTTTCGCCTCGACAATTGTTTTGCAATTTAGAAAGTACTCGTAAAATTGGAACAGATTAAAAAAATCATCTCTTAACTATTGCGACTCGTTCGTCTAGGCCAGGGGTTCCCAATCTTTTTCGCCTCGCGTACCCCTTGTTCAGTCTTTTTATTTTCGCGTACCCCCTACTGTCATATCCCCCTTCCACCAACCATCCGTCTATGCAAATAAGTTTTTATCAATACTATTAACGGTTTAGGTAAGCTGAAGAGTCAAATGACTTGAATTAATAACATTTGCAGGACTTATTTTTGTTTTTACATTTTATTCCATTTCTGCAATAGTATTATTTCCACGCTAAAACGAATGAAACCAGTATGGTAATAATTTCACATTAACTTATAAAAATATCTAAAAATTACACTTCCTTTTTTTTCCTTATTTTGAGGGAAGGCAAGGACTTGCACATCATTCACGCTTCCTTTTTACACGAACTTGGCGAAACAAAATTCAGTAACATTTTTAATCCCTTATGTTTTCTTGTGTCCGCCATTACCGACTTTGAGTTCGAGTACCCCAACTGGTCCTTCGCGTACCCCCAGGGGTACGCTTACCAAAGGCTGGGAACCTCTCGTCTAGGGGTATTTGAATTTGAATTAAAGAGTTATGGGATTTGAAGCAACAAAGGCTGTTATCCCCTAATTCCAAGTTAGACACAGTATAGTTCGTTCCAAAAAGACGATTCCATAATAATGATTACATCATTCCATAAAGAGTATTGTATCAATCTTTACATGCAGAAGAAATCCGAATTTAATGGTCTCGGACGGCTATTAAAAAACACAAGTCTGGGGGTATGATTCATCAACAATGGAAGTAAACAATGAATTTTCTTTCATTGGCGGAATGACGTCAGCTTTTTAAAATACGTCAGATTTTCTCTATTACAACCAAATTTCTCTCTCGCCGCATTCACTAGCGTAAATCCGGACGTTTTGAAGATCCGGACTGTCCGGGCGAAAGCCGGATGTAAGTTAACCCTATTATTCTCGCATGTTTAGATTTCAGTGATTCAAAGGCTCGTGATTATTTTTTTTGTCTAGACATTGTTTTGCAATTTAGAAAGAACTCGTAAACTTCAAACAGATAAAATATCATTGTTTAAACAACGTGGCTCAGTGGTCTAGGGGTATGATTCTCGCTTCGGGTGCGAGAGGTCCCGGGTTCAAGTCCCGGCTGAGCCCAGTGTTTTAAGTTTTTTTTTTGGACGATTCGAATTCACATAACGGAAGGAAGAGAAGTAGTTAATGAAAGTTTAAAAATAAACAAGAACTGAAGATCCTTACTAAACACTTAATTAAGAAATTATGCAAAAAAACGCAACTAGCTAGGTGAATGAAATTTGGCACATAATTTTATAGGCAGAATTATTAGATGTGTATGAAGATTTGGACCAAATCAGTCAAAGGGTTGATTGTCTGTTTGTTTGTCTAATAGTAGGTATGTAAACGCGGTAACTCAAAAGCACAACAAGTTGGATGAATGAAATTTTGTATGTGTCCTTTGCATCGTAATTGTGAATCTGCACCGAATTTCGGACCCAGTCGGCCGAATGGAAATGACCCAAATGTATACTCTGTTCTCTTCATTGCACTATGAAGCTTAAAAGAAAACGGCTATATTTTGAACGTATAAGAGAAAATCCAGGGGAGAAACTCCGCTGGTTTATTGAGATAAAGTTTGTTGTACCGGAAGGATTGGTAATTTTATTTTAGTCTTCTGCGTTACTAATTTTTCCGTACAACATAATAAGCAACGATCATATTTGAGTTCTTTTTTGTTTGAATTTTTTTTATTTTAGTTTCTTGATTGGCAGTAAAGCTTCTAAGACAATTTTTTTTTTGTCTCGCGTCAGCTTTTCATCCCCATAAGCTTATAACCCACACATGGGGATGAGACGCTTCTGTGTAAGTAAGCTGTTGCCTCGCTTCCTAGGTGGGTATATAAATAGTGACGTTGATCGTCTGGGCCCATATCCGATGATGGGTCGTACATTTGCAATGGGTGAGGTCGCATATGCTGCTCGTAATGGGGATTATAATGCATTTGGCCACAGTGCCCGTATTAATTGTCGTGGCGGCCGGTCATGGAGGTACTCCGCATGCCTTGACTGTTCGGAAGTTTTCGTTTTTGATTGATTGATTATACCGCCTTCAAAATTGGAAAATAAATAATAAAATTAAAATTAATTAATGCTCCTTGTTTTAATCCTACTTACTCTGCTATATTCAAAACTATAAGTCAAGGATTCGTGATAAAAAGGAAAGTGGGTGTGCTGAGGGGGGTGCCGCACTGGGGGAATGCCTGCGCTGTTCTTGTGTTCTAAAAGAAATAAATAATTGTAATTCTATGCATAAGAGATAGTTTAAGTACAACGTCAAAGAAAGTGCAAATATCAAACTTCATATAACGATACTATCAAAAACAAATGTTAAACGAAACATGTATCTTTATTACTCAATAGCTCACCGTCAAGTGACAAAAATATTGGTAGGTTTGTCTTAAACATATTTAAACAGCATATTATGTCTTAAACATAAACCCAATGAGGCCCTCCTTAAAGAGTACTGCTAACATGAACTTTCTTTTCTCTAACGCTAACTTTTAACATGAGGAACTTTCCTCATTTGGTCTATGAAAATTCCTCATTTGGCTTTAGGAAGTTTTTTAAAACTTCCATTCTTATAGAAATATAGGTTTATTTCGAAAATTGCAGTTTAAAAAAACAGAAGTGTGCTTCCCCGGCTTTTCGTATGTGTCTACATAAGAATGTCGCTTAGAACGTCTAGACGAAAATAGTGCTCTACAACTAAGCGTTTTCAATTGATATGAATTAAAATATTCTAAATATGTCTCAAATTGACTTTTCCTTTGATGATATATTTATTATGTTTTGATTCGTGATTTTGACGTTTTCCAGCGATAATTTTGGAAATTATTAATCAAAAACACACTTACACCATCAGGGCCAGATTTCCCATAGGGCCAACCTAGACCATGACATATGGCGCAACCGTCAGGTTGCGCATATACAGAAGAAATAACAACCAAATATTTACAACCTTTTCAGTATTACTTTGAAAAGGCCATATACAATTATGATTTTGAAATTTACATTCGTTAAATTAAATATATTGAGAGATACATTTTTCGTTTTCTGTGGATTTTACCATCTGTTGTCCTTGCACTTCTTTGCATTGAAATCGATTTAATAAGATCTGTCCACTTTAGTGATCCTTCAACCCTATTCACGGAAAAAAGCGCGAATGTAGAAGTTCTAGTAAGTATTTCACACGATTTCAAGAAATTCAAAGAAGTATTTTTGCAGGTGTTAATGTTGTGTTATTACTTTCTCGTATACGAAGTATACAAGGAGAAAGTATTGTAATCGTCAAAAAATTCGAACTCAAGATTTTGACGAATGTCCAGGTCTTAGACCTCCCTGAGTCCGAAAAACACAATTTTGGAATTATGTCTGTCTGTCTGTGAACACGATAACTCGAAAACTATTAGAGCTACGGAGATGAAATTTGGCATGTGGTCTTTAACAATAATGTGTAGTATTCTATCAATTTTTGGACAAAATCCGTCAAAGGGAAGTCTGTCTGTCTGTATGTCCGAAGTCATGTGAAAACTATAACTCAAAAACTTGGATAGCTAGATGGATAACATTTGCTACACAGTTTTATCGTCATCAATGTAGGTCCGTATAAAAATTTGGGCGAAATCCGTCAACGGGTTGACTGTCTGTCGGTCTGTATAATCGCATACTTGTATCTCATAAGCCCTTTGACTTAGATAAATAAAACTTGATATCGCGGATGGTAACATTAATTATAAATCTGTGCCCAATTTTCACCTCAATCGGTTAGAAACAGGAGTTCAAATTGCATATTTAGCTCAAAATGCACATTACGACTGTGTGTTGGCGAGCGTTTCGCTTATTTTACTCAAGTGAGTAATGTTGGCGTTTGCCCTTGGCGGAAACTGAAGCGAGCCGCAAACACGTGCTTCGGAAATTATGTCAATCCCCCAAACGAAACTTTGTTTTGACATTCTCCAGATGGACTCCTGTGATTAACCAGATGTGTAGTGAAATATTGTGCGATATCTATAGTAAGATTTCGTACTCAAAAACGTTAAATAAAGTTGTGGTACCTCAGCACACGTAAAAATTGCGAAGATACGCAATTTTTTTTGCAAAATATTAAGTTTTTGGGAATTCATAAATTTGATATGTTTCATTGTAAAGCACCATTCATAATTTTTTTTTCAAAATAACCAAGCCTTGGGTAAATACCCCCAAAATATTTACCTACCAACTGGGTGTTTACCCACCCCACATTACTGGTCGTATGCGAGAAAGTTTCGGGGATGTCACTCCCGCTGGTTTGAGTCATGCGAACTTTCATATTATTATTGAATATATTCTAAGTCTGCAATGCACCTGTAGATAGGATCTTTCCTCCTATGTGTAAGTTGTGGATAAGAGGAAAAACACATTTGTAAGTTGCAGTTCTTTTGGCAATGTTAATTATCAATGTAAATTTTAAGAAATCCCGTAAAGAATTTCACTCTTATTTAAAATCAATACCAAATACATTTAAGGAAATTTGTTCTACAGAAAAATAGATGACCACATAAATTATTTATTTTCACATGTTCACTCCTGTTCTTTTCATTAATAAATGAAAACTGAAGGACTATGCGTTTTCCTAAAATACACATACTTTTACCTAAAAATTAGTAGACGTCCCGGAAAAAATAAATGGTCACCTTATCTGTATACCGAAATTGTAGATTTGTACCGAATTTTTGACGAAATCCGACAAGAAGTTTATCTGTCCGTCCGGATACATAAGAACACGATAACGACCCGGTCGAGCCTACATTTGTTTATTAAAAAGCTTTATTTTCTGAGGGAATAGTTTTCCTCTAAGCTCGCATGTTCGCATTTCATTGTTTCCAATACGCGAGTTTATTTTTTTCGTTTCGACAATTGTTTTGCAATTGGAACAGATTAAAAAAATCATCTCTTAACTATTTCGACTCGTTGGTTTAGGCCAGGGGTTCCCAACCTTTATCCAATCGCGTACCCCTTGTTCAGTCTTTTTATTTTCGGGTACCCCCTACTGTCATATCCCCCTTCCACCAACCATCCGTCTATGCAAATAAGTTTTTATCAATACTATTAAGAGCTTAGGTAAGCTGAAGAGTCAAATGACTTGATTAATAACATTTGCAGGACTTATTTTTGATTTTACATTTTATTCAATTTCTGCAATAATATTATTTCCACGCTAAAACGAATGGAACCAGTATGGTAATAATTTCATATTAACTCATAAAGATATCTAAAAATTAACTTCCTTTTTTTCCTTATTTTGAGGAAGGCAAGGACTTGCACACACAACATTCACTCTTATTTTTCACACGAACTTGGAGAAACAACATTCAGTGATATTTTTAATCCCTTATTTTTTCTTGTGTCCGCCATTACCGACTTTGTGTTCGCGTACCCCAATTGGTCCTTCGCGTACCCCCAGGGGTACGCGTACCAAAAGTTGGCAACCTCTCGTCTAGGGGTATTTGAATTTGAATTAAATAGTTATGGGATTTGAAGAAACAAAGGCTGTTATCCCCTAATTCCAAGTTAGACACAGTATAGTTCGTTCCAAAAAGACGATTCTGTAATAATGATTAGATCATTCCATGATGAGTATTGTATCAATCTTTCCATGCAGAAGAAATCCGAATTTAATGGTCTCGGACGGCGATTAAAAAACACGTCTAGAGGTATGATTCATCAACAATGGAAGTAAACAATGAATTTTCTTTCATTGGCGGAATGACGTCAGCTTTTTCAAATACGTCAGATTTTCTCTATTACAACCAAATTTCTCTCTCGCCGCATTTACTAGCGTAAATCCGGACGTTTCGAAGATCCGGACTGTCGGGGCGAAAGCCGGATGTAAGATAACCCTATTATTCTCGCATGTTTAGATTTCAGTGATTCAAAGGCTCGTGTTTGTTTTTTTCATCTAGACATTGTTTTGCAATTTAGAAAGAACGGGCAAAGTCAAACAGATAAAAAATCATTGTTTAAACAACGTGGCTCAGTGGTCTAGGGGTATGATTCTCGCTTCGGGTGCGAGAGGTCCCGGGTTCAAGTCCCGGCTGAGCCCAGTGTTTTAAGTTTTTTTTTGGACGATTCGAATTCACATAACGGAAGGAAGAGAAGTAGTTAATGAAAGTTTAAAAATAAACGAACTGAAGATCCTTACTAAACACTTAATTAAGAAATTATGCAAAAAAACGGAACTAGCTAGGTGAATGAAATTTGGCACATAATTTTATAGCCAGAATTGTTAGATGTGTATGAAGATTTCGACCAAATCCGTCAAAGGGTTGATTGTCTGTTTGTTTGTCTAATAGTAGGTATGTAAACGCGGTAACTCAAAAACGCAACAACTTGGATGAATGAAATTTTGTATGTGTCCTTTGCATGATAATTGTGAATCTGCACCGAATTTCGGACCCAGTCGGCCGAATGGAAATGACCCAAATGTATACTCTGTTCTCTTCATTGTACTATGAAGCTTAAAAGAAAACGGCTATATTGTGAACGTATAAGAAAAAATCCAGGGGAGAACACTCCGCTGGTTTATGAAGATAAAGTTTGTTGTACCGGAAGGATTAGTAATTTTATTTTAATCTTCTGCGTTACTAATTTTTCCGTACAACATAATAAGCGACGGTCATATTTGAATTCTTTTTTGTTTGAATTTTTTTATTTTAGTTTCTTGATTGGCAGTAAAGTTTCTAAGACATTTTTTTTGTCTCGCGTCAGGTTTTCATCCCCCATAAGCTTATAACCCACACATGGGGATGAGACGCTTCTGTGTAAGTATGCTGTAGCCTCGCTTCCTAGGTGGGTATATAAATAGTGACGTTGATCGTCTGGGCCCATATCCGATGATGGGCCGTACATTTGCAATGGGTGGGGTCGCATGTCCTGCTCGTAATGGGGGTTATAATGCATTCGGCCTCAGTGCCCGTATTAATTGTCGTGGCGGCCGGTCATGGAGGTACTCCGCATGCCTAGGCTGTTCGGAAGCTTTCCTTTTTGATTGATTGATTATACCGACTTCAAAATTGGAAAATAAATAACAAAATGAAAATTAATTATTGATCCTTGTTTTAATCCTACTTACTCTGCTATATCCAAAACTATGAGTCAAGGACTCGTGATAAAAGGGAAGTGGGCGTGCTGGAAAAACCTTGGAGCGACAAAGTAGCACCTGTGGTAGAAGTTTGACTTATCTCTAATATATGGGCTAGGTTGCCTTCCTAAATAACTTTCAGGGGAAACTGTACCACATTTGTGTTTTTCTTGGAGAAAAGGATGCAGAACAACCTCCAGCAGCCAAACCTACCGCAGCGAACAACTCGTCGCTAAAGCGGCAGTTTACCACAGTCGCAGGATGGAACCCTTAACTTTCTTCCACCGATTCACATTCTTTAGCCATTCCATGCCTTAGCTCACTACGCACTGGTGGGCGAATGCCTGCGCTGTTCTTGTGTTCTATGAGAAATAAATAATTATAATTCTGTGTATAAGAGATAGTTTAAGTACAACGTCAAAGAAAGTGCAAATATCAAACTTCATATAACGATGCTATCAAAAACAAATGTTAAACGAAACATGTATCTTTATTACTCAAACGTTCACCGTCAAGTGACAAAAATATTGGTAGGTATGTTTTAAACAAATTTAAGGTTATCAACAAACAGGATGTATTTTTTCAAAAAATTCGAAATTACCAATTAAAGCTATTTTTTTTACCATCATTTTTCTTTAGCGAAGCGAATTTTAAAGACGATAAGAAAAAGTTGTTTTGTTTGTCTTTTTTTATCTGTCCTGATTTTTCTAATTCAAGATTGAAATAAATATTTTTTTACTTATCACATGCTCATAGACAAAACTGCATTAAAGTTACTTCAGAAAATACTTATTTTTCTGCACTTAATTTTTTTTTATTTTCTAAGAAAGTGCTCTAAATTAACAACTTATTCTACACCCTGTCGTTTTTAATTTTTCATTTTGCACCTCTTCTTTTTTCTTTGGTATTTTTGACAAATTCTAAATATGTGCTTCTGTGGCAAGGATTGTAAAGTGAAACAAAAATATACGACTGAGCAAATGACGTCAATATAATGGTAGTACCAAGATATGAATATAGATATCGTCGCTTAACAAGCAACATAAATAGTCAGTTTTTAGCAACCAATAATGTATATTGACGTGAAAACGCCTTTCCGCTCTTTACAGTGATAGACGAACTTTCTTGTGTGACAAAATACCGTCAGATTTGGATCGCTAATAACTACGAGACTGATAAAGCGAAAAGAATGGTTGACCCCACAGCTGATAGATCATATCTGTAAGTGTTTGTCGCATAGTATTTGTTTTGCCTGTGACGTCATCCTACCAGTGCGCGTGATTGTTATGAATTAGTTTTATGTAAGGTTATAAATAAGTGTAGCGTGGAAACGCGTTTAGTTAGGAGGTTGATTCTGGTGTCATATTAAAGAGCTTGAGGAGTATTACCAGGACCCAAAGTAAGAAAATACAAATATTTATCAGAATATAAGTAAAAATCGGTATTAAATTTAAAATTTCAAACTCCGCATGTTTTTTGATTATAACATGCAGAGTTTTCTTTCGAATTGTTCGAAACTGACAGAATACTTGACAATACGTAAAAGAAAGATTGTGTTAAAATTTGAATTCAAAAATTTGAATATTACGGGAAATATGAGCATTAGCAAATAATGTTTTTCTGCGCATACGCGAAATGTAGTTCTATATACTGTCAACAGATGTCGCCATCAAAAGCTACTCTAAATAAAACACAAGAAAGGCTCAGTTCGGGTCCGCGCCGTAGTTTTTTCGAGAAAACTTCGGGATAAAATCATAAAACAAGTATCTCGTATTAATATGTAATTTAATTATCAATCACTTTAATACAATATTTACGCACAGTAGCATAATGGTTACAGAATAGAAAAATCACAAGTTTATCGCATGTAGCAAGGGTCTGTGATTACTTGTGATTTATCTATTCTGTAACCATTATACTACTCTGTGTAAATATTGTATTAAAGAGATTGATAATTAAATTACATATTAATACGAAACACTAGTTTTATGATTTTATCCCGAAGTTTTCACGAAAAATCTACGGCGCGGACCGAACTGCGCCTTTCTTATGTTTTCTGATTTTTTTAAACATTTGAAATAAATATGAGATATTCCTAACAGACGTGAAAAAAATTAAGAAATATTCGTTATCGGTTACGGAAAATTGAACATTTTCTTCCTCTTTGACATTTCAAAAAATTGAGTTAGTTGATGTTGCTTATTAATCGACGATATAATATCAAAGTATACAGTGTGTCCAGTTTACTCGCGGCCTAATAGTTAATTTCTAAACAGTTAGAGATAAGAATATACTTCCAATTGGAAAAATGCTATAAATGACGTAAAGAATTATATTTTATGTTGTGTGAGTCAATAAATGTACTTCTACAAAAATTAAGAGGTCTAAATTATTATACAGTTCCCCTGTCCTATTGGTCATATTTAGTAAAGTATTCTTGATACGCTAACTTTTTAAACAAAAATAGTTCCACTCTTCTGCGACTAAAATTGGCCGCTTTACGAATTTTAAGCCAATCAAAGGCCGTTTCGATCAAGCGCTGCCTATAGATTGGAGGATCTGCCTCCAGGCAGCCATTGAAATGGTCTAAAATCCACTAAAATAGTGATACAGGCTAAAAAGAATGATTGCTCAACAAATGAAGAAAATATAACTCATTAAAAAAAGAATGTAAAACTGTATGTTTTATTTTTCATACTCGTGAATAAAAGTAATAAGATATAATTTTTTTATTTAGTCATTGGAAATATATATATAAAATAATTCGACAAATTCAAAAAAATGATTTACAATGAGTTCTGGTCACTAGCATCAATTTGAACTCATTGTGTTCATTAACTCTTCACTCACAGTATTTTGTACTTAAAGCTCAAAATTTCAATTTACTCATAATTTTATGAAAGAACATTAAATCTAAATTAAATTAATTAGCGACTAAATCATATTTCATGGAGGTGAGAACTGCAAAACATTGATGGTGTACAGAAATGGTATATTTTTCATTTCAAACGACGTTTAATATTTTAAAAACCGAAAATAAATTAACCAATCAAATTCGATTTTATATTTGTAAAGATAAGCAAAATTTTAATCGCTTTTTTTTCAACGAGCTGCTGAAAATCTTTAGTGTTGCTGATAAACTTTTTCATAATTTTTTTCTTCTTTTTCCTGGTAATTTTCTGGAATGGAAAAAAATCAATTTTATCAGTTGATTTTCAAGAACGATGAACTTTATCGAGCATCAGAAAAAAGTTTCTGATAAAGATATAATCTTACTATCTTCCTTATCCATGCCAAATATGATTATCTTCCAAATCCTATGCCAAAATAGATTATCTTTTTTATCCTTTTTAATTGTTATTTATAACTTAGTGATAAAAAATAGATGTCATCCGTGTCATTGCTTCTTTATCACTCGCAAAAATATCTGTATCTCTGAAACCATCTGAAAGCTTTAGTGTTAAATTAAAAATAAAAAACTAATTGAGAAAATATAAGTTGAAAATAAATTGCTATTAAAAATAAAATAATAGATGAAACAAAGTACTTAGGCAGGCTGTGTCCTACGCGCTTCTTCTACGAGCATATTTAGTCTTCGGGGATGCATACATTCCCTACTATTTTTTTTTACGAATTGACAGATGTTTCTCTTCTGTTCCCTATAATTCTTTAAGTAAAACTCTAAATATATTGCACCTTCTCCAATTATCATTTGTATATTCTATTAGAATGTTTGGCCGAAAACTGGCAATTTGTTTTTGACAAAACTGTTCGTCTTCTAAAATAGATTCCAGGGAACAGACTTAGAGTCTCGAAGTTTTCTAAGAACTAACCAGCGGGAGTGTTCTCCCCTAAACTTTCTCGTATACTTCCCCAAAAAGGCGCCGTTTCTCCTTCCCCCTCGTGGCTAAAAAAATTCGAACCTGCTGTTATCCAGAATTCCAATGACTATCAGAAGGTTTTTCATTAGAGTGATTGAAAAATATCTAGGTAAAAGAATCAAATTCAAAGTGCCTGCCGATTAAAACGCATATCTATTGCCCACTGCTAGGTTTCACTCTTGCCGTCTCAAGGACAAACTGACGTAATCGCTCCTTTCGCGAGCACAGACGATTGCTTCTGTACGCATGCGCGTGGAGATAGCGGACTGGTTTCAATGGTAAATTATACAGACCGACAGACAGTCAACTCTTTGACGGATTTGGCCCAAAAGTTTATACGGAACTACATTCATGACGATGAAACTGTGTATAAAATTTTATCCATCTAGCTATCCAAGTTTTTGAGTTATAGTGTTCACATGACTTCGGACATACAGACAGACAGACTTCCCTTTGACGGATTTTGTCTAAAATGTGATAGAAACCTACAAATTATGTTTAAAGACAACATACCAAATTTCATTCCCGTAGCTCTCACAGTTTTCGAGTTATCGTGTTCACAGACACACAGACAGACATAATTCCAAAATTGTGTTTTTCGGACTCAGGGAGGTCTAAAACGTGGAGACTCGTCAAAATCTCGAGTTCGAATTTTTTGACGATTACAATACTTTCTCTTTGACTTCGTATACGAGAAAGTAAAACGCAAATGAAATCATCGTTATGTGAATCATAGCCTTTAAAATATAATAAATGAAATTATGATAGTTTTAGTTTAATGGTTGATTGCAGAAACCACATGAGTTAATTTTTTTTCCAAAGTTGTGTTAATGCTGTCTTCACATTCTAAAGAGGTATTTACATAAAGTGTGAAGAAATGATAAGAGTAAAGTAAAATCACATTATTCGTGTATTAAAATCTACCAGGTAAAAATAATTTTATTTATTAATTTTAAAAAAATAATCAGTTTTTTAAAGCTCCCAGCCTATTGATATTATTGACTCACGTGGTTTCTGCAATCAACGACTCATTTTCATTTCGAGTTTTATTTCAGAGGCACATATACGTACCCAAAGAGTCTCATGTTGTTCGCGAACTGCAATTTGCCGACCCCTGGCATAGAAGAAGGAGGTCAGTTTGGTATATAATTTTCTGTTTAGGGAGTGGTTCGTTATAAATATCCATAGGTAGGCAGATAAGCATGTGCCTTTTGCAAACCTGAAGGAGGAACAGAATATCAAAAGAAATAAAAAGCTAAGAAGATCCCAATGAGGCCCTCCTTAACCGCTAACATGAACTTTCTTCCTCTAACGCTAACTTTTAACATGAGGAACTTTCCTCATTTGGTCCATGAAAGTTCCTCATTTGGTTTTAGGAAGTTTTTAAAACTTCCATTCTTATAGAAATATAGGTTTATTTCGAAAATTGCAGTTTAAAAAAACATAAGTGTGCTTCCCCGGTTTTTCGTATGTGTCCACATAAGAATGTCGCGTAGAACGTCTAGACGAAAATAGTGCTCTGCAACTAAGCGTTTTCAATTGATATGAATTAAAATATTCTAAATATGTCTCAAATTGACTTTTCCTTTGATGATTTGTTATTTTTTGATTCGTGATTTTGATGTTTTCCAGCGATAATTTTGGAAACTATTATCAAAATCAAAAACACACTTACACCATCAGGGCCAGATTTCCCATAGGGCCAACCTAGGCCATGACATATGGCGCAACCGTCAGGGGGCGCATATACAGAAGAAATAACAACCAAATATTTACAACCTTTTCAGTATTACTTGAAGGCCATATACAATTATGATTTTGAAATTTACTTTCGTTAAATTAAATATATTGAGAGATACATTTTTCGTTTTCTGTGGACTTTACCATCTGTTGTCCTTGCACTTCTTTGCATTGAAATCGATTTAATAAGATTTGTCCACTTTAGTGATCCTTCAACCCTATTCAAGGGAAAAAGCTCGAATGTAGAAGTTCTAGTAAGTATTTCACACGATTTCAAGAAATTCAATAAGTATATTTGCAGGTGTTAATGTTGTGTTATTACTTTCTCGTATACGAAATATACAAGGAGAAAGTATTGTAATCGTCAAAAAATTCGAACTGAAGATTTTGACAATCTCCACGTTTTAGACCTCCCTGAGTCCGAAAAACACAATTTTAGAATTATGTCTGTCTGTGTGTCTGTGAACATGATAACTCAAAAACTATTAAAGCTACAGAGATGAAATTTGGACATAATTTGTAGGTTTATATCAAATTTTGGACAAAATCCGTCAACGGGAAGTCTGTATGTCCGCGGTCATGTGAACACTATAACTCAAAAACTTGAATAGCTAGATGGATAAAATTTGGTACACAGTTTTATCGTCATGAATGTAGGTCCGTATAAAATTTTAGGCCAAATCCGTCAAAGGATTGACTGTCTGTCTGTATAATTGCATAACTTTGAACGCAATAACTTCTTTAAAAAATTACTTTGATAAATGAAATTCGGTATGTGGCCTTCTTAGCTTAATGGTAGATTGGTGTCCATTTTTCGTTTCAATCCGTTTAAAAAAAGTTGTTCAAATTGCATATTTGGTTTTCTTTATCTTACACCCAGTCCTACTGGTAATCACGTCGGCTTCTAGTTCCACTTCCGCGTTGGACGACCTTCGGAAATCGTGGTATGACGTTTCGCTTATTTTTTTTCTCCACTGCGTTAGGGACTCTTGTTCGTTTCACTGCCTTTTAGCTTATTTTTTTTCTCTACATGTGTTAGGAATATACGTGAAAGTTTAGGAAGACCACTTCCGCGGTTTCATACGTAGTATAATTTTGAATTAAAAATTTAATGTGGTTCAAAGATTATAACGCTTGTATTAAGTGACCATATGTTTCAAAGATAAACTATATAGATTATTTTTTTAGAAAAATAATGTATATAGCTTATAAAATCATAAATTAACTTTTTGGAGAGGGGACGCAGAATATTCTTTGGCGCAAGGTGTAGAAATGCGTAATTCCGGCCCTGTACACCATCTTAAAATTCAAAAAAATTATCTGTTCTGCTCATGAGTTTGATTGCCGTTCTCTTTATAGTTTGATCTCCACACTTTTTTTAAAAAAATATTTTAATTGTAGTCACCATAACTTGCACAGAAATAAATGTCATTGGGGTAGCGACGCAAGGAGAGGGGGCAAGGGGTATAGATAAATAGTTTACATCACTTTTTTAAGCCGAATATCACGAGGGGGTAAAATATAAAACCAATAAAAAAATACAATAATACGTTTGCACTTGTTAAGGCCCTAATGATGACTAGGGGACCGATTATGCCCCGGCCGGGAGCCAATCATACTCGCTACACAACTGATAAATGTATTTAATATTTTCAGTGAACGGAGTAGCAACACGCTTGCAAGAAAATGCAATAGTAAAATGTGAGCAATATATCATTACACGTTAATAACGACACACATTTAAATAGCATTTTTGTAAACATGGCTCATTATTATGTAGTTTCATTCAAGTATGAATTTATAAATAGTCCCGCTTCCCGTTTATAGAGATTTTTTATAGAGATCTACAAATTTGACAGATGCACAACTTTGACGCAGATCTACAACTTTGACAGATGTACATCTTTGATACATATCTAAAATTCTTCTGAGATATTTTACACAGATTTAGAATTTTCCCACGAAATTTAATACATATCTACAATTCTGGTGTAAGAACTGCATGCTAAATTTTATCCTACTAGTACGTTAAGTTTTTGAATTAATATGTTCATATGCAGATAGACATGATTCCAGAAGTGTTTTTCAACGCTTTGTGTACTTAAGATAGAACTAGTTCGAACTTGGCGCTTGATACAGTATACAAACGGATTGACGATTGCTGAAGGGGTCTATTCTGGTACCCCCCGGTGGGGGGGGGGGGGGTCTTTTTTCCCGTTGTTAACGTGCGGAAAAACGCCCCCCCCCCCCCCCACCGGGGGGTACCAGAATAGACCCGTAAATCGGAAGTTTACCGGAAAACGGTCTGTGAATCCAAAATAAACAAAACAGAAAACTCGTCCATACAGAATTAAATGGTGAATTAAAAGCAATGTTTGGCTTCTGTCTGAGTGACCGAAACGGAGAGCACTTTTTAAATGCCATCCCGCACAGTGTTTATACAAAGCAACCATTCGTGGGTTTGCTCAACCTGTATAAACTTTTGTTAAAATGGAACTTCTGAATGAAGCTGCTCCCCAAATAAATCTTATCTAAAATAAAATCGGACAGTTTTAAAATATATTGCGTTGCGAAACGGTTTGCTAAACATTACCTAATATCATACGTTTAAACAGGTCCAAAAAGATTTTTTTCAAGGAACACATTAATATCATCGCGACATAAAATGTGATAATAAATCGTGAGTCTGATAAGTGATGTCACGTAAATGTCAAAGACTGTAGACGTCTGCGGATGAAATAAAAATCATAGAAGTTTTGCCGAGAAATATTTTTTCAAAATTTTTCAATTAGGAAAGAACTAACATTTTGAATGAAGGTTTAATTTTTAAATACACAGTACGTTTACACTTGTAAACGTACTGTGCTAAGAATCTGGCTAATTCGAATCTGATGGGACCTTAAAAAATTCGATTTACCCAAAGGTTCGAATTATTTAAAAATGGATCTAAATATGAGCAAGAGAAAACGACAATGTATAAACTAAAAAAGACAGTGAGAATTTATTTTTAATATTTGGAGGGTTCAGAGTTCAAGTGTACCAAGTCCATGTTTTGCCCATTTTGCAATGCTTTGCCCATTTTTTAAGTAATTTTAATAGATTTTTTAAATTATAATTATAATTGATTTTTTAAATTAAAATTATAATTAGAAAATTTAATTATAATTGTAATGAGAAAATTTAATTATAATTGTAATTTGAAAATTTAATTATAATTATAATGAGAAAATTTAATTATAATTATGAAATTTAACCTTCCAGTAGTCGTGCTTATGTAGAAGATACTTATATCGTTCATTGTATTACATATTTAGGGGAAGGTGCTGTATCTTGGCCAGTGTTGTACCTCGGCCAATTGTCGATACATCAAACCGAGAGTGTAGAGAAATTTTGTTTCCCCGCCCAAAATATTTAGTTTAGAGTGGCAACACTGTCACCTTCCACGTGGTCATCTCGGGTTGAAAGTTTTCAACTGAAGTGAAGAAACAATTTATCGGATTCCGGCGTAAGCTTCTGGAGGAGTCCAATTTTCCTCCAGTTTTTCAGAAAAATATTTATATATATTTTTTATTTTTCACCTGTTTCCCTTTTAGTTCCATAACTAACACACACATTGAAAGGATTTTTTTATCAATAAAAGCATAAATAATTACCTGAGAGTAAATTAAATAATATGAGAGGAGGTGACGTACCTCGGCCAAGTGCATCGTATTGTACCTTGGCCACCTGTAAACTGCATAGTGTAGTGCTGTATCAACATCGAAAAGTGGGTTTTAGATAAATTTTTGTCGTAAATAAGCACACATATCATTATTCGGGATGGTTAAGGGCCTGCCATATGAAAAAATCGTAGTGAAGTTCCTAACACAGAAAGAAAATGTATTTGCATAGCCAGATTTTGAATATGTTTTCAATATAAAAGTTGTAGCTATTGTCGTGATTTTGTCTGCACCGTTAATTTATCGCCGAGGCTAATATAAATTTCCAGTTTCATTTTATAACTATAACATTTATTAGTTTAGTTTTTCCCTATTCGGATAATTGTTTTTTTTTAAATTTATATAAAAAATTCGTTATGTTTCTCTATTAACTCTACTAATAATAAAGGAGAATGCGTGTGTCTGTGTTTCTGTGTGTGTTTTGGTCTTCTACAGGGCAGACGGCTGGATCTAGAGCAGCAAAATTTGGCACAAATATACCTCGGAGGGTGTCAATGTGCACCGTGGAGAGATTGTTTCGAAAACTTAATTTCATTGATTAAAAAAGAATTTCATTGATTAAAACTTAGAATTTCATTTGATCAAAAATTTAGCAAATTTTTGCGTTTGTTGGCGATAACTTTCAAAAATATTATAGCACAAAATAAATTCTTACAACTCCTCAAAATTGAAAAATTATCTTTTAAATGATGTCAATGAAATTGAAGTCCGAATTTTTTTCTATTTTAGCAATTTAAAAAAAATATTTTTATGCATAATTTGCAACAATACTTTTGTTTGTTGCAATCAACTCAAACCGTCTTCATTGCTTTTATAAATATTGAATTGTGTGTTTCTCTTCTATTGTTGAAAGATAAGGAATGAAGATTCTGCTTGTTTTTTCATATTCTTTAATAAAAGCTTAATGAATTTTACTTTATTTTTTATGCATTATTTTTTTTAGAAAGCTGTAAATATTAAGCCTTTAGATATTAAGTAAATCGGGGGGGGGGCAAAAATTTTTTGAAGGGAACCATGAATACTAAATTATGCATCACGGATTCAGCTGAATAAACAAAACAGTATTCTCGGCCGGCAAGGTGGTCACCGAAGGCGGTTAGTAGTTACACTGTGATTTTTCTTTAATGACTTTCTTTTTTTTAAGACTAGTAGTATTTTTCCTAGTCCGAATAATTTTAAAGTCATTAATATATAACTTGCTTTTGCTCGAACAAAAGTTTCTAACTAGTTATCTACATATTTTAAAGAAAAACAACATCCTTTTTCAGTTGTGATATAGTTCATCTATCATATCCAGCTAAATATCGTGCAATGATCTTGAAAAGTTTAGTGTTGTACCAAATTCCCTCGTGATAATGTCATATTTTGTTGCCTGGCCAAGGTACAACGTAGTATTGTACCTCGGCCAAAAATGAAAGGTTTTTTTTTTAATTTTAAATTTCTACGCGATAAGTTAGAAGAAATAATAAAGGGGAGTAAAAAGCTGAATTCCTGATGTTTATAAAGCACCCAAAATTTTCGGTTTTAGACTTGATTTGACCACTTTTTTTTCAAGTGAAAAAAAAGTGGCCGAGGTACAGCACCTTCTCCTATACGTATTCTTTTACAAATATACATGCAACTTTTACTTATGTAATCTGTATTTATTAGCTCCATACTAAACACAGATTATTTAAAAAATTGCATTTAAATTTATAAAAAAATGATATAAATATTTAATGCGAAGCACGATATAAGTATCTCCTACATACGCGCGACTGCTGGAAGGTTAATTATAATTATATTTAAAAATAATAATTTTAATAAATAGGTGAGTAAATTTACTAAACAAATAGTATACAGCTCCTTAATTACCCAAATATAGCAGTACAATTTCTTAATTATTGGAACCTAAGCCAGCTTTCAAGTCCGCGGTGGCCTAGCGGTAAGGTCTCGGCTTTGGGGCCGGAGGGTTTCAGGCTCGAAACTCAATTCCACTGAAGATCCGTCGGGCCTGTTACACATTAAATGATACATTGAGGCCAAGCGCCCTCCCGCTGGTGTGGCACGGAAGCTTGGAGAGGGGGTGCCAGTTCAGGTGTGGTAATCGTCCCTTGATTTCGGTTCAAAATTGCGAGGTCCGTACCAAAAAAGCCCTCGTATTGCTTCAAAACGAGACGCTAATAAACTAAACTAAATCTGATGTCGTTTATCGAACGTTCTCCCGGTGGTGTGGCGGGGAAGTTTGGAGAGGCAGATGCCATCTCAGGTGTCATCTTACGGCAGTTCAAAATTACAAGCTCTGTCCCAGAATAGTCTTCGTGTTGCTTCAAAACGGGAGGTTAATATAGCCAAACTAAACGTCCCTTGACGTTTAGCATGGAGAAGAAGCACCTTTGTTCTAGAAGAAATTTCATTCTAACACTGAAATCTGATGTTACGCTTAATATGTAGAATATTTATATTTGCACAAGTGATGGATTTGCATCGTAATGTGCATTCTTTATTTCATTTCCTGCACTGCTAGCACTTATTTCCTTTATCCGTAGGTTTCTTAATTGAAATGATTGGACACTGAGTACAGTCCATTATTTATGTAAAAGTTGTGTGATACCTATTTAGGAAAGATGTCAGTTTAATCCTTATGACTATTTCTAGTTTCGATGCAAGCTCCGAAATGCTTGGAAATATTTTCCATTGCAATTTAGGGGTCTATTCTAGTACCCCCGGTTGGGTTGGGAGACGTCACTTTTCCCGTTGTTAACGTGCGGAAAAAGTGACGTCTCCCAACACAATCGGGGGTACCAGAATAGACCCGTTACTTACGTTTTATGCTAGATTTGATTTATGATTTGTAGATGTGTTTCTAGTTTTCGTTTAAAAAGTCAGAAATGTATGTAATTTCTAATATTTTCAGAATGAGCTTGAATGCAAACATAGCGATGGAAAAAGCGATTGTTTTAGAACCTATAGTTTTTGCTTTCAACATACTTAACTCCTATAAGATGCATTCAGTAAATGAACCGAGAATTTGGTGATATCGCTCAGATATATGTTTGAAATTTTGTCTTTCCAAATTGACAGCAGGCACTCTTTTTAAATCTTTTTTACCCAGTCTTCCAAGTTATCGAGGAAGACTTTCCATTGATAAGGAAATCACATTTCCTCGTCAACTGGTGACCTCATGCTGGTGTGGGGTGGAAGCTTGCAGAAGGAGAGGCCGTATGCTCTGGTAATCTGACCACTGTTTAAAAGCACAAAGTCCTAAAACAAATAGACCTCGTGTAGCTTCAAAATAGAACATTAATCTGACTAATTTAACCATTTCAGCAGTTTCAAAAGACCAGAGTTCGTATGATAATCAAAAACTATTCTACTGCCGAAAATATTTAATGACGAGTAATTAAAATTTATGTTGAATATAATTATAAGAATTGGAAGCATCATCATATATGATGTCCGAAAAGAAAAATCCTGGACATCCTGGATCCCGCGCGGTAGTCTACTTGTAAGGTCTCGGCTTCGGGAACGGAAGGCTCCAGGTTCGAAACCTGATTCCACTGAAGAACCGCCATACATTAGGCCTGTTGCACGCTAAATCATGCGTAGGGGTCCAAACGTCTTCCCGGAGGTGTGGTGCGGAAGTTCGGGGAGGGGATACCTGCTTAGGTATCGTCCTCGTCATCCGATCTCGGTTCAAAATTACGAGGTCCGTCTCAAAATAGCCCTCGTATTGCTCCAAAACGGAACGTTAGTATAACTAAACTAAATGAAACCGACCAGCCTGAGGGTGTGGGAAAACTGAACGACGTTCGACACAGTACTGTACTGTAATCTGCACAAAATAGCCCTCATAACGGCGCAGCCCATGTGCATACCTCTCCTGGAGGAGGCACGTTCCGTCATCGGCGATGGTCCCGTTAACCAAGCAACACCTCCTTCACTGTACCCTTCAGGAAAGAGAGAACCTGCTTACTTATACGGCAGCTTCTCAAACCCACTTTTATAGTGCCCCAAGGAGGTATCATCATTTATGATAAATCTATCCAGAGTCTGGTACATTGAATTTTTTGTGCAAATGATTCCATGCTGGATACTAGTTTGAAGACCGGCCGCGGTACTATACACCAAGACTTCTGATGCTGCGTGTCCCTTCCCAGAATGGAATGCCGAGAAAACTTTGATAACACATCCTTTCACCTGATTTTTCCAATATTAGTATTCAAAAAATACAGTCGGACCTCTATTTAACGAAGTCGCTAAATCCCGAAAAAAAGTTCGTTATATGGAAAATTCGTTAAATAGAGATTCACCTTTTAAAATACTTTAAACTACACGAAACAGATTTTAAATTCATAAACACTAAATATTATTAGAAAAAGTAATTAATCACACCTTTATTTTGTAAATTAATATATTTGTTTTATATATTTTACTCATCAAAAAGAAATCTGCAAGGAGAACAAGAATAAAACAAAACGTCCGGGAATACACTGTATTTTCAATTTTAAAAAATAATTTTATATTAAAATTAATGAATTTTAACATTTTATCATACGAAGGTTTGTTGACTTCTGCATCATGATCATTTCCATCTTCATCATCTTCGTCTTCATCGCAATTCATTGCTATATTGTTTTTATTTTTCACTGTCCACTTCAAAACTACCTCATCCACATTTTCATAGACACATACTTTTAAACGTTTTGAACATGAATTTGATGAATCATAATTTTGTATCTTATCACGATTTTTTTTATTATGATTGGTAAGCTGTTTGGAGGAATACCAAATTTTAAAGCAATATCCTTTTTTTTCACGCCTTTATCCACCTCACGAAGAATTAAATTTTTTTCTCTGATGCTCAAGCACTTTCGCTTTGACATTTTCCAGCTTCAAGGTCATTGATCACTATAAAATATGTTAAAAGAAAGAATAAGTTTGGAATGTTTAGAAATATTTTAAGAAATAGGGAGGGAAAAAAATTGTTCACAAAAAAATGTTCGTTAAATAGAGAATGCACTTCGCTATTTGGAGGTTATTTTACGAAGAAATTCGCAAAATGTTCTGGGTTCCAACAAAAAGTTCTCAAAATAGAGAAATTCGCAAAATAGAGGTTCGTTAAATAGAGGTCCGACTGTAATTAAGAAAACCATCATAATCAAAACCTATCGTTGAAATTTATTAAACAATAATGCTAATTGACTTTTAGATTTGTCATTAGTTTTTGCTTCATTTACTTGTTATATTTTCCTATATAACTATGTGCTTCAGGTCGCGAAAAATTTTTCTGTTGAAGTTGGGTATATGAATATTTTTAGATGGAAAAGGGAGACACGAGTGAGAAATAATTAAGGCCTACTACAAACACAATATTTGCTACGACCCATTTGAACCCTGAAATGTTTTCTGAGCGACTTTCCCCACTGGTATCCGGTATGTTTCTTTTTCTATTTTAGCACTAATCGTACCGAAACTTCGCTGAAACACTTTCTCCTCTACCTACGACCTACGTGACTTACAACCAGTCACAGTTAAGACCACAAAAAATAAATTTCAAATTTCAAAATAAAACGTAATTTCAAGTTGTATTTTTATTTACAGTATATACAACAGAGTACGTATTGTGAATTTTTCGCTTTATGTACAATAATTATACGTACATAG
>BGPR01000041.1:1901220-1916210 GCA_013235015.1 Araneus ventricosus | reverse complement strand
AATAACTGGTTCGACAGCATAGTTTCGCTCTTCAACGAAAACAAACTGCAAACACGCCACTTCTCTTTCCAATTGAGAGTGAAACCTTGGAAGGAAAAATTAGGTCAGAGGCATGGCAAACAATTAATTTAAATTATTTGTTTCAAGTGTCGTAATTATGGCACTGTGAAACGACTTTTGTTACTGTTACAAAAGTGCAAGCTAATTGTTTCAGGCAATGAAATACACAAGATTAAAATCTAGGGGAAACTTATGACTAACAGAGGACTTGTTATAAAAATGCTTACATTAAAACAGTTACGCTTTACAGTGGAACTTGGCTAATTCGAAGCCGACGGGACCACAATAATAATTCAATTTATCCAAAAATTCTAATTAAGAAAAGCTAGGTATGCAAATGTGCACAGCAAGAGAAATGGTAATTTTCAAACCGAAACTGGCAGTAAAGATTTCTTTTTAATGGCTAAATATTTTAATAAATAATATATAATTAATAAATAAAGAGTAAATAACTTATAAAAATAAAATGATAAAAATTATAATTAATTTTTTTAATTTAAAAAAATTATATTTTCAATAAATAAGTAAATAATTATAGTAAATAAACAGCATACACCACTTTGAATGCAACAGATGTACAATAAAACTTCAAAATAAAAAGTGCTTCACATCTAAGGTGTTAAAATTTCTTTTTAAATGAGAAATTTATTATTGTTTTTTTGATTGAATGCATTGTACAGCTATAATCTTCTTCGAGTGAATAAAGGCCCTTAAAAAAGTATTTACTAAAGATCACTGAGAACACAAGATATGAACGTATTCAACGGGACGAAAACAATACAGAAATAAAAACAATTTTTAGTTTTGACTCTAATTTAACCTAAATAAATTCGAATTATAGAAGATATTTTAACATTATGTCAGTATGAAATTCAAGAGACAAACATGAATCGAATAAAAAACGTTTGAATTAGCCAAGTTTTACAAAGTATAGTTAATCATGGGATTTTTGTGACAAGCGACTGTTAATAATTTCCTTATTATGTGATTACTTTTATTTTAATTTATACTTTTCTATAGATTTCATACTTAATTCGATAGATTTTTATACATATGGGAGAGTCGCCGAAATTTGAGTACCTGGACAATTTTTAATGTACAGTGATAGAGAAAAAATTTTAATGAAAAACAAGTAGTAGAATTGAATTTTATTGTAATTTATTTATCTTCAAAACAATGTAATTAATTTTTAATGAATTACACTTTATAAGAAAAATTGTGTCATCGTTCCAATTAAGGTAACTGGTTTGCTAGGTTTGACCATTAGTTTCTTTAAGAACAATTGAAGCAAAAATATTTTTTACTTTCACATTCACACTAGCGTACGATGTATGAAACTAAGTATGACATTCTATGCACTGTATCAGTTTCTCTTCTCCCATTGTTTCCTCACAAATGATACAAAACAACATAACTTCATTTTTTGTTCTTTTTGAACCAACATTTGATGGCTTTAATGTCCTTTTATTGTTCTTTTTGCTTTGTTGTTTTATTTATTTTTTTTGTTTTATTGTGTTTTTTTTTGCATTGTTGAATAATTGTTCCACTTCCAATTTATGCGGATTACTAGTGGTGATAACTACTTTCTGAGTAATTCCTGTAGTTTAAGATAATAATTTCGTTGATATAAACAGTCCAATTTCGACAACACTGTTTGAGGTCCAATCTACTTTGGCAACTTTTGGACAACAACAAAAAAAATTCCCGTATTCTTATTTTTAAACCATTTTAACAAAATTATTACAGTAAATTGTAGCCAAACAAATTTCCTGACTGAGAATAAAATAACATATTTTGCTATTTACTTTATAGCAGAGTAAGGGCTTTTTGTCTTTTGTTAAAATAATTAATTGATGGTACTAAATGTAAACACTTGTTCTCTAACTGTAACCACGTAACGATTTCTCTTTAAAATTATTTCGTAAATCACATTTGCATCGTTACAACATAATTTGATTTTACGACCCAAAATGTTATGATACCCGTCCATTTTAGGCGGGCCGGCCCAATTTCAGCGACTCTCCCTTACGTGATATATATATATATATGTGTGTGTGTGTGTGTGTGTGTGTGGCTATGTTCCATATCTCCTCCTAAGCCAATGGACTGTTTCAACCAAATTTTGCACACTTATTATTCAAGACAAGGGGAAGACACTTATGAACTTTTCAAAGTCCAAAAGTTAATTAAACAGTTAATTAATTAGAAATTAACAGAAACCGTTTTTCCTCCGTAACTTCGGAGCAAATTATCCGACAAAAAATATTTTTATACCATCTTAAAGTTCAAATTTTACCTTTTCAATGATACCACTTTTATATCTGTGACATTTTCCTTAAATTTTTATTAATTTTTTAAAGTATAATAATTGTTAATTACGGGCTGGCGATTTTCAAATAACGCAAATTTACAGCTACTTCGTTGCTAGGCAACGGTTAGACTTTGAAATAATTTACCTTTATTTCTGAAATTTTTGCTTATTTTTTATAAATATGTTTTATATAATAAGAGCGTCAACCGTCAACTTTTAAAAGCCTCAAATCTAATTAAAATTTCAGTTAATTGGAAATTAAGCAAGATTTTGGCATTTTCCGTGATATTTTACGAAAATATGTATTATGTCACAAAAACTATTTTTACACATAATAAAAGTTTAAAAAATTAACTTTTCATGACACAACTTTCATTTCCGCTCAATTCGTTGCTCCCATTTTAATACTTTTTCAAAAATTAAATTGTGTATAAAATTTACAATTTATAACACTTTTTTATATTGGTGCAGAACAAGAATACATAAGAACTGTTGCCAGATCACATTAGAAGAATTTTGGATGAAGACGAATTTTATTTTTTTTATTCTTATTTAATCTAACGCTTTTTCTCAATGAAAAATTTACTTCGTAATTGTCCCAAAACATCCGTTAAAATCTTTCTTATACTGTAAGATTTATGAACAAAATTTGAAGTACCTATGGAAGTAATACTAACAACTTATGGAGAAAATTAGCTATCGGCGGTTTTTACAAATCGTCTGGTTCAACTGATATTCTCATTTTAATTAAAAAACATTTCAGGCGATAAAAGAATTTTGGGTATTGTAATTTTCTATACAAAAGTAGTTTTTTACATCGAAAATATTAGAATGAAAGTATTTTAATCCCGAGAAACGCCGGGCGTAACAGCTAGTATATATATATGTAATAATCTCACTTAATTTCACTTCATATTCTAATATTATATATTTTAAAATCTTAATGTATTCCAAAATCACTTTTCTTAAACTCCAGTTTCGTTCCATTTCCCGCGCTGGAGGTATATTAAATCTCTCGTTTTGGCATATTTATACTAAAAGAATATTTTAATCGCTTTCACGTGCTCACCGAAAATCATGACGCTAGACTTTTTCCCTAAAACTCTTACGTAATTTATCAAAAATAGCCAATATTCCCTTCACTTTGATCACGTATTATACTGTTATTCCCTTATCTGAGAGAATCGGGGATTTTCTGGACACTTTTACTTAAAACTTCAACAAACTTCAACTAAGATGTTGGTATGTCCGTCACCCTCCAAAATATTTTTATAATAAAGCAAATTGGTTAAAAACTCGGCTGTTTTATGACTGCAACAACGAAAATATTATATATATATATATATATGTGTGTGTGTGTGTATGTCTGTGTGTGTGTAAAATCCTTCGCTAAACGTATATAGCTCATGATTGCATTTTGTTTGACTAAATCTTGTTATTATCACTTTACGAAATTAACCACAAGTCTTGCTGACTCTATCATTTTTTTGCCTGCTATCGGCACGACGTTATCTTTCTTCCGAGCATTTTTGTGCATTAAAAAATGTAATCTAGCCATCTTTTCCCTTTTTCATATCTACCTTCTAAAAGTTAAGTGCTTGTTATCACAGTCATAGAGCACATAAATAATTTTAAGATTTAAAAGATTTCCATTTAATCTTATATTTATGTCTCAAAATTTCAGTAAATTTGCTTAAAATATCAGGATTTATTTTGAAAAACATTATTTTATTTTTAAGAATTTCAAAAATTCGCACAAACGTACACATAGTTATCCTGGGGCAATTTCTTTGATAATAAATTGGGGAATTCCAAAATTTATTTGAGCGATTTCTTTTGGCAAAAAATTAAATTTCTATAGCTATTTTACCGATATTTATTTACCATGTCTGAATAATTGTTCTGTGATGTAAGGTACTTTTTTTTAGCTACAGATGATGATGAAAATTGCAGGCTGGAAAACGTTTTGATTTGTTTATCATGAAAAATCCTTGATGTCAGATCCAGATTTCTTTTTTTCCAAGACAAAATATGACCTGCTTAGTTCTTAATTCGCCTCCGGTGACCGAAACAACCTGAATGAAAAAATTATTGTTTGTACTTTTGGTGAGCAAAGATGCACTGGGAGTATTAATGATAATACAAATATAAAGAAAAGAAGCTTGATTGGAGAGGAACCCATAGTCTTATATTAATTATATCAATGTTTGACTGCTGGGAAACACAGGTTTTAATGACATTAATTAAGAAAGATCGAGGTTTATTCATCCATTTATTTTTTTTTCGGAGGGAATGACAATATACATAGTCAGATTCATTTCAAATGTCTAAATAATTTTTCATTAGGCAGCCGCATTTAACCATCCGAAGATGCATTTAAAATTTTAAACAATTCACTATACAAACTGAGTTATGTTTCATTGAATCTCCATTAAAATGTTGCAAATGTTATTTAATTTCCTTTTGCATTCGTGATTGAAAACATCTAGTAGACACTCGAATTAAAGTACTTTTCAAACAACCGTTTTCCATTCAAGTTTTGTAAACAAAATCTGTGTGTCTATTCTATTATAATTTTAATAAGATGTAATAGTTTATTTCTTTTGTGTATTTTAATTACTTTTTGAATTGCTTTAAGCACGAAATGATATCCGGCACTGGGAAAGAAGCACATTTGAAATGCTTTTGGTATTTAGACAAGAGCAGGTGAAGAGCTTCTCTGTATACAGTAAACCAAAAATCTATAACAGCATAATATCAAATGTGAATAAAAACTTATAATAGCCTTACTTAGATTATGCCGTTGATAATTTTATTTGTTTTTTTAAAGGCATACAAAGTTCATTCAACTTGATTGGGATATGTCTACAAACTTATTAACTTCCTCACGCTATGTCATCAGACAGAGGAAAGATTTCGTTCCTGATTGGGAAGAAAATAAATAAATGCAAATTAAGTGATTTAAAGACAAATTATTAGTGCTGACTTCAAAAACAAGTCAATCAACAAATTGCAACAAATATCGTCTGTAGTTTATTATTGAATTATTGAAGCAGGAAGGGAAGTTATATTTTGCGTGAATGTCTGCTTCTTTAATTCTACAGATTTACAACTGCAAGGATCTATCATAGTGTCAAGCAGAACTTGCTTCTGTTTGGTAATCAATAAAAACAACAAGTTAAGACAGAAAATGAAGTTTCATAAATTATTCTCCCCGCAATTTCAGATGATTGTATTCAAAGAATGAAAATTGCTTAATCATACGATGCAATGATGCTCATTTGCATCGCTTATATTTTTGCCTCTTTAAAAGAAGTTTTGAATAATTTTATATTTAATTAATAAAATAATTTATTTATTACATTTATGATTTGAATAAGAAAAGTGTTTTAATAAGGAAATTTTCATTCAACAATCACGGCGTTTTTAATTAATTCATTTGAATTCAACCTATAAGTTTCTTGGGTAAAAGTAATACATGGACTAATTGGTTGAAATGTGTTTAATGGGACCTTTAGCAACAAAGGCTGTTATCCTCTAATTCCAAGAAGATGTATATGTATGAAGAGAAGTATATGTTAAAAAAAATTAAAGATTGAAGAAGAATCCTTCGTTGGTTCTTATTAAAAACAATTTTCAGGAGCAAAATTTTGATTGGCGAAACTAATTGTTTATCAGATTTAAGTTTTTTCCCCAGAGGTTTGTTCTGTGAGACGAATACAGTACAAGAGAATATGTTCAATGTCAATTTCTTGATTGCAGATGTGACAACGAGGGTTATCATGAAGACCAAATTGATTCAGAAGCTCCGAAGTACTAACCAATAGAAGGCGTACTGATATGATATCTTCTCTTCCATTTTTAAGTCATGGAGTAAGGGTTGAGGAGGTAGGAATATCCCAATAGTTTCTTGGTATGTACTATTTTGATCCCCCAAGTCCTATTATGCTGCCTCATAGTGGCGGAAGTGGTGGCCCTGTGTGGAATGGGCGATGTACGTCTGGAGTTTTTTCTCCTGGCAGGGTCACCCAAGACGTGAAGGCCATTCCATTATACCCAACTAAAGCATAAAGACAATGTACAAAGTCAGACTTCTACCCTCTGGCGTCCAAGGTCTAGTGCCAACAGAAGCTGCACTCTCCTCCTTTACCATGAGTCGTTCGCCTATAGTTTTCTGTGGGCGAGCGGACTCTTGGACTTGGTTTAGCTGAGGACTAGAACAAGTGGAATAAGAAACAACAACAACAAGTATTTTGATAAGTGTTATTCATATTTTGTGAAGCAGGAAACCGATGTGAAGTGTAACCGATCGCCTTTTTATGCAAATGATGCAAGATAATCGGTTTTGTTGAAAAATTAGTAGTGGGAAATTTTTAAAGAAAGTTTGGATTTCGTATACAATGTCTAACCAATTTGCTGAATTGAAAATGCTTATGCAAAAATATTTTTGAGAAGCTAGAACCGACAAAATTATGTAACTGTGAATTTCAAATTTTTAATTTAATCTAATTTCTGTTTAGTCAAACTCCGTAATTATTCTGAATTAAAAATGATATTGCTAAATTTATTGATTGACCCTCATTGAGTCAGAAAAAAACCCTTTGACGTAGATTTTAAAGCAGAGTCTCAATCAAAGAACAGAGAAACGTGAACATTTCTGTTATTTTTAAAAAACGTAAACGAGACTTTCGTTTCCCTTTATTCCTTTACGTATAATAATCGTTTAAAAATTGTTGTAAATAGTAAATGAATTGAAACAACGGGCTCAAATCTTTCCTTTTCGTTTTTTCCATGCAATTTTAAAACGCATTCACAATGATACTCGTTTTTTAAAACGCTTCCGATTTAAATCATTATAAATAAATGAATGCGACTTGAATCTATGGGTTGGAAGGAAAGGGTAAACTACCCCATTCGTGTTTTTTTTTCAGTCATTTTATAAAACGATTTCGTGATGATGCTCGTTTTTAGGACGATTCATTTTATTACATGATGGTAAGGTCAAAAGGTCACGTAAAATATGGTACAGCGTGCTGTTTTTGAAAAGGTAGTTAAGTTATATTAACATCCCGTTTTGAGGCAATACGAGGGCTATTCTTGGATGGACCTCGTAATTTTGAACCGTGGTCAGATGACGATGGGGTGTGGATTGCGACGCCTGAACTGGCACCCCCTCTCCAAACTTCAGCATCACACTAGCGGAAGGACGTTTGGCCACTTACGTATGACTTGGCGTGCGACAGGCACACACACGCGAGCGCACGCACACACACGCGAGCGCACGCACACACACACACACACACACACACACACACACACACATTAATACTACTACTAATAGCAATAATATCAATAATACCACACATACGGCGGATCGTCAGTGGAATCGGGTTTCAAGCCTGAAATCTTGTCACTAGGCCACCGCAGCCCACTTCGTATGCGAGAAATAGTGATAAATCTAATAAGAACAGTTTTTAAAAAATGCACTTTTATTAGCATGCTATGAAGTAGAATTCTTTTTATTTCAATTATTTTCTACTTTATAGCCATTAATTTATTATTCATTATTATAAATATTGTGGAATCTTGAATCAATATTTTGTCAAATTCACTTCTAAGTGGCATCAATAATATAGAATCAAAATTTAACTAACTCAATCGATTAACTGATAATTATGTTCTAATTATGTCAAAATAGTGTATTGTCATCGAGAATACATAAGTGTACGCAATTACAAAACAAGTAAAGTGGTGGTAAAATGGAAAAATGGAAAGTGGGTGTAATAACTGTGTACTCCGTTCTTCAATAAATTCACTTTTTTCTTTCAGACTAGTTTATTAGTACTACTATATACGATTAAATAAGAGCTATATACATATATACAATTACGTTCACGTTCAAGATTACTCATAATTACTCACTCGGAGTTCACCTCGAGAACACCTACAAAAACGTGCACACTCTGTGCAGAAATCAACTTCATTAATGGCGTCTACCACATCGTTCTCGGGCAACTTTTCTTCCACTCTTCACTTCACATCCTTCGGCTGAGAGCCGGAACAGTTACGTGGAGGTTCGTGGCATGACAGTGGGTGTAAAATCTATTAAAAAATGGCATCTTTACAAATATGATACAAGTCAAGTTAAATAAAAAATGAAATATACTTTTGAACGCAAATTGATTTTCGCCGAAAAGAAGAAAATGATCGAGAGCTTAAATTGATATTTCTTGTTCTTTCCAGCAACCTGAAATAAATTCACTGCAAGTTAGAAAAATATTGTCGTATGAATTATGCATGATCCGATTGCAGAAAACAGAATTAAATATTTGAACAGATCCTGCAACAGCAACACGTCATTGAAATCCATTTCATTTTCATTGAAAGAGCTGTTTTTCATTATCTTGAAAGCACTTTTAATGCATGTTTATCATCGGACAAGCAACAAATGAAATTTTCTTTGCGTGACAATCACATTCAATTCAAGATGCACGATCCTACGAGAGAATGTCTTTTCAGTCAAAATGTGCTGTACACGAACTGACTTTTTAGAGATATCCCACTCCATTTTCATCAGGTTGTTTTCAGCTGTAGATAAATCGACTTTTTTGTTGATATTCCACTTCATTTCTATTGGATTATTTTTCAGCTATAATTAGGGAATCAGAGGACATTGACTTATTTGTGCTGACGATTCACATTGTGCGTTGATCCATTATGTATAGAATGAAAAGTAATGCATATTTTATACGCATTTCTGAATTGACAGATGGCTAAGTGAGGTAATAGCTTAGAAATACTTAATATGCTATGATCTAAAGAACCCAACCAGCTTTGAATTTATGACAAACGTTCACAATGTAAGAACGTACTATACAAGGTGTCCATAAATTTTTGTCGAAGTTTTCGCACCTCATAACTTTTGATTAAAGAACATGAACGATTAATGTTATTACGCATTCATAAAGTACAACTCAAAAAGGCTTTTTAAAATAATGAACAAAGTTAAGTAATTTCCACGTGCAAACTTTTGTGGCATGTAACCCATCGACACTTAGCAAGAAATTGAGTTCAGTCTCAAATATTATTAAACAAACCCTAAAATATTGAAAGCCCTGAAATGACCATACGTCCCAAGTGCTGGGCCTAATTGGGCTAGTTCCGATTTTTGATTCTTTGTCTTGGATTAAGAAAATGTCTCTGATTTGTATCGAGTTTGATTTAAATATCCTGGATTGTCCCGTTTTCTTACTTATAAGAAAGAATTTGTATTAAAACTGCATAAAAATATTAATTAGATTTAGCTTTTAAGAAATAAGCTTCTAAAGAATTATTTCCTCCTCTCAACGTATTTATCTATCCTATTAAAATTCGAAGGTAAACAAACGTATGTATGTATGTATGTCCGGCTATCTCCTCACGAACCGCTGAACGGAGAAGCACGCGGAAAGTACCAAAAGATGGGGAATAATCCAAGGAATCCATTTCGGCCATTTAAAATCCGAAATTACAATTAGTTAAAATGATTTTAATTAAAAACGTCAAAATGATTGAATTGACGTGCTGCCATCTATTGGCAGAATGGTGAATTCATTCACGGCGGATTCTTTTTTTTCCTTACTATTATTTTTCGCATCCGGTGTTGCATTTTTTTTTTATTTATTTAACGGAAGTTGGTATTTTTTTTGAGCGAGTTTCTGTGTTATTCCGTGTTTGGATTTATTAACAATTGAAAAAAATCGTTTTCCTGCATTTTTCTTTCTTTTTTTTTTGTCGTAGGGTGTTTCGCAACATTTACATTTGTTGGGGGAAAATATTTATTCATTTTTATCCGTTTTTTTCATTATTATTCGTTTTATTTTTTCTTTTGCAAAACAAATATCATGCTAATCTGTTTTTATTTATAAGCATAAGAATTCTCGCGTTTTCATTCAAACCAAACTGCTTTAAGGTAGTAAAAAGGCTAGAACTGAAAGTTTTAATCCAACAAGAGAGGATTCCAAACAGATTTACGTTTGTTGGGGAAGCTTAGTGACAATATTTGTAGGGAAAAATACAGAGGCGGGAATATTAAAAAATGTGGATTCCGAGAAATGCTGGGTTATTAACTATAAGGTAATTAAAAGGTTGGATTTAAAAATTTTAATTAAACAATATAGGATTCAAAGGATTTTTTACGTTTTGGGGGAAATGTAACGTTTACGTAAGCGACAATATGTGTAAAAAAAATAAACCGGAGGCGAGCATATGAAAATTAGTAATAAAAAGACTAGATTTGAAAGAATTTTTACATTTGTTGGGGAAAGTAAGTGACAATATTTGTTGGAAAAAAAAACGGAGCCGGGCATATGAAAATATGGATCACAAAGCCTCACGTGATCTCACTTCTCTCCGCCCGGGAATATCCCATTATTCAAGATTGAACGTGCAACGCCGGGCCATGCAGCTAGTTATTATTAATTTGCGATTTGAAAAATAATACATTTCGATGTACGCATGCAATGATTAGAAATGGAAGTAGGGGAGAAATAATTTTTTTAAAAATAATAATTAAATTTCAATGCAGTGCCACCAGTTTTGATACCTTAAAAAAATCACATTAAAATTCACACAAAAAATTTGCTTTTTATTTGCCAGACAGTCCGGAAATGGCCACTTCTAATGTTTAGCATCCCGGAATGAAATTCAGAAAATTCGGTCACTTAACCTAAACAGAATAAGGGAAGTCACTTTTAGAAAGATTTCGGGAAAGTCATTTAATTATGAAAGTTTGCATTCCCACGGCAACCAGTAAATACCGAATGGATTCTCTGATATGTCCATTATTTCTTAAATTAAAATACAGTAGACTCCCTCTTAACCGGACTTCGTTTAACCGGATCTCCGCTTTAACCGGCCGAATTTTTTAATCTTTAAAATGTAAAAAACACGTGTTTCGTTATTTAGTATCGGTATCGAACATATTTTAGACATGGGGTGGTCGGGGAGTGGAATGCGGCTCAGGAACGTACAGGCACTTTTTGACCTTGACAATAGAAGGGCACAGGTGTCCCCTACCAAACCTGTGGTGATTGGTTGAACTTATAATACTTTAATACAGGGTGTCCAACAAAGGACTCCCTCATTTTAAAATTAAATAACTCGGCAACGGAGATCGATAGAAGAACGAAACCAGTGATATGCTTAGTCTGAAAGCCGTAAAAATCTGATACAAAAGTTTCAAAATTAGTTATAAATGTTGCCGTCAGGTGGCGCTGCAGGTTGTAATCAGTTCAGATTTCGAGAAGAAGGCTATAAACTGTCATTTAAGTAATCGTTGCAATCACATCACAATCGATTCAAATTAGGCATTTTCGTGCTTGCCAAGGACAGTTTAAGATTTCTTATCATTCTGAATAGCTATTACAACCTGCAGCGCACTCAATATTTAAATTATTTCTGGTATGCAGTTTTCGAGACTCATATCATGATTTCGTTCTTCTATCTCTGTTCTTCAAAACCCTATACATTAATCTAACAACTCAATATTTTAATTGTGTGTTTATTTATAAGACAAATACATCCGAACTTTAATTTATTAAGAGGGAGTCTACTGTACTGCTGCGTTGGAGACATGCCGTCTGCAGGTTTTATCAATCTAATGCCAAAAGTGTTTAGTCGACATATACTGATTGATAAAAAATCGAAATATAAATAGTGTTTCGTTTATCAGTGAATGGCAGCTGTCAGATTTCTCTTAAGTAGAATGCTGACGTGACAAGATACCCCGGGCTACCTAGGACAGTCCCGGATTTTGACTCTTTGTCCTGGCTTGAAAAAGTCTCCCAGGTTTGTTCTGGTTTGAATAAAATATACCGAATTTTATATATAAGTAATTGATTCATGTTAAAAATTTGAAACAGATATGGAAACAGAAAATGCCAAACATACTCTCTGATGTCGAAACAAATCGTTGAATATTTCTTAATCGAAATTACTGCTGCTACGGTGACATACTGTACTGATTGATAAAAGTTTAAATATTAAAAAAGATTAATCTTTCACATTTCAGTGCATGTCAGCTGGCAGACAGATCTCTCTTAAGTAGAATATTGAAGTGACCAGACGTCCCGGATTAGCCAGAACAATCCCGAATTTTGACTTTTTGTCCTGACTTAAAAAAATGTTCCTGTTTTGAATAAATTATTCAGTATTTTATATATAAGTAAATGATTCATATTGAAAATTTTAATAGTGATTAACCAAGTTGAAAGAAAACTTGAAGAATTTTCTTTCTTAATAAAATACTATACATAAAATACAGTTACTCTATTTTAGTGAATAATGTCAGTTAATTTTTTGATTATTTTTAATGTCCATTATGTGTAGGTTTGTGCTGCCAGACGTCATTAGTAAAGTAATCAGATGTTACGTATTAGGCATGACTGTCTCGTTTTTTGACTCTTCACGCCGCGTTTACCACGGGCTACTGTTATCTGGTAGTAAGGACTCGGTTTCGGGACCAGAGGGTTCTAGGTTCGAAATCCGGTTCCACCTAAAGCCCTATTCCCATGGTCAGTTTTTCAACGACCTACTTGCGTTGTTGGGGATTTATTGCCTGTCTGAATTCGACCAGAAGCACTGTTCCCATGACGCATATACAATCTACAACATCCCGTAGGAACTGTGCTGAAATCTCCGTCCGTCGACTAGCTTCCTTTGATGTCCGAGAATTTACCGACATTTCTTCGGAACGTTCGATCCATTCTTCAAATCCTCGAGCAAAAACGATTCTATACGTACCCACGACGGGAAATAAGGCATAACACGAACAAGAACGGTGCTTAAGATCCGTCGTATATGTGGATCTGGTGCATGTTAAATCTAAAACCGGCCATTCACTTGAAGTATAGCCATGCCATTTGTTCTAAGCCCGTTTTTCCCCCACCCATTTTGATCGAAAAGTACAGGCACGCCATTCACTTGTACGCTAACTCTGAACAAAGGTAGGGGGGTCTCGATCTTCTTTCCCTCTCTACAGCTGCTTGTTAATCTGTCTTCGATTTTCCCCAGTCAGCAGATTTTAATTTATGCTACCCTCGAAGCGAGGCTTCAATCTGCGCGAGGCATTGTTCTTTCCGCTAGCCTCTTTCAGGGTCCCTCTGGTTTTTCGTTCCGATTTCAGTTCAGACGGAATTCCAACCATGGAAAGTCGTTCCGGCGCATTTCCATAGATTTTTATCACTTTTTCCTTCTCGTGTTCCAAAATATACAGTTTGTCTGTGAAGTGAATGGCCGGTTTAACATCGAGGGCTGGTGTGACGCGGAAGTTTGGACTGATTAAAGTGTCCTCATCGTCTCATCGCGGTTCAAAATTACTGGGTGCGTCGCAAAATAACCTTCGTGATTCTTCAAAACGAGGCATTAATATAACTCAATTAAACGTAACTAAAACCCGCCTGATTTCCAACCGCCTATATTTAGAACGTCCGGGGCTTAAATTCAGAAAATCTAACATCTTTAGGAAAATGACCTAGCCAAAAATAAGATTTGTTAGAATAAAAGAACTGATTGGTGATACGGTTAATAAAACATTAGACCTTTATATTGAATTAAGAAATAATTTTTCGAATAATTCTTTTGAAACATTAAAAAACTGTAATTTATTAGGTAACTGTAATTAATTAAATAATTATTAAGATGGCAGCGAAATAATGAAGATCAAGAAGGCATTATTATTCACGAGTAAAATTTATTCGCAGGCACAGTCGAATAAAGGTGAAGACAAGACTTTCTGCAGCTATTAATCCTGGAAATTGCTTATTAAGCAGAAACCAAGAAAATGGAGGAAATGAAGATAACTTCAGGGATTAAAACAGAGAAAATAACTGACAAACCAGATGGACACATGTTTGCAGAAACAATATAGCAATAATTTTGTGGGCGAGGAAGAATAGAAAATAGCATCAGAAAGTTATTCTCCTTTTTGAGAGTGAATAAGAGATTTGAATTTTTTAAATTTGAACCCTGGATGCTTGTTAGGAGTAGTAGGGTGAGAAATACGACAAATCCAATTAATAAATAAAAATTCAAAAAATATATGAAAAGTAAATTATTTTTTAAAAAATTGAAAGAGGTGGGCTAGAAGAGATACAAAGAAACATAAAGCAATATATTTTACTATTACTTTATGGACTTTTTTCAGATTAATTTCATTCACATTGATCATATTAGGTTAACCGTATTCTATGTATAGTGTAAGTTGTGAAAGACAATTCTTCAGAACTAAATTATTTGAAAATTAAATCTGGTCTATCCCTAAAAAAATGTTTAAATGTGAACTATTCGCTAATAAATAATAAACGAGACAATCTGGGACATTTTTTCAAACTGAGGCCAATCGACAAAAACCGGGACTGTTCCGGCAAATCTGAGACGTATGGAAACTACTTTACCTCAAGCATACATTGCATCGTTTAGTTATGAAATTTTAATCCATACATTTTTCATTGAAATTTTAATTCATACATTTTTCATTGAAATTTTAATTCATACATTTTTCATTGAAATTTTAATTCATACATTTTTCATTGAAATTTTAATTCATACATTTTTCATTGAAATTTTAATTCATACATTT
>BGPR01000041.1:1862392-1901210 GCA_013235015.1 Araneus ventricosus | reverse complement strand
AATTTTAATTCATACATTTTTCATTGAAATTTTAATTCATACATTTTTCATTGAAATTTTAATTCATACATTTCTCATTGAAATTTTAATACAGACAATAACAATACCAAAGTCGATATTGTTATGTGTGAGTTCGAATATTTTTATACACTTTTATTTCGCTTGCTTTGTTTCATGTTTGAAAGATGGAACATTGTAATTGATTTTTCACTCACTTCCTGATGCGCTAGAGTTTTGAAATTTTGTACACTTGTGTATTCCCGATGACAACATACTACTTTAATATTCTCAGAGTTTAATTATCAGCTAATCGATTAATATGATTAAATTTTTAACCCATAAAAGTGGCGCCATCTGGCAGTTAATTTAAGAAAAAACTGATTTCAAAATTCCTTAATATTTATAATAAGTAATTATAAATTGAAGACTAAAAAGTGGAAAACTTTAAAAAATGTCTACTTCCCAGAGCACTAATAAAAGGATGTTCTAAAAAATTTCTTTTCATTAAATTTATTGAGCTATTACATCCTCTCCTTTCTGACGCTTATGAGAGTTGGCTACAAATACTTATTTTTCGCGTAATTTGTTTAAATCCCATGAGATAAAGGCAATGACCTCTCATGGTTATAGCATGAAATCAATAGGAAATGAGATAAGAGCTTTGTTTGGTTCACTTGAAGTATATTTTGACGTAGATAGCGAATCATACCGACTCAGCCAAATTTTTAATCTAATCCGGAAGCTACTGAGAAATTAGTTCTGTTACTTTTCCTCAAGCATCCTGTTTATAAAGTGAAATGTTATATGAAACTGTTCTATTTTTCACACCTAAAATATGGATAAACAAATGTAAAATTTAATTTTTAAAACAAATATTTATCATGATAAAATATCTCATAACGAAAAGTTGAATCTTGAATTAAAGAGTAAGGTGGGTCGAAAAAATATTTTTTTTCGAAGCGTTTTAGTGCGGAAAAGTTGCCTATTGTAATAAGAAGAAAAACGGCATAAAAAATTAAAATCGGTTAACATCTTCCGTTCGCTCATCGTACTTAAAATTAATGAAAAATTGCAAAAATGGAGCCTTTTTTATAATTTTTTTTAAGTTAGTTAAAAACTTTTAAAATAAACAAGCTTTAGTTTTTTACGCTTGTTTTATGGCTTAAATAACCTAAATAAATTAAATTCTTATCAATAATCTAATTTTTTTCCGTTAGTGCAACGTCTTAAAAAAACCCAGAAATTTACCAATATTTTGCAATTTTCACTGTGTAACTAACTCTTCGTTCGTTTTGCTAGAACAAAATGAACCAGAACTCACTTGAATTAAATTGAACTAGATTGAACCTTGGCGTGGTCCCTCCCTACCTACTCACCACCACCAACTCGGGCTTCTACTCGCCAGTCGCCACCACCCACTACGGCCTTCACTTCAGTCTTTCTTTGTCTGTTACAAGTGGTACCATAGACTTACGATACTTAGTCTATGAGTGGTACACGCTTTGGTGCTGTGTGTGCTGCGAGTCTGTGCTGTGCATTGTGCAATACTGTGCATTGTTTTGTGTTACGTTTGTTTAATGTTTATTCTAACAACATTAGATAATGATGAATGAGAAAATTAGAAGTAGTAGGGTGTGATGTCACTGTAACCAACACTGGACGGAAGAACGGTGTCATCCACCGAATACAAAAACATGTAGGACGCCCTCTACAGTGGAACATATGTCTCCTGCATTTTAATGAGCTTCATTTTGCAACATATTGACTGTCAAACTGCAGGGCCTAAATCTTTTAGTGGGGCAATCGGGCAGTAGCTCACTTGCTATGAAAAACTCCCTGTGGTTGATTATGAGCCCTTAGATTGTTCGATTCCTGATATAGACAGGAATTTGTTGAGCAAAGACCAACAGTATTTGTTGTACATTTCAAATGCAATCACCTTAGGACATTGTACAGAAGACTTGGCAAATCGGGACCCTGGTCCTTTGTTCCATTCCAGATGGCTAACTGCAGTCAATCGAGTCCTTAGGTTGCTCATCAGATCCATCCGGAAACTTAAAAGAAATAGTCGGCTTCATTTTAAAATCATACATGCCTGTGTGGTTTGCCGTAAAAAAACAGCAAATATTTTACTGACGGACCAAAACATGTCTTTCAAGGAATCCAAACAGCACAGTATTTATCCGACGCATTACTTCAAATTATCGATCCAGTAATACAACGAAATGCGTTCTTTGCGCACACAGAGACTGTTCTGTTGGCAATGCTTGTTGATGAAAGAGAACATATTCGGGATCTCGTTTACAGAAGGATCTTAAAAGCAAGACAAATCGTCCCAAAGAAGAAGACTGTTAGAAATTTCGTACCACAGAAGATAAACTTTCAAGCTTCCGATTATATTGAAATTAATTGGAATTCTTGTGTGGTGTACCGTCCTCCAATGCTGCGGGACCTAAGTGAAGATGATATTAAATCACTCATAAATTCTGACACTACGCCCATCAGAGAAATACAAAAGTTTCCCTGTCACACCCAGGCTGTAGAGAGGTGGATCAAACTTGTGACAGAGGCCTCGAATAAAGTATGTGGACATGACGCTAGAGATGGCTCTATCCGAGCAACACTGAAGTCTTGGTCGGTTATGCCTAATTTCTCCAAAAAATCAGACTTTAAATGTGTAATAGATATAAAAAAGAAAAAGTAAAAAACACAATAAGCCAAAGAATACTACTCTATGGAAAATCTTTGTGAATAGTTATAAATATAATGTAAATACCACACCCAACAATTGGATGGTTGGTTGGGTAGGGTGTGGGTCGAACTCTACGTGCAACCACCTCCACGTGGTGAGTTCTGTGTCGTTTTGTTCTAGCAAAAGGAGCGAAGAGTTGCGCAGTGAAAATTGCGAAAAATTGGTATATTTCTGTTTTTTATAAGACGTTACGCGAACAGAAAAAATTAGATTATTGAGCAGAATTTAATTAGGTTATTTAAACCATAAAACAAGCATAAAAAACTAAAGCGTGTTTATTTTAAAAGTTTTAACTAACTTAAAAAATTTACAAAAAAGGCTCGATTTTTGCAATTTTTCATTAACTTTAAGTACCGATTTTAATTTTTTATGCCGTTTTTATTCTTATTACAATAGGCAACTTTTCCGCACTAAAGCGTTCCAAAAAAAAAATATTTATTTTTTTCGACTACCCTATTAAAGAGTTATGGGATTTGAAACAACAAAGGCTGTTATCCCCAACGGAAAGTAATTTAAGCATAGAGTAACCGCTTTTGAATTACGTGACTATAAACAGCCGTTTTCGCCATTGATTATTCCAATAAAAATAATTGATGCACTACATTAATATTTTTCTTGAAACTGTATCGTGAAACGATGACAGCTATAAAAAATGCGATGAATCTGATTAATAATTTATTGGATATTTATTTACGAATAACACGTGCACAGAATTATATCTGCAGGAAATTTTCTAATATATTTGCCATGCAACTGCAATGAGAAAATGTTTGATTGTCTTTAATAATTCTATGACTTACGTGAAACAAAATTATAGTTCTCTTTCTTGATGGAAGAAAAAAAGGAAATAAAAATCGATAATAATTGGGCTCGGAAGAATACATGTTTATAGATAACTTTATGTTTTTGAGTGCATTATTTAGTGATATGGATGCATTCTTACTTTGCTTTAGCATCACCATATAATTAGTTTCTGACGAACAGGGCTTTATAATCATGCAGTGGTAGATTTTGCTTTGAATATTATCTGACAGTCTTATTCAGAATATCGTGACATTATAAATGTGCGTGCTGTCTTATTTTTTCAGAGAAAAATAATTAAAAAAACTCATTTATAGAAGAGAGCAGAGTTCACATAAGGCATCAATTGATTGTGAACGTTGTATCTTAAAAGCTGCTACAGTGCTGTAAGTTTTGACATATCATTTATAAACGAATTAAAAACAGGAAACTGAGTTTATATAAAGAGACCAGACCTAACGGATTAGCCGAATCAGCTAATTCAATCCCGGTTTTTGACTTTTTATCCCGACTGGAACAAATATCCTGGACTGTTCTGTTTTTTACTTATAACGTAATAGTTCATATTTAAAAAAAAATATAAGAAACCATTAACTCTATTTAATTTTTAAAAATCAGCATCTGAAGAACTGTTCGTCTCAACGCTTACTATTCACGGAATATGATAACCCTACTTTTACGAAAAATGGTAGTTAAGTATTTTTAAAAATTGTTAATTTCTGTTGTGTGTAGGTTTGTGCTATCAGTTGTGACAGTAGCAAAGGGACCAGGCGTCCCGATTTGAATCTCAGAAAATCAGATCAGTCTTGTAAATAATGTGTGGTAAAGCATTCTTCAACCGTAATGATAAAAATTAACCCTCTGACTGTAATTTTTTAAAAATCGTTATTTAGATGCAACGTTTGCAAACGTATTCAAATACCGTTGAGCCAAGCGACTTGTTGCTTATATGCAAAGCTTTATTAGTATAATATGAACCTACAATATAAAAGTACTAAGTAAACACATTAGCCTGTGAAAATTGCAGGATGGAACAGAAAATAGACTTGCTTCCAACCCGCGTAAATCGCGGATGCGCAGTCAGAGGGTTAATTCTTACTATATTACAAATTCATGCTTTTTATTCCTCACTTTTATGCAGAATAATCTAGCTTTGAGCCATTTTAAGGATGGATTCAATAAAAATTACAATGGAAATCTAATAATTTATTTATTTATTCTTTATTCATCGGAGATTTCAATCATAATTTTATCACGCCATTCTTATTCTACTTGAAATTATGCAACTGTATTGATAAATTTTTGATTCATTGGTAATAAAGGTATAAAGTGTTTTTTAAATTATATGACTTCAAATTGTGTCATATGCTTTACATATATTAGTTTCGTTCCAGATTTTAAATGTTCCACATCATTAAAATTGCAATTTTGCCTTCGAACACAATATTTTATTTGAATTTTGTTTAAAATGTTTAAAAATTATTTATAAAGTATTGGGCGCTTACTATAAAATAAAGTCTTCATAAATTGTTTGTTTTTGAAAACTTCTATCAGTATGAGTATATCTCACAGATCGATATAATCCCAAAACGTGATGTGCAAGTCGTGAAATTTTATTTTGAGAAAATGCTAAAAATATACTTAAAATGTCTGTGTAAAGCAGAAACAAACTTAAAAAGATAAGATTTCTGAAAATGTCAATTTTATTAAAAATTCTAGACGACTGCCAACCTCTATTAATGAGAGATTAAAACTGAAAAATATTTCAATTTTGGTCTATTCTTCTCTTTCTAGACGTCCATTGTATGTTAGAACCATTTGGAATGTATTGAAATAAAATTTTAATTTTTATTAACTGATGTCATATGATTTTAAAATTAGTTCTATTCTTTTATTTCACCATAGCATACTTCCGTCTAAACTAAACAAAAAAACTTATTTGAAATGATCACTTGCACCTGCTGTGATGATTTACACAGCATTTTCTGATACAGACTGCATTATTTAAGCTCAATTATCAAATGAAACTCTTTATTCCTGTCTCTCAAATGAACTATGCCACATGGGTTTAAACAGTTTTCATAATTTATGCGATTAGCTACGAAACTAGTTCGTGAACATCTGCACGCCAAGAATCACGCCATTTATTCTAGTTAACCTTTCATCTCCAAGCTTCTGAGAGGAAGTCTCTTTGTTTTAGAACTATTCTGACTAGCAGTTGCTAAGCCTAACGCATTTGATTCGTGATACAGTGGAACTTTGCTAATTCCAAGCTGACGGTGTCACAATAAAAGTCGATTTATCCGAAAATTCGAATTAAAAAAATGTGTCTATAAATGAGTACAGCAAGAGAAAACGACAAATTTTAAACTAACAATGGCAGCAAAAATTTATTTTTAATATTTAACAGTTTTCTTAAATAATATATAATTAATAAATAAGCAGTAATTTTAATAAATGAAGAGATAATAATTTTTTAATTGTTTATAACATTCATTTTATCTATACTTATAAAAGGCAATGTTTGTGTGTGTGTGTGTGTGTGTGTGTGCGATGTCCAGACGAATCTATCGCACTTACAGCCTTGAAATTTGGCACACAGGTAGTCTTAATGGTGACTCAATGGACCTTGAAGCCAGAATTTTAAAATTTAATCTAGAAAATTTTTTATTCAATGTTTCGTGTTGTTTTGGGTAATTTTTCACACATTTTCGTCCATGGTATCGTTTCTGATAATCGTTGGAAAAAAATAGATACACCATCGGATAGAACAGACAATTTTCGTTCTAATGAAGTTTATTTTGAATTTCTAACGTAATTCTCTGAATTTTGGGAAATGTTTTAAAAATAGTAACTTTTCTGTAAATTTTTCATTCGGAATTTTAAAAATTCTCGCATCCGACGTTCTAATAACGCTATCATTTTCAATTTTTTGAGATTGTAACTGGAACGTTTCTACCGGATTTAAAAGAAAAACGGTTAAAATGCCCTTTTCCTTTTTTTAAAAAATTAATTGTCCCCAGGTCAGTTCAAAGAGTTTTTTCGCTAGCGAGGCTTTCTCCTCTGCGCGGCAGCGGTGGAGCAAGTAAACATTCACTGCATTCATTGTTACAATTTCATTGGCTGGCGACCCATAGCGCAGGAGACGTCATAACCTATAGCTGAATGACTTCGATAATTATTTTCGGCAGTGTCTTAACATGTTTCTTTGTCTCGCATATTTCGCTTGCTGTCTAATACTGATTTTCACGTTGCAATTTTTTAATCTTATTTTGGATTAACGTACTCGGTACTGTTTTCCTAAAAATCAATAATGTGTCTTTTGTTTTTATTTTATTTTCAAAACTTTTTCATGTCAGTGTGGGTGGTTTTTTTCTCATTTCGTTGAAGTCACGATGCCACTAGCAACGCCGTGATCGTACTGCTAATAAAAAATAAAATTTATTTTAAAATAAAAAAAATCTTTACTAGTTTTAAATTTAATAAATTCAATAAATAGATAAGTGACTTATAAGTATACAGCATTTTGAACACAACTAATTGTACAATAGAAGTTCAAAGTTAACAGTATGCTTCGCAACTGTTTACTTTGTACGTACACGTACGAAGCTTTTTAAAAAGTGTGAAATTTTTTTGTACTTTGTGATTGAATACATTGCACAACAGTAAAATTATAGAATTAATAATGTGTTTATAGAAAATTTAAGGGACTCGAGAAAATTCGAATTAAAAACGTTTGACTTATCTAAGTTCCACTGTAACATAACTTACCGACTTAAGTTGGAAGGTATATAAAAATACTTAAATTTGGACCATTTTATCCAAATTATTACTTTTTGGATTTCTTTTAAGTTATTTTAAGCAGATCTAAATTTTAATCTGCTTCAATTTTTTCCGACCTGCTTTCGAAGACTACGGTGGCAAGGTCTCAGCTTCAGGGCCGGAGGACTCCAGGTTCGATACCCGATTCCACTGAAGATCCGCCGTGCATGTCGGCCTGGTGCACGGCCAATCCGACGCCCTGTGTTCAACAACCTCCCGCTGGTGTGACGTAGAAGATGGAGAGGGAGGCGCCAGCTCAGGATTCAAAATTACGAGATCCGTCCCAAAATAGCCCTCGGAAACGGGGCGTTAATGCTTCAAGATGGGGCTTTAAAATAACTACACTTAAGTTAAACGCCCAACCTCTTTTGAAACAGAAGCTATAAGCATTTATTTAAGTCAACGTTTTAAATATTTACTGCTGATTTAATAAGTCGAGATACAAGCGACGAGACACTTCGGAAATATGTTTAAATAAACATAAGAAGCCAACTTGTCCTTTCGGGTTCCTGCCGCTTAGCTGTCTTATGCATTGATGTATATTTCACGATTTTCATAATTAAATCAATATTTAATTATTTAATAATTATAGCAACCTAATTACTAGTAATTATGTTAATAGTTTAGAAGTTATAGTATATTATATGTTATAGTTATAGTATAATAGTAACATATACGTAATTACAAATAATTATCATTGCCTGTTCGTTACAAAATCACACTGGAATGGTGGGAGGAAATAGAAAGCGATTACCGTTATAGAAGAGAAGACAAATAGAAAAGTTTGAAGTAAAATTAAGATAAACTGAGGTGTCTGAATTTTAATATTGGTCAGGTAGGTTTGGAAACTATCTTAAACTAATAATTAGCGCACCAATTATCATGCGAGTTTTACTGAATAAATAAAACAGATAATTAAATTTATTGTGACAGTCAAAGTTTTATATGAATAATTATGTATAAAAATTATGCTTCTTAAATTTAAATCATAATTATATTGAAAAATGAAATCTATATATTAATACGTGAAGAGAAACCTTTATACCCCTTTTTAAGAAAATTGCGCTCACGGAGGAGTGTGAGATTTGGCATAGTTAAAGTTCATATGGAGAAGGAGTGCAGGAAGATAAAATTTATGTAATGCTGATAGAACTTATAGGTAATTTTCAACATATTGTGGCTGTCTGCCGGTTTTTCGGAGTTTGCTGATCGTTGGACACGCATGGCTATTGCATTGCACTACATCAATGTTGTTGCAGGCTGCACTCGCTGGTTCCTGATTGTTCCTGGGTCTGGCCTCCCTTGAGGAGCTTATGCGGAGTGGATGATTTGTAATTGATTTAATCCTCCCGCAGTGAAATCCACTCCAAGAGGGTGTTTATTTAGATTATTTATTTTAAAAAAACTCTTCGGAGTTAAATACAAAATGCAGATGATTTAAATCTGTCAATGTCAAACACATATTAGTGTGTGGTCAAACAGTCGCACAGAGTAGAGATTGTCTCTAAGGAATTTATATATAGTATGTATTACTAATGCATTAAATTAAATAAAATAAAAGCACATAAAAGTCTGTGGTCAACAGTCGGACAACATTTATTTTTTTAACCAACCGGTTTTTTTTTGTTTCAATAAAAAATAACCTCAATAACATTCAAACTTAAAAATTTAATGAATTACGGTCGAATTTCGACCGCTGGGCGACCGAAAAAATCTGCAAAGCTTGTTTGAATTATAATTACTAGAATTATAATTCAAACAAGCTTTGCAAATTTTTTTTTATTTAAATACGAGTCGACTAAAGGGCATGTCGGCTAAGTACAGTAGAACCCTTTCTATCGTTTAAATGCCTTTTATCAGTTGCAGAGTTTTTGCACGTCTTCAATTTGATATACTTAACACCTCCAAATATTTACTTTCTCTTTCCATTCATGTTTCCACGAGGCCATTGAATGAAAATGACTATTATTAGTAGTAGAAAACTGCTTTTTAAAATTATTATACAAATATAAATTTGTACGAAATTTCAAAATTTATTATTATTATTATTATTGATGATTTTCAGGTGACACAAAAGTTGATGAATGGTATTTCGTTTAGCACTTCTGGTGTGAAATAACAACAGGCAAAATACAGTTACTGCGAAAAGTTTTCTATATTTTGTGCTTGAAGTAAGCTTAGCATTTTAGTCATTTTCTTCAGTTTTGTAACATTTCAAAGGTAGAATATTTTTCAAATTTTTATATTCAAAAGCATAAAATTGACTTTTTAATGATGTAAAGACAGTTACTTTAAGAATTAAAAGATTAAGAATAATTGTGGTTTAATCATTTCTAAAAAGATTAATTTCTTTTATTTTTGAAAATTCACGGTGTTTTTAAAGTATTAGCCGATATTTTAAGTGTAATATCGAAGTAGATTCACAAAACTATGAAAGACTTTGTGCTCATTATTTTACCATATTTTTTTTTCTTATCTCTCGAAAACCATTTCAGTTTTTTGTTGCTTGTTAATGGTGTTACAGTAATTTCTTTTCGTTTATCTATAGTGATGGAATAAGAAAAAAATGAAAATCATCGCTTAACAAGCAACACCACCCATCTCAATTTTTGGAAATTTCAAAGAGGAAGAAAATATTCAATTTTTCGCAACCAATAACGAATATTTCTGAATTTATTTAACATCTGAATAGCATCGGGTAGGAACATGAGACTACATGTTCCTACCCGATGCGAAAAAAAAAATTCAAAAATATTTGTTACAGGTTGCGAAGAATTGAGTTGTTTCTTCCTCTTTGAAATTTAAAAAAAATTGAGGTAAGTGGTGTTGCTTGTTAAGCGACGAAATATTACAATAGACATTCGTTGCATTGCTTTAAGAATTCGGATAAATATTGCCCCTATGATTTTATTTATATTAACGATTCAAAATTTAGGCAGTTAATATATCACTGTTTTCTCCGAATATCTCACCTCTTGATTGCATAAATTTATTTTCTTCCATCACCTGTATTTCATGGATGAATTCACATCAAAGCATTGTTCTTCTCAGGTCTCTTACGACAGTTCGTGTTTTCTGTAAGTTCTCTGTGTCATTGGAAAAATAATTATTTTAAGAACTAGAATAATATGGAGAAATAAAAGCAATGTGAAAGTGACGAAAGCGTATCGCTTTTCCAGTTCATGAGATGAATAAAAAAACAATACAATTTGTAAATAAAAATACAACCTGAATTTGCGTTTTATTTTGAAATTTATTTTTGTAGTCGTAAGTCGAGGAGAAAGTATACTTACCAATAAAATTAACCCCTACCGGGGGCACCATGAGTACGTGGATGAGAAACCGCTGGATAAGTAGTGGGTTCTCGCTTCCCTGGTGGGCATAGTGATGGTGTGGGTTAAGTTACTCCACTCCGATGAAGGAACGTATCTCCTTCCGGAGGGGTTGTGTCGTGGCCTATGATGGCTATTAGGACTCCGACTTCAGTATACGAGCTGTCGTGGCGGCGGTTCTTCTATTGACCCTGGATGTTTCAGCAGGGCGGTGGTTATTTATGGTTACGAATAAAAACTCGGGTCGAACCGGAAAGGTAAATTCTAAAGTGATAAGAGTTTCTGAACTTCAGCTCAGAAAGCTATACATAATGGAAGTAACAAGATCTGGTCAATCCAGTAAAAATTTCAATCAGTCGTTAAAACTAGTTTCTTATATTTTAAAAAGTTAAGCGTCTGAATCATCTTTGACTCGGGAGGCTCAAGAAGCAAGGGAGTAAGTTTCACGCCAGGGGCAAACAGTCATAAGCCGAGACGTCCGAACACTTTATCAATGACACTATTGATATCACGAGTCATAAGGAAAATAAGTCATAAAGTCAGGACACATAACGAAAATTAATTGTTTGCAGAGGAATTAAGATACTGGACTGTCATATTTTGTGTATGTAAAAGTTGGAAATGAACATTGGTTCAGGCTCGAATCTTGTAAAGTTAAATGCAGCAAATCTTTTTAAGTTTTAATATGAACTATTTACTTATTAGAAAAAAAACAGGACAATCCTGGGAATTTTTAATCTGGGGCAAAGATTTAAAAATTGGGACTGCCCTGGCTAATCTGGGACATCTGCTCACTTCGGGTAAATTTAATTATTTCTGATGCAATTTGCGGTATGTCACCATAACACCTTTGAATTTAAAATCGTGAAAAATTAAGCTTAATTTTGTTTTATGTTTTGTATTACTTTTGCAAAGGTATCAAGATGCAAAATTAATACTGTTCTTTTTTCCTTTCTTTTATTTTATTATTATTGTTATGATTATTACTCTTTGTATGCCAGGCCAGGGTGGTTCATTGGTCGAAATAAGACCATATCTTAATGTGTCAGTGTAAGAATATCTTAAGTTTAAGAAAAATTTACATGGGTTTGCAATGTGTAACGGAAGTAAATAATTTTTAAAAAAAGTTTCTTTTTAATAAAAAGCATGAAACTGAAGTCAAAATATTATACTGTTTAGGGAATAAAGATATCAAAAAAGAAACGCCTTCAGTTAATGAAGGTGCTAAGCAATAATGACGAAGGGAACATTTTTAATGCGTGTTAATATGCCACACTTTTGGCGAGAATTGCTTTTCTAAAGATATTTCTCTTAATCATAAAAATATTTATTTTTCAATTTTTGAAACCAAACCCCCATTTTCGTACGAGTTTTGTTTCGTAGAACGAAAATCCGCTTAACACGACCGGGAACCTAACCACCGTGTTATACGGAGATTACCTTTGCTAATCTTAAGTTCTGGCAGTGTCGACGCCTTTCGCTAAAATGGAAAGAACAATATCTTCTTCTGTACTGTTTTAAATTTGCAAGTGAGGTCTCGTACAAAAATGAAATTATATTCGTAAGGGTAAATAATAGTAGCGTTCATTAAGAGCAACAATTTTATTTATCCATATTTATCTTCATTTTACATGTTCAAAGTATAATAATGATTTTAAAAAGTCTGGTTTCTTTGGCTCAAGACAGTGGCGAATCTAGGGGAGGGGCTATCGGGCTGCAGCCCTCCCCCAGAGCTAAACCAAAAATCTTGATTTAATTTAAAATCACTACAACTGTTTGATCTTAATTTTCATTTTTAAAAAATAGTAATAAAATCGTGACAACATTGCTTTCTGACTTGACAGGCTCGAAAATTTTCCACTTTTCTAGTCATTCCACTTGCACTTGTAGCGTTGGCGCGGTCGAAAACATTTTTTGGCTAGTTATTTCATTGTATTTTTTATTAAATTATCGAAAATATTGTAGTGTTCTTTATTATTCTTATTGTCAGGAGAGGAAAGCCTGTAAAGTTAAAGTGTTTTGGCTTAATTTGACATTCGTCACTACGATACAAAATATTTATGACCTCAGCCCCCCCCCCCCCGACCCGAATCCTGGATTCGCCACTGGCTCAAGATACAACTCTTTTCATTTGTATAAACCTTTGCTCTCGATCACCCCCTGCGCTGAAAAAGCGTTTTCATTTATTCTGCTGTTTTTGCTTCCTTATAAATCTCGAACGGGTGGAAATGGCAAGTGTTGCTGTTGTGATAATGTTGCGTGATAAGTAATTTATAGAGATCCAATTTTTGAATTTGTGTTTGTTGAAACGCCTGATTAGGAAGCCATGCTTTGATGCTTACGTATAAAGTTTAAAACTGGGAGGATGAAGGCGTTTGACCTTTTCATCATATGAAGGTCAAAGGCCCAGTAAGGAGCTTAGAAACTTTCTTCGCATGCTTATTTACAACACAAAAGCAAAAAATGTCTTTGGAAACGAGAGGTAACGAATTTTTTTCGCACCTGTATACGGGGGAGGGAGGTTTTCCCTGTTTTATCGCAAAATGAAGCATATTCCCCATCCAGTGGGTTATTTAAAGAAAAGAAAATACCTATATGTATTTATCCACTGTGAGATAAGTGTAATGAAAAAGTTATATCGAGAAAACGGAATTGACGAAAACAGAATTTTCTTGAAGTCACTCGAAAAATAAAGATTATTTATTTTTTGTACAAAAACAGAAAACGGATTATGAAAAAGGTCAAAATATTAATGAAACATATAACGCTATCTCTTAGCGTCCATCTAGTTTTTTCCTTGTCAGTTATTAAAAGCAAATACATGCAAAAAATGACCGGGAAAAAAATTATTATTTATTTTTATCTTAAAATATTCTTTATTCTTATCGGACAGGGTAAAAATAAAAAGAAAAATGCGAAATTAAATTTTTTTTAAAAATGAATTTTGTACCTGTTTTAATTTTATCATTGAGTGAAAGTGCATAGGTGGCCTAGTTCTAAGGTCTCGGCTGTTGTACCTGATAGTACCAGGTTCGAAACCCATTTTTACCGAAGATACATCATGTATGCGGGACTGGCGCATGTTCAATCCGACGTCGTGGATCAAATGCCCTCCTACCCTACTCCCCAATGCCTTGTGGAAATTTAGAGAAGGGGATGCCAGCTCAGATGTTGTCTAACAACTGTCAAAATTTCGAGGGCGGTCCCAAAATAGCCCTCGCGTTACTTCAAAACAGGACGTAAATATAACTAAACTTTAGTGAGGTAAGGTATGAAGAAGTTTTTATAAAACTTCTTCAGACCTTAATTCACTGAATAATAAATCACTGAAAATGCAAATGCAGTAATTTTTTACATATAATTGTAATGTTATTAAAGAGAGCAATGAAACAAAAAACATTTATTTCCAATTGTTCACAAGCCCATGACGTTCAGGCGCGGTTGTCAGTAATAGATTTGCTCCTGCCCGAGTGTGACCCGGAGAGCTTCAAATGTTAGCTACTGAAAATATTTGCATGTGTGTGGCTCGGGCAAGTACTTAGATTATACATAAATTGGTAATGACGCTTCGTGTACATAAATGATATTTTCATGTATTTATATAGTTTCATTCAGTTTCTTAGAAACGCGGGCACGAATAACATACTCCTCCAGTTAAGAGATCTGTCGTTTAGTTCTTTTTAGGTATTTATAAAAATATATGGAATAATACCTTTACTGGATTTATATATTGATAGTTTTAGCGTTAAAAAAAATGATGTTTTTTTATTGTTAAACTTCTGTGAAAAAGTGAGCACTTTTTACTTTCTCGTATACGAAGTATACAAAGAGAAAGTATTGTAATCGTCAAAAAATTCGAACTCGAGATTTTGACGAATCTCCACGTTTTAGACCTCCCTGAGTCCGAAAAACACAATTTTGGAATTATGTCTGTCTGTCTGTCCGTGTGTGTGTCTGTCTGTGAACACGATAACTCGAAAACTATTAGAGCTACGGGGATTAAATTTTGTATGTGGTCTTTAAACATAATTTGTAGGTTTCTATCAAATTTTGGACAAAATCCGTCAACGGGAAGTCTGTCTGTCTGTATGTTCGAAGTCATGCGAAGACTATAACTCAAAAACTTGAATAGCTAGATGGATAAAATTTGGTACACTGTTTTATCGTCTTGAATGTAGATCCGTATAAAATGTTGGGCCAAATCCGTCAACGGGCTGACTGTCTATCGGTCTGTATAATAGCATACTTGTTCAACTCCATGCGCATGCGTAAATGCCTGTGCTCCGAAAACTTGGCAGTTTGCCAAAAACCAATTCTGGCGGCGAGATTTTGTAAGGAGGCAAACATTTAGGGCGTCTCGTTTTACTTGCGTATTGGAAGCAATCTCTGCGCATGCGCAAGCTATTCAGCGAGCAAGCTATTCTCCTGTTTTCTTCTCCGCACGCGGAACTTGCATTTCTAGAGTTTGATAAAAAAATAAATATTGCGAAGTTTTAATACATACGTATCTTTTTGAATATGATTCTTCACCTCAATATTTTACTATCACTATAATCAACAATGAAAAACCTTCTGATAGTCATTGCATTCTGGGTTACAGTTGGTTCGAACTTTTTATCAACGCAGGGGGAAGGGAAATGACAAATGTTTGAAAAGTATACGAGAAAGTTTAGGGGAGGCCACTCCCGCTGGTTACCAAATGAAGCAGCGTACCATGCATTTTGTTACATCGTGGTTAACCGTCTAAATATACAACCTAAGGATACAGTAACTTTTAATACTTATAACTCAAATCTCTGCGGATTTGTTCGGTCGCGGTGGCCTGGTGGTTGAGTCTTGGCATCTCAACTGGAGAGGCGAGACACCGAGACCCGATTCCACCAAGAACCCGCTGTGTACATGGGCAAAAATGGCAATAAATAAATTAACGAAAGCATATACTATTAGTAACAACATTTGTGATTCAATAAAGAGCAAGGAGTGAAATTGCTTTTAAATGATTTTAAGATATATTTGCTCTTTTACCTCAACACCACTGATTAAGAAAATTTTGAGTGGGATGTCCCTGCGCCCTACCCTAAGTTTTTAGCACTTTATTTAAGTAGTTAATTTTAACTGATTTTAATGTTTTTAGGTTAATCCTGGACTTATTAAAATGTTCTAGTGTCGTACATTTTATTGAGCATTCACCCTTGGGGAATCCCAATTGGTAGCCTTCTTTTTACCCTTCTTATTTTTAAAATTTGATAATTTTGTTCTTGTATTTTTATTGTTTGACTGACGTGTACTTAGATGGATTTTATTGTTTTCTAGACTGGTGAGAGACCACGGGGTCTGTTTATGATGCTCTTTTGTGGGATTTTTAATAATATTTTACAAATTTTTTTATTGCCTCCTTCTTTTTACTGGTGTGTTGTGCCGAGCCTGTGCTTGTGTTTTGCTCATTTGGATGCATACTGGGGGCTCCTCCTTTCGAGTGTTTTGAATATTTTTAATTTTGATTCCAGATCTGGTGATAAAAATCAAACAAAATTCAATTAATTTGTGGTTCTCTCCAAGTGTAATATCGATTCAGTGGCGTATTTTCTATTTTTTTTCTTGTGAGTATGTTTTAGGTTATTTTATTTATTTTGTTGTTGTGCCTTTTTTTGCAATGTTTGTAACGTTCTGTGCTGTGTTTGTGATGATTTTGTGTGTGTCATGTCATATTGATATTCTTGTATTGCTTTTATATTTCCCCACCGGTCTGCTAAAGGCCTTACACCCTTTCGAGTAGACCGGACCGGTGTGGGTTTAAAAAAATGGGTCTGACGCAGTTAAAGCCTTCGGGGCCATTAGCCCCTCCCGCCTGTGTGGTGTGGAAGTTTGGAGAAGGGGTGCAGGTTCAGGTGTCGACATCGTCATCTGACCGCGGTTCAGAAGTATAAAGCCCATCTTAAAATAACTTTCGTTTACCTTCAAAACCGGAGGTAAATCAAACTAAACTAATCGACTAGTTTGACTATTTGCTTTCTATCTTATCTGCTGACGCACAGACAATGAAAATTAGCTCTGGTAAATTTGAAAGTTAGAGGCAATGAATAAAGTTTTGGAACTTCCTTTCCCTCAAACCTATGCTTACATATTCTTTTTGAAATCAAGAAGAATTTAAATTTCAATTATCCACTGTTAAAAAAAATGCAGACCGTTTCCTCGAAAATAAATTAGCATTAAATTATTAACAAAATGTGAGACGTCCTTTCTTAAAAGAAAATAAAACACACATTCATACAGGAAATGTTTAAATAACTGTATATCTTTTTCTAGATTCGATGTTTATCAGGACCAGTCGTTTTGAAACAACTCAGTGAAATGGAAAGTTTTCATTGTTCTTTCAAAAAAGTCCCCCATCTGATGTTTGATATCCTAAATGAATAACAGCTGTATAAATTTACAAGGTTAGAATATATTGACTGTTTCAAGTTCTTATTCTGAGAATTGGCTATTGTTAAAAACCGGAAAATAAAATGCTAGAAAATATGGTTTATTATTATTATTATCATTATGTGCTTTGAGAAAAATAAATCCATACTCAATATCAAAGAATTAAAATCTCTAATTTTGTTGTATGCCCAATATCAAAGAATTAAAATCTTCACGAATTAAATGTTTCAGAAGATTTTAAGCATGCGAATTACAAATGTAAAAAAGAGATATTTTTCTAAAAGAAATATTTAAATTCGCATAAACACTCCATTTTAAATGAGCTTTTTGGAAAAAGAAATTATGATGAAATTAATAAATCCTCAGTGGGACCAAACTAGGCACAATATGATCAAATAATGGCTTTTACGTCCCTAAATCCGAAAAAACCAAATTAACTGACATTTTCGCTTTTCCACATTGATGGTTAATAAACGTTAAAATTGCTTCATAGAATCAATTCATGTGACATCACAGACAAGCACACCTAACTGCACGTTATCTTACTCTGTTCTTCTCCTGCAAGATGCTCCATGGATTCGATTATTTTATGAGCAAATGTGTCATGTAGGATAAAAATATATTTATATTTAGGGTTGTCATACGTCCAGTATATACGGGACTGTCAGCGTATTTTACTACTCAGTCCCGTATCACTATTTGTCCCGTTTTTGTCCTGGTTTCTCCCTAAAAGAGCAATTTTGATTTATCATTGTATAAAATTACAATGATAAATTAAAATTGCTCTTTTGATGAATGACTTGCGCCAAATTTTATAATTATGTGAAAGAAAGAAATAAACCATTACTTCCCTACTTTTTTCATGTTTTATTTATTTACCACTTAAACGTCCCGTATCAATGCTTGGCAATTATGGCAACCCTATTTATATTTAATAAACAGTTTCACTCTTATTCCGTTTTTGTTCAACATGTTTCAAATATAAAGATTTCTTCCACTTATTTGCTTTCAAAATATTGATTGCTGCATGTGAAATGAAAAGTAATTTTAATTATTCGTGAATTGAAATTTGCAATACTTTTAGAAAGGACAGCTGTTTTAGAAAGGTGACAGTATTGCCAGACTATGCTGCCTCTTGTTAAGTATTACTTACAGGCAGCGTCATTTTTCGTTTGCAAGCTTAATTTCATGTGCTTTTCGAAAGCGATGTCCCAAGCGTAATTTCACCCGCTTGTTAAATAACTCTGCTATGTATGAAAGGAAATTCTGATAGACCAGCTGGAAATGACAATGAGAAATTTTTCATTTCATTTCATCATTATTTATTTATATTCCAATCAGTTGTGGTGATTGGGTGGCAAAAAATTTATAGACATCTAAAAGTACCCCGGAGTAAAAGATGGCGACAACAAAATTTTAAAAATTATTTACCAATTAAGCTAGCTTTCTCGGACTTGTTTCTTTTATAATTCCACGTTTTAGGCAGTTATAAAGAAATAAATATTTAATTTTTTCTGGAAAAAGTGTGTGGGGCCAGGGGAACACTCGCCTCCCGCCGAGTCGGCGCCACAGGTTCTATTTGTTAGTTTTCTAAAGTCTTACAACTCAGAATTTTAAATAATTATCGCTCTTAATTGATGATGAATTGTTGTCAGATTCATTTCAATAAAACAATAATGATTTCTTAACATCTCAGTAATCGAGAAAAGAAAAAAAAAATCGATTGGTTTCATGTAACATTGAATATTTCTTGGATTGAGAACAGGTTTAACATACAACTATTTTTAATGCAGCCATTTCTTACCCCTTAAAGGAGGTGCTAGGTTAACAACCTGTTATGAAGCTGCACTACAGTAACTTTCAGACGAGGTGAGATGACGAGAACGATTCAGCACCCCCTCTTCAAACTTCCACGCCATACCAGCAGAAGCACGTTTAAGGACGGATTGAACGTGCACCAGTTCCACGTACACGACCTGTCTTTGGTCGAATTGGGTTGCGAACGTGTGACTCTCCGATCTCGAATCGAAACTCTGCCACTAGGACACCATCCCCCCCCCCCTCTTTAAATGAGTCATTTTCAAAATAATTCCTTAATAGAAAAATGTTTCATTAATTTTAAATCGAGAAGACTCACGATTGTCAAAAATCCAATCACTTGTATGATAGTAACTTCATTAAAATATCTTAAAGATATAAAGCGCTTGTGAAAATAATACAGGATTTTAACGTATTGTCAGCCGGTAGAGGAAAATTATGCATCCTTCAAACTGGTGTTTTTCAGCCACTGTGGTAAAACTATCCGTATTTATGTCTGTTAGTCCAGGTTAAAGTTAAATTTTATTTTTGCTGATGGGGTTTGTTGTGGCGATATCTGATGAAATGAAATTTCTGAGAAAATTTAGCAGCTATTTAATGAATAACAATTTTTGTTTCCATTTTATTATTAAAATAATCTTAGCATTTTCATATTATTACTATTTTTAAATGTTAAAAAGAAAACTTTATTTAAAGTTCTCTACGAACATATTGCACAAATTTGTTCCATTCAACACATTTTATGTGCAATTTTCTCGTTTAATTTACATTTGTCATATTCTTTCATAAAACTAAATTTCACCAATTCTACCGATAAATTTTATACACAGAAACACTCGTCCACAAAGTGTTAACATCTTTTCATAAAGATAAAAGTTGATATATGCAATAAAATAGCGTTAAAAATGAATGTATGTTTTTCTTGAAATAAAAACCCATGAATATAAAGCTGAAATGGTGAGTTTTTTCCATCATAATAAACGCTACCTATTAAAATTAAGTTTTATGATTATTGATGGAACATACAGAAATAGGTAAAAAATTCCGTTTTATTTATCTGAAAGACGTAAATAATATTCAATGTAACTGCTTTTCGACGCAACCTTTACTTAAAAAGGGTTTCGCTTGAGTTATTACAACAGTAGTTTATCGTTCATTGTATGAAAATAAAACATTAAAATTAATAATTCAAATTCAGTTTATGCAATTTTTAAATCTGCAGAAAAATTAAAAAGAGGAATTTTGAAAACATGCCATTTGGAGCAAAGATTTAATTTAATTTTTATTCGAATTGGACATAACAACAGAGTTAAATAGGGTTTCCACTTATTTTTGTGTTATTACGTCTAATTCGTGTTCGGAATTTTTCCCTTAGTTTTTTAGTTAATTTATAAAATAGATTCCATAGGTGTGAGTTTTTAAAGCAGATACTCCGAGCTGGTAATTTATCAACTCTTGGCATGATTAAATTTATCTTTTGCATAATTTATGCACACCAACATCTTTTGACGTAGTTTCCATCAGTAGTCAATTCCGGATTGTTCCTAATTTTCACGTTAAATTATCAAACTGGTTAAGAGGTCCGAGCAGTGATAGCTTGTCAATAGCGGCTGCAATCATTTAAAATAAAAACTATCTATTTTCGTAAGATTCGTTGACATTTCCTTGTTGAGATTTGATGATTTTATGCAATTAAAGATAAAATCCCTTTGTTAATCATATAATAGTAGTTTGTTTGTAAAAGTCTGTTTCCTGCATGTTGAATTCAGGTTCGCAAACCTGTTGACAGAGCACTTTAAGCCGTTCCTCTCTGCAGCTCTGCGTAGTTTGAGCCAGAAATCGCTTAGTGCGAATGCTGAAAGGATATTTAAATAGGAAAATACGACGTTTCTATGTTCCTATTGAGGCTGCAGAGCTCACAGTCCATCCAAAATCGTAATGACGATTAAATATAGTATACCTTCCGCGCTTTTGCGCATGCGCCGGGCGGAGTTGTTTTCATCAAAATAGGGGGAAAGTGAAGAATGGAAGGGTGATGTTTACATTTTACTGGGCGTGATCTAACAAAGAACTCCGGAAATGCGATCATATGACTCATTGCATGACACCCCTTTCCTATGTAAAATCGACCAAAAGTGGTAGTCTCGGAATCCGTTGATGAGCAGTATGTGCAATCTTTCTGTCTCTCTCTTATCCCTATTTGTATTTTTTAAAATAATTTCGCTGGAAATTTCCTTGAGGAAAATATTTTCTGTTTATAAAGTATTATTTTTTTTTATTATTTCTCTAGCTATAAATGAATTTTTCAGACAAATATAATTAATTTTCGGAGAGAAAAATGAACATATTTCGGAGCACATTTTTTAGATTATAGCTCCAGCTAAATTAATATTAAAAGTTAATTTAGATTTAAAATATATTAAAACCTGATCATTTAACACGCTTTAACTGCAGAAAATGTAGCATTAAATCTCAGAATTTTGGTTTAATAGAAGTTAAAATGCACTGAAACAAAGGTTTTTTTCCCCTCTGCAATAATGCTACTAGTTTCAGAACTGAGAGCCGCCACTGGATCCGAATCTTCAAACCAGACACACCGAGGTAGAAATTTCGTAACCATTTGTATTCTATCCACCCTATAGGTACGTAATTTCAAATGATTGGATGTAGGTCAACGTATACGATGCTTTGAAGGAGCGTCGCAGTTGAAAGAGGTTGAGGCAACTGACCTAATGAATACTCCCTAAAAGGGCCTCTAATTCATGTTAGCTTGCGGCCTAACGGAAGAACGCGCTTGCGTGTTGTTTCTGCTTTAGTGTCAAGGCTTGATTCCGAGGTACATTGACCCCACTCTCTTGACCAAAGATTATACTCAACGGCAGGAAGTTGAATGAAATTATCCAAGACAAAAAACGGCCTTAAAGTGTTTCGTAATTCTTTTTTCGAAACTAAACAATTAACCTACTGAGACCACTATCACTTATTACTTATAGTGACTTTTAATGAATGTAGATGGCACTGCAACATTTTTAATGATCTATGGCGTATTTAGTGTTTATTTATCATATTGGAGTACAAGTGCATTTTAAATATGGTTTTTTTCCCCTCCGTGATTGGTACTGTCGAGTTTGTATGATTTGATAATACTTTCGTGTTAACATTATTCCCGGATACTTTGATAAATACCTGGGTATCTCCAATAATCAGCTTATATTCTGTCTTTTAGAAGTAGCTGGTTTATAAGAAAAATATGAAAACTAATAAAATGAAATTATGGACACAATTATATCCAAACCTCACACTATGTAAAATTTGATTTGCAAATGAAATTCATAATCTACTTCTACTGGAAAAAGTCAGTACTTAAATTCACACCCAAGTGCTACTTTTATTTTGTGCCGCTACTTTTATTCATCAACATATTAGTTCATAATGTAAATACAGCACAAATCTCGAGCAACATAATTTTGAACTGTTCACGAAAATGTCAAAATATTGTTTAATTTTTTGTATTTGTTTGAATAAAGTAAGAAATATTTTCAAATAATGTCATTTGAAAACATCAAATCAGTAACGCCATCTACATTTAATAACAGTCATTATAATAAATTTGAAGTATAATTTCTATAAGCGATGCAGGAAAAAATGCTATTTATGATTCTATTGTTCACTTACGGCTTGAAACCATCTTCTCCCAATACACAAATGTTTCGTTCGGCGATAAAAGAGTTATGTTAGAATTCATGTTTGTTTGCACACCAAATTGACACGTAATCGAATTTTGCTCTGATGATAGTAAGAATTGAGAAACATAAATTTTCAAATGAAATAAAATTAGACTTATCTGAAATTTTATATGAGAGGTTGAAAATACTTGACTCTATAAAATTTTTGTAAATAAAATGTTCAGAGTTTTATAAATTTATTATTATTCTAAACCTGTTCCTGTTCCTAAATTTTCTATTTGTCGAAACCTCCATCCATACTCCCGATTTTCATTCAGTCTTTTATTCAAATACCTGGAAAATATTCCATCTTTGTAAATTAAACATAAGGCAAATAAAAATTTCCCTCTCGCAAGCTAGAGAAGCCGAAACAAATCATATTTATATAAAAAGTGAATAGAAACTACCAACATTTTCGACAAGAGCGATCAGTACTAGGGAGTATCAAAAGAGTTGCTATGCTCTGGTAGCTCAGGAAATCACAGTAAAGCTCCATTTATACGTTTCTCATTTATACGTCGTTTCATCACAGTCCTGATTCATTCGTAATCATTGAAATGACACAGTTATTCGTTTATACGAAGCAAAATTTCAGTTATAAGTCATTTTCCCTCCTTCTGCCTCGGGCAATATTTCTCCGCCCCTATTATTTTAAAGTTTTTAATTAAAGATTTTTTTAATTAAGATTAGGATTTTTTAATTAAACGTTTACCTGCATGTACATAAATCGTATAAAATATGCACTCAATTATAACTCAAGGTATGCAATAAAAATGTTATTTTTCTCATTTATATGGCAAATGTCTAATTTTAAAATTTAATTATTGCTTTCTACTATGTCTGCTATACTATCTATACTTAAGATAGCTTTAGTACACTAGTGCTATTTTAAAACTATACCAGTACTGCTTAAAAAGTAGCAATAAATTTGTAATAATCAAAGTTGTTTATTAAAATTTCGATTTTGCGTCTTTTCATTTATACGTTGTTTTAAGTCAGTCCCTTGAAAGACGTGTAAACGGTACTATACTGTTTTATTTTTGAATTCATTTAAATCAAGACTTCGTAAACCGTCAGTCGTGATCGAGAGTGGTGACTCAAAAACTTCGATCTAACATGCAGATTTTTTAATATTTATGAGCAAAAATAGATAAGAAATTCATTCTGATTTAAAATGTTTCATTAAAATTCTTCCAAATAATTATTTGGCATTGCACCTTTTTTATTTATCAGTAATTAAGGCCTTTCCTTCTTATTTGTTCTTTGATTTTGAGGTCGCCAAATTTTTTCGGCCGAAAAAGTGCCATGAAAAGAAGTTCCGATTTGCATCATTTCAGATATTCTAATACGTTTTAAGTTTAAGAGAAATCTGCATATTTTATAAAAAATATTACATCACAAAAACAAGAAGATTCAAATATTCTGTTTTCGTACCAGTTTTTTAGTCACATTATGGAGCAAATTTATTTTACAGTTTTTGATTTACGTAACCGTTTCTGAGGTAGAAGTATAAAGCTTGATTTCCATACTTTCGGAACATCTGTGTTGCTTAGGAAGATGACAATTTTTTATACATATATTTTTTAACATCAAATTAAAGGTAACGAAAGTAGTAGATTACACTTGTGTTTATTTTCCACTCCCTGTGCGAAGAACGAAGAGTGAAAATCTTTGAGTGAGCGTATTTGCTTTCTTTATTATTACTCAGTGAGTTAAAATATTTCTAATTAATTCATTTTCTTAATGCATTCTTCAGCATTTTAGTATGGCGTTTCCAGAAATAGGTTCATGTACAAATGTGGTTTGTTTCCTTTTTCTATTTTTCCTTTTGAGTTTCGTAAATTAAATTCTGACGCGTTCTATACTGTGGGAGATCAGCTAACGAACAGTTCGTACAGAGAATTAATGAGGCAACGAACACTCTCACGAAAAATTTTGCCATAGAATAGCGTAAAGATATGTAACAATATTCTTGTACATCTTGTGCTGTTGGGTCGATAACGAAACCTCCCAGAACAAACAATGGAAACAACGCTGTATGTAATGTTTTGTAGAACTGCATCTTACTGCCATCTGTCGGCGCCACTGTAGATGAACAGATGAAAGTGGGATGCCAAAGGGTTGCCAGGAGAAGCAGCGAATTCGCCAGGAGAACAGATGAGAAGGGAAATCGAAACGGAAAACGAAATCTGAAGTTAGAGGTTTTATTTTTTCATACATCTATGAACGGTTTCTAGGACGAGAGTCTGACAACTGCATGCATAACCTCTTTGTGCACAACATAGTTGATTTTTGTTCTCTAAATTTTTGTAAATTCTTTTATATGCAAATTTTAAGGAAACAGACCGATAATATTATGGGGCCTAAAGTGCGGCGAGCAAGAATTCTGTTCATCATAGAAATAACGCAAGATATATGCATTATTGTAACTTGCCTATAAATTTAACCTAGTCAGAAATTTATATTTATCTTTTGGATCTTCACCGCGAATAATCGAATTCCCATAAAAATCTATGGCATGACAACCCCTTAACTGGTTTTCCCTTACGCCGAACATGCATGGAATTATCGCAATTTTAAATTTATAAACTAAAACAAAGTCATTCACAAACATTTGATACAAAAGTTACGTGGAATTCATAAACATTTCAACTGTCCTTTAGGCCCTCCTTAGTTGAGAATACAAACAGGTTAAGTGGTTGACACAGTGCCGCATGTCGCTATAGCCGTCCAATTTTTCATAGCAAAGTATATGCAAGAACTAAAAGTGTGGGGAAGTGTGTTAATGCCCGGCTGATGAAGAATTCAAATAATGAGCTGAGTTTTTGAACAGATTACGTTCCCTCTCTATAGAAAAAAAATTATCATTCTCATCATTTCTGTGATGTGCGAATAATTATAATTCTTGGTTATCTTCTTCAGAGAATTGAGTAAAACTGAGTGATCGAAAATGTTAAATACGAAGAATCAAATAAAATATCTTAATTTCTTTTCAATCCATGCTTTAAATAAAACTAATCGTTATTTATATCGCAGATGAGTATATAATTACAAAAATAACGCTTGAGAAATTCCCTTTGTTTCTACGAAATCTGATTGGTGACGCGAAGAAATGGCTATTCTTGCTGTATCGAAGGTTTAGTCTTAAAATTCATTTGTGTTTGTAAAGGTTTCACAAGTTTTCAATTCATGATTCGGCTAATGGTCATTTTGATACATTTGGTTAAATGTGATAAAAATGATTTCGTTTTACTAAAATCCGATAGATGACGCCACGGAAAACCGCTTTGTTTCTTATTGGAGATCATGGCTGTGAATCAAATGTAAACGATAATATTTTTGTTTTTTAAATTTAAAGGCCGAATTTGATACATGTCGTTTCTTTTTACAATTCCTTTTCTGACTGATTAGTATAAAATTTATATTTTATTTGCTGACAACATAATCTTAAAGGCTAAATATTTGTGCCAACACCCAAGAATGGTTTCAGACATAGTCGTGATTAATTAACTGATCGATTAAGTTAGCTTCCAGTTTTGAAGCTACAGTAGGGCCACTTGGTGACATACCTGATAGTTCTGAACTGTTGTCAATTCATGAGAACGACACTTGAACCAACACCCACTCTCCGAACTTTCACACCATACAAGCTATTCTTTTTTGGAGATAGTATTCAGAGTACGACTTCTTGAATTTCTTCCATTCCGACCTTTTTTTGGTAAATAAATAAATAAAATAAGATAAAAATACGAAGCTGTTTTCACCTCAACAATTTTTGCACTAATATAAAAAAAAAACCAATTTAACTTAAACGTTTAATAAGTTTTAGTGAAATCATTTAAATGAAAATTCTCGTTCGGATCGCCTAAACGAACAGACCCTTCGTGTTCGAGAGAATTCCCCTTTGAGAATGAGAAGCGCCTCTCTTTTGAATTTTATTACTACTTAAAAGTTTGTTCTGAATTGTGGCCTTGATCGTATGTGTTTTTAAGTTTAGTAAATTTAATTGAAGTTAACAGTCCACTGCTTTGATTTATTATTCGTGCAACTGTGTGGTTATTATATAGCAGTGTGAATCTGGGATTCGAGGTCTGGAGTGCTGAGGTCACCAAAATTTTTTGTATTTTCATTGATGAAGGTAAAATCTGAAGGCTGGAAAGTAGCAAAACTCTTTAACTTTAGACTTTACTCACCTGACAATAAGAATCATAAAAACAATACAATACTTTCTGATAAAATTTAATAAAAATTTATTGATAACTGGCAAAAAATGTCTTCTGACCATGCTAAAGCTACAAGTAAAGTGGAATGACTACAATGGGAAGAATTTCTGAGCCAATCAAGCCAGAAAGTAATGTTGAAACGATTTTTATTATTTTTTTTTAAAAGAGATAAATTAAGAAAAAACAAGGTTGTAATGATGTTAAATAAAATCAAAATTCTGGCTTGACTCTGGGGGGGCTACAGCGATAGCCCCCCCCCTGGATTCCTTCCTGTGCTATAGTAAATTTGCATTCCATTCAATCCGAGTTGTATTTTCATCTGTTGAATCTTTTACTTAATTCACCGAGAAAGAGCCCTTTGTAGCGGCACCCTTTGCGCTTCCGATCCCATGTTCTATTGCAAAAAATTACTTGTTTCTATATGCCTTAAAGTTTGTAAAAGATCTTTCTGGATATCCTGTAGAAAGCATTAGAAATCAAAGGCATTTAAGCATAGGAGCATTACTAATATAATAGCCCATATCTGTTTCTCACTGATCTGGCAATGCTCTGACGTCACCAACAATAAAATTCGCGCCATAGCACCGCGAGATGTTAAACAGCATTATTTCATTGTTAGAGCACCTAAATTTCAGTAATTTTAAATTTTAAAAAGTAATTGTCGTTCTAATTTCAAATTTAATAGCTCTAAAATAGTGAAATAAAATTTGCTATCGATTGATATAAAATTCATCTCGCTATGATCAATAGTTTCCGAGAAATTTTAAATTATATTAATAATATATTTGAATTATATAAATCATATATTTTTTAATAGAAAGTAGTAAATCCCATCAGTGGTATATCATGCGCGTGATATAGTTTGGACGCCACGATGCATCTGATTATTTATTGCAAATCGTGATGATATAATTTGATAATATTTTTTGGCGACGTTAAAATTGACGCAAAGACATCTGAAGTACAAGGGAAATTGTTAAACAAAGAAAAATACTTCACACGGAATGTTGTTAATATGTAAATAAAAAAAATTCCTTTCATAAAACATACGTTTATTTTATTTGTTTTCAATCAATGTTAAACATTTATCTCGCATATTTATCTATTTAAACACGTCAAATTTAACGGGAAATCTCTCGAATGAAGAGGCAATTTGTACCCGTCATACTATAACGGGTGATTTTCTAGTTGTAAATATGACGTGATAATGCGAAAGGACTAAGATACTTGTAATAAAATGAAACATTAAAGTGTAAAAAAAAGATATATAAAAATGATTCCTTTTACAATGAGCGCAAATTAATAAAGATAATTTAACTCTTCGTTATTTGGAAAATCTTTCACATATTTGATTTGATTGAACATGAGCAAATAATAAACAATTGCGCAATGGGTTTTTTTTTTTTGCTTCTACGAATATTTTCCTGGTTAAGAATAGCAAGTGTAGAAATATGAAACCGATTATTCGCATTCCTCTAGTTCGTTTCTACGGGGAATTTAACACAATGTCAGTGCGTTAAATGTAATACGTAACTTCACCTGAATAAATTTAAATGTACTTCCTCCAACGGAAACACCTGTCATATATGTCCTTACGTAATCAATTTTCTTCTTCGATCCTGAACTACAATGTATTCTATTGGATATGCTGCGGTTCTGAATAGTTAATTCCATTTTATTTCCCCTAAAATCTGAACAAGGATTTATTTTTACGACTACCGTACGTCCTGAAAAAATTCTAACAGTGTTGAATGTCACTGTCTGTTCAGGACCGTCTTAACAAATTTGAGTGCCCTGGGCTAGAATAATGTGGCGTCCCATCAGAACAGTAATTAGGAATTTCAGCGCCTATGGCTCAACAAAAATACTTAACTAATAATATAAATGAGTAAAAATGTCACCTGTTCTGTGTTTAGTTTAGTTTAGCTTAGTTCATTTATATCAACGTCCGTTTTGAAGCAACACGAGGGCTATTTTGAGACTGACTTCGCAATTTTGAACCACGGTCAGATGAAGAGGACGACATCTGAGTTGGCACCCCCTCTCCAAACTTCCACACCACAACACCTGTTTTGTGGTTAAAGCCTTACAATTTTGCAAATCGGCGCCTTTTCAAAATTGGATTTTCCAAACCAGATTCCGCCACCCCTTATCGTATATATGATCGGTTTTAACGGTTACATTGCATAAAAAGCATTTCAATTCTTTTATATATACCTATTAAATACAAAAATATAATAATATATTTAATATCTAAATTAATATAATAAAACACAAATCGACACTTTGTATTTTATTAACATTTTTTAATTATTTAATTAATTGACACAAAATGTGCATTTTAATTTATAGTATAAGATAGACACGTTTATGTAATGTTACAAAATGGATGGCTGTCTAGTTACAAGCCCTAATCATATTTTTATTTTTAACATATTTAAAATTATAATTAAAAACATTTTTTGGTTCAAAATTAAATTAAAATCAGTACAGTAAGTTTTTAGGCGCTTTTCGGTCAATGGGCCCCTAGGCTACAGCCCAGTTGGCTCGCTGGATAAGACGGTCCTGGGTCTGTTCGATGTCCCGAGAGATCATTAAAAAACTTCAAATGAATTAAATAAGTCAATATTTTCTGAGTGATAAAAATGTTAACGAACATTGCTATTTCTCAGAAATATCTTAAGAACGGAGGTTGTCCTGTTCTCATGATATTTCAGGACAGCCACAAGAGAACTATTTAAAGTGACTTTATGTGTGTATGACATATGAATTATGTAATGGGTAAAGATAATTAAATTTAAAAGTGAAATAATTTATAGTTTTAGGAAAACATTATGGATATTTATTTATCCACCACAAAAATGTCCAGAGGGAAAAGTTAGTAACTACATTGGTCAATGAATGCGTTGTGACAGAAGTCCGTAGGGTGACTTGGTGCCAGAGTCTCGGATCCGAGAATGGAAAGTCTCGAATTAGAGATCCAATTTTGCTAAAGATTCGCTGTTTACTTCGGCCAAAGCACGTTAAATCCTTCTCATCAAATATCTTCCTGCCAGTGACGAATTCGGAGGCTATGGGGCTGCTTCCCCAAACAAACAAGAGGTGCTTTATTTTTATTTAAAATCACTACAGCTGTTTTCTCTTAATCTCCTTTTAAACAAAGTGACAACATTGCTTCTTGGATTTTGACAGGCTCGAAAGTTTTCCCACTTTTGTAGTCATTCCTCTCGTATTTGTAGCGTTGACGCGGCCAAAACCATGTTTTTACTAGTTATTTCATTGTGCTTTTTATTAAATTATCGAAATTATTGTAGTGTTCTTTATGATTTTTATTATCAGGTGAGTAAAGTCTGTAAAGTTAAAGTGCTTTGGTTAACATAAGGCTTTTGACATTCGTCACGACGATACAAAATTTTTTATACCTCAGCCCCTCCCAGACACAAATCCTGGATTCGCCACTGCTTCCTGCCTTTGCGGCGTGGAAGTTTAGTGAGGGGGCTGCTGGCTCACATATCGTCTTTGTCATCTGGCCACAGTTCAAATTATGATCATCCCAATTAGCTCTAGAGTAATTTCAAACTCCTACTCTATTATCTAATCTATTAGTGAATCAACCGGTCTGATTTCTTTGTCTGTTCCGAATTTAGACTTGGGAAAACATGGTAGTTCAATATGGTCTTATTTTCGAAGCTGGATCGGCCCTAATTTTTGCTTTCGGTCTGCTTCGAAAATAATTTCCCCTTCTCTAAAATATTCCCAACGTTCATGCCAAAGTCTGGTTAAAAATATTCTTCTGTATAAAAGTTTCCTTCTTTTTATTTACTTTTTTTGAAATGGCTAAATAACTAAAATTCCTTCAATCTTTGATTTAGATGAAAAAAACTTTTGATACGTTCAAGAGACTCGACAGATTTCAACAATTATCTGGTATAATTATACCAGATTGATAAAAACAATCTTTAAACGTTATTCTGCTTATGATCTAAGTATGAAGTATTAGACATAACTAGACCAACCCGATTTAGTTTAGCTAGAATAATGCCCCGTTTTGAAGTTGCGCAATGACTATTTTGGAACCATCCACCAATTTTTAACCACGGTCAGATGACGAGTACGGCAAAACTTCATCATTAGGCTACCGAGGTCCCCCTAACCCAAAACAGAGACATGAATTTTAGATCCAAGTAAAGTCTGTCGGGACCTTGCATGTTTCTAAAGTTAGGTTTATGAATTTTTACCCACGGAATTTTTTTTTTATCTTTTGAATCTTTTTTTATCTTTTTTTTTTTATCTTCCTTAACGTTTTACAAAAGTTGTCAATATAATGTCTTGAAAGGTACTTTATTATTTTCATAGTTTCATTGCAGCGGGTCTTCTTATGCTGTAGGTCGCATTTTCCCCCACATCTCTTAACAAAATGTTTCGTTCCCGGAAACAGTCTTTTCTTTCAAAATCTTGTGTCAGTGGCATGGGGCTTCAGCGCCCTCCAGAGCTAAACCAGAATTCTTGATTTTATTTAAAATCACTACATCTGTTTGCTCTTTAAATAAAAAACATGACAACATTGCTTCCTGGCTTGACAAGTTTCAAAGTTTTCCCACTTTTGTAGTGTTGATGCGATCGAAAACATTTTTTGGCTAGTTATTTCATTGTGTTTTTTATTAAATTATCGAAAGTATTGTAGTGTTCTTTATGATTCTTATTGTCAGGTGAGTAAAGTCGGTAAAGTTAAAGTGTTTTTGTTTACATAAGCCACGAGGTTTGATATTCGTCACGACGATAAAAAAAAATTTTATGACCTCAGCCTTCCCCCAGACCCAAATCCTGGATTCGCCACTGTCTTGTATTTTAGTCGGCAAAAATAATTAGCAAAATCTTTTTACATTAAAAAATTCCAATTAAGCTTATCTCATAAATGTCGTCGATCTTAGTTCTTTTAATTTAACTTTACATAATTCTTCACTTCTGCATTTTATTTCCCTCCGTCGCTATACATTTGGAATTCGCGAACATCTTTTGCGACCGTGAAGGGGACACGAGTTGAAGTTTAAGAAGCCCTGCACTAAATTAAAGGAAGAAATAAATAAATAACTAAAATGAATAAATTTATTAAAAATAATTTTTAAAAACGCAATTTTATTTAATTTTCTAAAAAGTAGATTTTTTTTTAATTCTGCTTTTTAGTCTTTTTTTTATAATTCATTATTATAAATAGTATGGAATCATGTAATCAATTTTCCCGAATTCATGACCAGGTGGTGCCACTCGTATGGAATCGAAATTTAGTTAAAGTAATCGATTAACTGATAATTAATTTTTTTAAATATTATCATCGAGAACACACAAGTGTGTAAAATTTCAGAACTCTAGCACATCAGGAAGTAAGTGAAAATCGATTGAAAAATTCCATCTTTACAAACATGAAACAAGTCAAGTTAAATAGAAATGTGTAAAAACAACACATTTCTCAGTTAATTGTATTCTGTCTATCCAGAATGTTGAATGGAATCTTCACTTCTCATACCTACTACTTTAAAACTAAGAGATGAAAGAAGCAGACCTTAACAGCTCAGCTTATAAACACCGTGGAAAATGTTTGCTCAGACGACGTCATAAATTTGACAACCTTCAAAATCTTCTTAGAATTTACGTTTGACTACATCCAACACTTCCTGCCATACTTACATAAAGAAAATGTATTTCAATATCCTACTAAACTATACATCATAGGAATGTTTTACGATTTACATGAATTCATTCTAAACTGCAAGCGGACAGTCAACCATAAAACTCTTAGGAATTCACTTGACTGTAAACTAAACTGTACCTGTAAAACGATTTGCTTTGAACAATTTTACGACGTTCAGGCGGTTTTGATTTTGCTCTCGCAGGTGAAACCGTTTTTCATTTATTATCTCGCCTGAGAAAATCCAAACACAACGCACATGTGTAAGAAGGAGTAATGAAGCATAACATAAACAAGAATGACTAAGAACTCAAAGGGGAAAACAGCCTTTGTTTCTGCAAATCCCATAACTATTTAATTCAAATAAGAACTCAAAAGGAAATTCCGGAAATTCGTTTGCTGAATATCGATTTTTCTTTTCAAATGTTTTTCGTTTGTTTGCGAAATCGCACAGAAAAGATGAAAGGCAGCTGTTTTTTATTTAGCTTCAATTACCGTCGCATACAGGGTTTGTTTGAGGAAATGCGTCAAGAAAAGATATATAGATATTCGTTCGTGAAGAAAGATATTCGTGTATGTATTCACGCACGATACTCTCGATGTATGATTGAAATCGCTGTCTTTAGAAAATGGAAAATTTTTTATAAAGCAGACTCGGTTTTCCTGAGATATTCTGCTTGCTTCTGTTAGAAAATGTTTGAGAAAAATTCAATTCCAGAATTACCAGATTACTCATCAACAAATGCTCGAAATATTTTTCTTTTGACTGATTGATAGATTTATAAGATTACCGACCCATTTTGAAGCTACACGAAAACTGCTGGGGGTGTGAACCGTGTAAAGATGAGTCGTGCTCGTTGATAAGAACGATACCTGAGCTTGTCCTCCATCCCCCAACTCCCACACCACACAAATGTGAGAACTTTTGACTCACGAGTATGACCACTGATTTAGCGAGGGTAAAATTCACGGCCAACCTGTGATGGAATCAGGTGTCCACCACGGATTAATCCGTTTCCGATTAGTTTAGATTTGTCAGATTTATGTCCCGTTTAGAAGCTAGATGAAGGTTATTTTGAGGGGGGATATCATCATTTTTAAACCGTGGTCAGATAATGAAAGTGACAACTGAGCCGGAATCTCGTTTTCCGACACATATATCACATCAACGAGAGAACTTTTGACCCAAGACAGTAATTTAATGTGTACCAGACTCACACACACGGCGGATTTCTGATGTAATCAGGTCTCGAACCCTGATTTTTCTGATTCCGAAGCCGAAACTCTGCCTTTAGACGCCGAAACCTTTTCCTCAATTTGAAATATATATGTTACGGTTAATGTGATTAATTGATTATTATAAAAAAATAACACTAGTCTACATAAAAAACTTTTTTTCGTGTAACAGAAATGAAATTAACTGTTTTCAACTAATTCTGCAGCGTAGAACCCAAAAATAATTGTGAAAACGCTGTAACACGTACAGTTTTTTTGTTACCACTATTTTATCTGTACTGAAAAAATAGACAAAGGGATTTAGAACGCATGATTTACCATTATCAATATCATTAATTTATTATGGAATACTGATGTAATTGGGGTTATACACATAGTTTAGACTGAATAAAACATAAAAACATTAAACATTTATTAAATACAATGAAATATTATTACTTTTTTCTTTTATGTGGTGTCAACCAGCAGTAGTCACCCATCATTGCTGGGTCCCAGTGACTTTGATATCGGATTTCCATACTCCTAATGCCTAGATGGAATTTTCCCATTGTTCGTCGCTTATCATCCCAAATTTTTTTGCATAGAAGTCTAAATATGAATGTAAGAAGTGTATTTTGAGTGACATTTGGCACCCCAAGGCTTGGTAGAACTTACGAAACATACATAATTATCGAAGCATACATAATTAGAAACTTACATATAATTATCATCTTTCTCTTCCCTAAAAATCATTTTATCACCTTCACAAACTGCTAATTCCTCTTTATTAAGCTTACTTTCAAAAACAGAATCGTAAATCAACTTTCTAATTTGATTTCTAACGAAAGTATCCTCTTTAAGTCTGGCTCCACTTAATTGGGGGAAACGTCCTCTTAAATGTTTAAATCTTCCACCTTCTTTGTCCATGGCCTTCACAAAATTTTTAATTAGTCCTAATTTAATGAGAATCTTTTGGGGTTCAACAAGAGGGGTATACTTCACATTATTAGTTCCAATTCCTTTTGTTTGAATATCCTTCTCTGTTCGTAAGACAGAAGTAACCATGATCAAAATGATCCCCGCCACACCATAGGGACAGTAAATGGCATAAAACTTCTTTTTTTCTTTCATTTAATGAACAAGAGTCACACTATAACTTACGTAACACACATGAGGATCCCAAGGTTTCTCTTGATCGCCAACTTTGCAACCAACATAAGAAAATAAGCCTTTTTCACTTCTTGTGTTAAATGTCTACCTTGTGATTTTAATATAAATCGTCCACAAACATGCAAAACTTATCGGATTGAGTTTTGCAAGATCTATGAAAATTTGACATTTTCAACATATATTGTAACTACGAGGGTCATCCAGAAAATAAAGACCGTTTAGTTATACAAAATGAAAAACACAATATTTATAAAAAAAACAATTATGTTACATACCGGAAGCTTCCTTCACTTCTCTACATAATCACCTCCTACATTTAAACATTCGTTGTATCTGTCCACGAGCTTCAGAATTCCCATGTCATACTCTTCTGCCGCCAGTTCATTAAGCCAGGTGGTCACTGCATTCTCCAACTCTTCATCACTTCCAAAACGTTTACCGCCCAGAAACTCTTTCAGCTTAAGGGAAAGATGGAAATCGCTATGAGCAAGGCCCGGACTATAGGGTGGATGATCAAAAATTTCCCATTCGAATTGATCCAGCAATTCTTGAGTTGCAGCAGCAGTGTGAGGGCGGGTATTGTCGTGAAGAAGCACAATTCCTCCAGAAAGCCTTCCTCGCCTCCTGATTTGGATGGCTCGCCGTAGTTTTCTTAGAGTCTCACAATAACGATTTGCATTGATCGTACACGTATTGCTCCTAGCGATTTCCATCTTTTCCTTTAGCTGAAAGAGTTCCTGCGCTGTAAACGGTTTGGAAGTAATATCGAGTTGGAGAATGCAGTGACCACCTGCTTATTGAAATGGCTGCAGAAGGGTATGACATGGGAATTCTGAAGCTCGTGGACAGATACGACAAATGTTTAAATGTAGGAGGTAATTATGTAGAGAAGTGAAGGAAGCTTCCGGTATGTAACAGAATTGTTTTTTGCAATAAATATTGTGTTTTTCATTTTGTATAACTAAACGGTCTTTATTTTCTGGATGACCCTCGTTTAAACACACAACCACTCTAACCAAAAAACGTCTCTTTACTGGAATACCGGAAATAAACGGATAATGTAGGGGTACAGGACTGCTAAAAAATTGCCAATAGGCAGAGTTCTCAGTAGAAAGGTTTTCCAGGAGGTAGAGCCACCATATTGTGACATTGTGAGAATCGTAAAAAATAAGCGGATGGTGCCATTTTCTGATACCCTAACTCAAAAATGGTGCGTGATGGGACTTTTTTTACTCGAAAATATTTAAATAATTGTCGGAATTAATAATAAAAATTATAATTTGGTCGTTGTTACGGAACCACTGTAGATCAGTTGAATCGGTTAAAGTAATGGATCGATTTATCACATTGATCTATTGTTGTGAATAACTACCGGTAAAAGAGATAAATGATTTATCACTTTGTCCGGTTATTATTTATAATAACAGATTAATCACATTAACCGTAATATATATAGTATGTAATATATCTGTACGTCAGAGCTAAACTATTGTAAGTAACAATTTTAACATTCTGCAGGGGAGTCAATAGAAGATCCATAGCACAATGTATAACATGCTGTATTTTGCTTTTTTAGAGCGGTTTTTTTTCCCTGCAGCTACCCTTTACCATCCGAAAATGCGGTCGGGTTTATGCAAATACGATAAAAACATCAAAATGAGCGAAATTGGATTCACAATAGTTTACCTCTGAGGTACAGATAATGGCACTGAAACTGAATGCACCGTGAGTTCGAAGATTTAACTCTCCGTTAGTCGTAATATCTAATAGATACGTATGCAATCTGCATCTATTAGCTGTTTTTAACTCATTATAGTTTGAATTTTTCTTACAGAATGTTCATTTACATTCTAGTTAGGACTAATTATTATAGTTATAAAGGAAAAATTATCAAATCTAGATGTACACTTCCTAGAATAGATTCAATATCCGCGATATACATGGGGATCGTTTAAGGACGAAAAAAATTGCGAGGAAATAAATTTTGTGAACCTCTGATCGAGAGACAGTCTCGGATGCGACATCGGAAGATTTCTTGTTCTAGACCCGATTCCTCTGAATATCCACCATGCACGCCTAAATACGACAGGGTCAAATGCCCTCCCGCTGGTATTGTGTGGAAGTTTGGAGGATGAGTGTGTGCAGGTGCCGTCTTTACCTACTGACTACGGTTCAAAATTAAGATGTCCCTCCAAAAATAACCCTCATGTAGTCAAATCGGGACGTTAATCTAACCAGCCTAAACTAACCTAAACTGAAATCTAAGGAAGGTGCAACATTAAATTAAGTACATAATAAAATTGATGAAATAATAATTTGAAAATTTAAATACGAATTTTGTCTATAGCTGATTCCCCTCACTCGATTTCATTTGAAACTGAAAACAATGATAGATGTAAGTCGTGGGAATTCAGAAAAAACTTCCACATATTTGAGAAAAATGAACAATTGGGAACAAGGATTATAAGGCCTTTGAAAATCAGATGAAAACATTCTTTGGTAGTTTGAAATCAAAGGAATGCGTTAAAATTCATCAGAAATTCTAGGAAAGAGTTCCTGATGAATGCTACAGGTAGTGAACGTAAATGAATCATTCATATCAAAGTAATTCGCTCCAACATCCTAAGAAACCCAATACTGCATAATGAATGCCTTGAAACTTCCTGTAACAAAATCTGCGTTGAAAAAGAAGTCGCTCTGTCAAAACTCTTTTGTATTGGCCGTGCTCCAAGATGCTAATCAATTACCCGAAAGTCAATTACATCGAATGTCTTAGTTACTTAGGCCATCAGGGTCATTCAAACTCGGTTAGCTACCAGATACAGTTATTTGTATCTGTAACTGGATCGGGCAGCTGGTGTAAATGTCTGCTCTTGAACAAAGACAGACACTCACCTGGATATCAAAAACACGACTTTGGCCCAAACAATATTACGCTTTTATTCTCATGTGGATTGCTTCAAGGTTACATAAGGTGACAAAACGTCCCTGATTAGCCCGCTGAATAAAATGTCCCCCATCGTCCCGTTTTTAATTTTTAAATAAATAGTTCAAATTTAAAAGACAAATCTTATTAATTAAAAAGAATGACATAATTTTTGAAAATTAGTTTCCGAAGAATTCTCCGTCCTAACTTTTACCAAGCGCAGAATTTAGTACCATATTTTAAGAAATAACCTCAATTCCATACAGTAATTGTTTTGAATATTATTAAATTCCACGTTTAGTCTCGTACTATTGGTGGTACCATATCTAAATAGTAAAGTGACTACTCCTCACGGTTTGGCTGGGACAGTCGCGATTTTCGATTTTCTAATCCGTCTTGACCCCCCCCTCGACATATATCAGGATCATTTCGAGTTTAAGCTCAAAAAAATCTGGTCACTTTAGTTTAGGAGTAAAATATGCCCGTTGCATATACTGAAAATATTGTTTAATCTACAACAGTCGTCAAAATGCCATTACTGCAGCAATCGAAAGACTCGAAATATAACAACAGTATAACAAGGCTTAAAATGAAGGTGCATGTTCAGTTTTATGATCTGAGTTACTTTTAGAACATGCTCCTGAGATATTAATACAAAAATCTTGCGAATTATGATATTGTAAGAAACTAACTGCTAGAAAAGCAGACCATGAAAAGAGAAAAGTATCTTTAATATTCTTTGTGTACATTTAATGACTTAAATGCACGTACAATTATTACAAAAAAAGATATCTGTATATTTAATGGCATATTCCGTTGATATTGAAAAATTGGGATAGGCACACACATATATATTACTAATATATTTTATATAACAGACACATTAATATATTTTGTCTCGGTAGGTACGTGAGCAATTGTAGAT
>BGPR01000041.1:1752878-1862382 GCA_013235015.1 Araneus ventricosus | reverse complement strand
TTTCACAGTAACAGCTCAGAATTGCGTCCACAAATAGTAAAACATGCTTCACAGCATTGATGGAATGATTGTCGAAGAGTCTCAAAAATACTAGGTATTTCATACAAACGTACAAACGCCACGAATACTCTAGCGAGTCGGACCAAAATTATTTGTAAAGCACTGCATCGATGCTTCTAAGCATGTATTAACCCTTTAACATTCATTGGTTTCGCAGTGAAACCATACATTGAGCATTTTTTTTTTACTGCGCAGGGGGGAAAGGTAGCGTAATTTTTCTGTCATAACTTAAGAGCCAGATATATAGGCCAACTTATATAAAAATTCCAGTTCCATACTCTTAGTACAAAGTTAGAAGTTAGTTACAAAGATATTGGCATTGCAAGAACTAAATAACTTTGGACCTCAAAGAGACACAAAATGATGAGCGTTCTTGCACAAATTGATATTTTTTAAAATTGAATCGTCGAAAGTAATATTGAATTTTATGAATGTTGATTATCACGAATACTCACGTATACTTATAAATTAAATACATAATTTAAATTGCATTTCGATGATAACTTATTCGGAGAAAAAATAGCCCGTTACCGTTCATTGATTTCACTGCGAAACCACAAATTTCTTGAAAATAAAAAATTCCAAATTTTTTCTTTTACATTTTTATGATCAGCTACATGTCTAATACTCATTTCTGAAATAAATTTAGTAATTTTCAAAACGAAACATGCTGTGTCACTGCCACCAACTGTAAAGGTTTAACAGTTGGTGGCAGTGACGGATTTTGACAATATGAAGCCACAGACGCAAATTCGTTTTGAGCTCCTCCCCAATGTCCTAAATTCGTCGTCGGTTTAACACTGCAATGTACGTGGAATAGATTTTGAAGCCCCCCCCCCCCGGGTCTCCAGGCACGAGGCGAGCATCTCTAGCGCATGTGTGAAAAACCACCACTGGTTGGTGGGCGCAATTTTGAGTAATCATTTGTAAATATTATTGCCAAAAAGCTCTTTTCAATGATGCTGTAAGTATACAGTTATGTTTCCTTTTTAAGTATAATTTATTTCTTGCGTTTGTACCTCATCGGATCACTTTTTCGGGATTTTCTTCGATCGTACATCCCCCCACACGCACGCACACAAAGAATTGTTATTGTGTACTGTACCACCTCTTAAACTTCTGCCCATGAGTTCTGATTCCCCTGTGTAAGAGTAGGAGATTGAAATCATTTCGTAATGATCATGCGCAGAATCAGTCCGAGTCATATGATCTTCCATTCATAAAATTTCTCTCTTACTTGCAAATAATGACGTATCCTCGTCAAAAAATTCATTGTCACACAGGTTGTTAGATTCATCTATATAAAACGCTACTAAGCATAAAAAGAGCTTTAGTTATCCATATCGAATTATGCTTAGTCATGAAACAAAATTAGCCTTATATAAGAGAGTAACTATATCACAGATTGCAATGATGCAAAAATTTTGATCCTGAGAAAACTGAATATAGAATATGACAGGATAAAGATGGAAGCTACTAAAGGCTTGGAGATGCAGAATAATGAAATGATATGTGCAATTTTTCTATGTGCTGAAAAATTTTCATTGAAAGAATGGGAACAAGTTTCTGCAATTGAACATTTTAAAGGGAAAATGTTTTATCCAACAGAGCAATTTTTTCTCAAAAAATCGTATGGATCAGAATTTTCCCCGTTCCAACGAGGCAATAAACCCTTCATTGAAACTATTCATTCCCATGAGAAAATAGTTTTATTTCAAATGCAATGCTGGAAATGTGAGAAAAGTTTGGATGAAAAGAGAAATTTGATTAGATTTCAGACATTCCACAGACTGCTTATGCAAAGTATCTAATATTCTTTTTTATTTTAATATTTTACATATTCTTTGAAGACTTTCATTTGTAACTATGTAGAATGGCAAACACGTTTATAGTAAAGTTTAAACAGAACCTTTATTCGAAAAAAAAATTAAAAATGCAAGAAATAACAGAATAAAAGATCAGAATCAGATAAGGAAAAAAGGCCAGCTCTGAAGTACTTGTTGCGAACCATTCGCATACAACGCCGTACGCTCGTGCTTCAAATTAAAAAAATTGTTAATCTGTAATTAAATCAATGTAGAGATAAATTTAAAACAAAAAATCACTTCAATACGCTTACGTGTCTCATGTTCACTCTTATGTGGATTGAAATAACAATAAATGTCATCTATTGTCATCATCTAATTAGGAAATAAAATCAATTCGTAAGTCAAAATGTTAAAGGATAGTCTCCAATGGCATTTCACTTGAACGTAACTGCTCTATCCATACGAACACTTGGTTAGAGCGTAACTAACTTAGCTGATTTTAGCGCAATACGCCCATAGTTTAAGAAGCCCTAGTCAGGACCGTCTTATCCAATTGGCTAACTGGATTGTAGCCCAGGGACGCCATTAATTCCAGGGTACCTAAAAATTTACTATACTGAATTTATTTTAATTTTGAACCAAAACTTTTATTTAATTATAATTTTAGATATATTAAATGTAAAAAAAATATGATTAGGCCCTTGTAACTAGACAGCCATCGATTTATAATGTTACATAAACATGCACTTCTTATACTATAAATTAAAATGCATAGTGTTACGAAGTTGTAATGTCGCTTCCCTGCCATGTTAGTCTTGTGATTGGAAAGATATATTTACAGGGATTCGTATTGGAAGGAAGCCAATGAGCCCTTGGTGACAGACTTGGCGACCATTTTGGCAATTTAGCGACAAAATGAAGGCTCTGAAAAATACAAGAATTGCCGTCCTATCTCTATTAGGAACGGGTATATAGAGATTGTTCCAGATGATTCTATGTGACGCCCCGCCCCGTCGGAAAAGGTATAAATACCGAAGTGCTCAAGCGGGGAATCGGTCTCTTTTGAGTTTTGACCGCAGTGCAAGCTGATGAGCTAATATACGCTGAGCGTTATTGAAAGTGTTGTTACTGTTTTTATTAGTGATCTGCTGTCTGCTTGTGTTGTTAATTTATACAAGTACTGTTTTTCTTGTTACCTGTGCTTCTTGTTTTTCCGGAATATTCTTGAATAAAGTGCCATTCTCCATTATCCTCCTTTTCACCATACACCCGCAGGACGACTTTTGTAACAATATTTTTGTGTCAATTAAATAAATAGCTAAAAAAATGTTGAGTAAAATATAAAGTGTTTATATATGCTTTATTACATTAATTTAAATGCTAAATGCATTACTGTATTTTTGTATTTAATAAATGCATGAATAGAATTGAAAAGTATCTTTTTTATAATGTAACTATTAAAATTGATAATGTATACTATCATGGGTGGAAGAAGGTGACTTGTTAAATCCTATTTTGAAAAGGCGCCAGTTTGGGAAACGTTAATCAGAGAACAAAACTAGTTTTTTCCCTCAATTATTTTATTTTGGTACGTATTTTCCTGGACAGAAGGCGATGAAATTCCTGGTTACGGTTCTGATGGGGTGCCTAATTATTCTAGCCCAGGGCGCTCAAATTTGTTAAAACGGCCCTGGTCCTAGTGTAAATAGATGTTGGTGTTGCAAAAATTTGGACAGAGTGTGCTGTTATATGATATTTCAACATTCGTTAGTCAAGAAAGACTTCTTGATTTATCAAATATTTTTTTACTGAATTTCTCTTTTGCTCATCGTTGCTCATCGAACATTTCTTTTGTCTATATTATTTTCATTCATATGCGTACACTTGGGGGTCTCGATAAAATTTAGAATTTAGTATAATTTCAAACTTTTTCAGCTGAACAGAGGTCTCAAGACATAAAAATGTAAGAAGAGACGACATAGTCCTTCGTACTTTTTGTTAAGTGCTTCGTTTCATTTATGCTTCCCATTAAAAGTCTATTGTTTTTATGAGACTGGTAACAAATAATTATACTTTAAATTTATTTTCAAGTAGAGTTCACAACTTGGACACGCTTATCGAATTCAGAAGTGCGCAAGAGCCTTGAAAGAAGATTCGCTACCAGAACCTTGAAAAATAATACTTAACCATGAAGAGTTAGATAAAAAGCATTCGAAATACAACAGGACCTTCTAGAAATGAAGAAAAAGGAAATAAGTCCTATTGGAAAGAAGTTCCCTACATTTGATGCTTTTGAAAAACAGTCAAGACTCCGTTACTCTAATAGCTGCTGATAAAAGAAGAGCATTATTGAAACAAATAGAGTCCGAGGATTTATCGTGCAATTTACAACATAATAGTCCCTTTAAGAGGCTGAGCTGATCTGTGTTTTAAAAGCCAGCTCAGAATAAACCAAAAGTATTTTTTACTCTTTATAAGCGCATAATGGTTCTAGTCCATTTTGTTCTTTATACCAATTCTTCCGTGAAATTGACATAATGTTAGAAAATAAAAGTAATATAAAAATATAAAAACTGATATGATGTTCGATTTATATTTAAATGTGATAGTTTGAGGTGTATAATCAAAAATAGATTAGAAAGCAGTTTTAGAACCGTGTCATCAAAACCCAATTTGTTTTTATACTTTTATTGAAGGAAAAAATTTATTTTCATCCTCGGTCCGATCCAGGAAGAAAAAAAAAATTAAATTTTCATGCGCTATCGGACTCAGACTCACTGAAGTTAAGCCCCTTTTGGTGTCTAGGATCTTTTTCTACATTCACTTCCAGTTGAATTCGAAGATCCAATGCGTCATTTAATTGTCCAATGGGTCATTTAATTAACGTTCCGCGAGCAGAACCCGTTCCCCATTTTCAAGGTCAAGTTTTGTACGCTCTTGCGATATGCTCTAATATAAAGCAATAAAGAAAAGCAAAAGAAGAGAAGGAACTATCTAATCATACATAGCAGTAACATTTAATTTAAAAGTTCTTTTATGTTGAGCTAAGATATTTTCATTAAATTCTCATGGAATAAAAGCGACTAAGAATGTGAAAAGTGACTAAAAAAGAACTATTTTTCTGCGGCAATTTTATCATCAAAAAAAGAAAGCATAAATCGAAAAACATTTCTGAACAGAAGACGATTTTTCTACGTTTAGTTGGAATAGTTTCTAATAGACAAAAGGTGTCCATTCAAAGAATATTTTCAATGAAATTTTCAAGAGCATACAAGACAACTCCCACAAATGTCTTAAATATCCCGACCGGCATCCAACCGCTTCATATAGTGGCCAGGGCATTGGGTTTAAAATTTCAGATCTGAGTGATGCTCTCCTTTGACGCTTCCTTCATTTTCAACCTAGACGCAATAGATAAATTTGTTCATACCTCAATTTTTCCACCAGAAAAAAGGCTCATAGAGCTAACGGAGACTATTTCCAATAGTGAAAATCAGGTGTACATGGATGGGCCTAGAATCAAAAGTGAGATCGGATTCACCGCGTGCATCTTTAAAAACAATGAACCATTTCAAGACTTCTTATTTCGATTGAAACCCTACAACTCAGTTTTTCAGGCGGAGTTGGCTGCAATTGATTTTGCAGCCGGCTGAGCACTAGAACATAATAATAAAATATAGATATATACCAATAGTCAATCATCCATAGAAGCTATTAAAAGCCTTAAGCCCATATCTGAGTTTGTAAATAATATTTAGAAAAACATTTATAACGTAAGGCGGTTGGTAGGAGTGACCTGGGTAAAAGCAGACGCCGGTAACCCAAGCAATGAACAGCCCGATCGCCTAACCAAATTGGTCACTACTTCTGGGCAACAATTAGATATGCCTGCCCCTTATTCTTATATAAAATTGAAGATTAATAAGTTCATCCTCAATGAGTGGGGAAAATATTGGAATACTCATGAGTCAAGTTCAGTTATAAGGGTCAGGACATATGTGGACAAAGTGGATACAATTTTTTTAATTATAAATAAAATTTTAATACATTTTCTTAGTGAGCATGGACCATTCCCTTCATACCTACATAGATTTCATCTTCTGAATTCCCCAAATTGTACCTGTGGCCAAGTGGGTGATGCAGATCACTACATCTTTTTCTGCGCTCTCACTAGAAGCTTCCACTTGAATAAACCAGCAGAGGCTAATAGGGTCGCTGGTTTAATAATTTGATAAATAATAAAGTAGTTATTAGAAAAATGACGGATGACTTTTTAATTAGCAAATCCGTTTGTGATTTTCTTAGGGGTGAAAATTATTTTTTTTTCTGGGGGTGTCTTTCACAAAGACAAACATAGCTTGGAGTTTCCTCTTGATATACTTTATGACTTTTTTTTTTCTTAATGCTCTCCTGCACGGCCTTGGCCAGTGTAGGACGGGAGCTGTTGTGTTGTTTACTAAACCCCAGGCTTTTATTTTATATACAAACATTTTTTTAAACCAGCTTTTAAACTTCGGATTTTAAGGGTTTAAAGATTTTAAACTTAAGTTATTGCTTTTAAATTTTTGGACTCTTAACTTACAGATATTTTACCTGATCTGCTTTTTACCACGTTTTTCGCTCTGTTTTGGTGTTTGTGTTTTGTTTTCACCTGTGGGACTGGGAGCGCTTGTTTCAACCTTACAAAATTTTGACTATAGGGCTTGACTGCCTGCGGGGTCCCGTTTTAACTATTGTGTAGTTTGTGATGGTTTTGGTCGATTTTATCTTTCTTTGTGTTTTATATTATTTAAATTCTTTTATCTTATTGAGAACCTACTATCAAGTTGTGACTTATTTTTAACTTAGGGTTTTACAATCGACACTTTTAAGAAATTTTTACTTGTTCCCTTTTTTTTACAACCAGATCTGATGGGTATTTTGCTTTTTGGATGTAAATTTAGTCTGGTCTCTCTGTCTTGGTTAAGCTGGTAGGGATATAGAGTAGTAATGGCGAGTTGTTGTGTGGTTGGGATTGAGAAATTTTGATTTGCATTTGTATGTTGTGTCTTTTTGTGTTCGTGAGGGTTTCTTTTTCTTTTTGGAGCTGTTCTTCACTGTCTTTGTGTGTTTTATTCTCTGCTGTGTGACTTTTTATTTAACTTTTATTAACTTTTGACATCCGGTGCTGTGTATTGTGTAATTGTATATTGTTGTGTGCTTTGGGGAATTGTGCTTTAGTTTAATGTTCTGATTTTTTGGTGTCTTATCTGATTTTGCTCCTGAGGGAATTAGATTTTAGATGTTTCACTTGAACTATTAATGATTGTAACATTGTTATTATTTGCTGCTGATTTGGATTGTTCTCTCCCCACCGGCCCGTGTTCGGCCTTGCACCCTTTAGGGTAGGCCTGGTCGGTGTCGGTCTCTATCTATCTATCTAATCGAGAAAAGAGTTGGAGTTGGCAGGATTCAACAGGGAAAAAATTAAGGTACTTCTGGATAACTAAGAAATAATGATTTGTTATTGCTATAATGTTCCATTTAGATAAGCAAAGAATAAATAAAGGAAGACGAGACAAATATTACGCTATAAAAAAAAGAGTTCAGATTCCACATAGAGAAAATGTTAAGAGTATGACACCATTAAGTTTCTTCATTTTACCATAAGAACTCCAACCTCAGATTTTTTGAAAGCTCTGCATAATTTTGAGTTCCTCAGATCCTCAATCCCATGCGACAACCCAATGAAAGGTGCATTACAGTAAAACTTCTCAAAGCGACCATTCCTGCATAGAGATCACTCCACTCAACGGCCACTTTTATTTCCCACGGAATTTTTGGCCTCAAGACATAATATTAAAATGACATCTAGAAACGGTCACTCAAACCTCTCCGAGCGACAGGGTTGGTCGACCTTTCAATTTGAGGGATGAAAGGGAATTAAAACAGACATGCCCTCAAAGAAAACACCGAAAATCAAATCGAAATTTATCATCTCTTTCCCATTATGGAGAGAAAAAATGAACTTCACACTCAAGTCAGATGTGAGATTCAAGCGGCCATGGTTACTAAACGCAGATTATGCCCAATCGAGTTTTTCTGAATCTAGAACAGTGTATAGAAATTTTATTCTTTCAATTGCGGGAGAATATAAATAAACAAAAACATAAAAAAGGCGATTTTAAAAGAGATGAAGGCGAAGGGTCTGCTATCTTTCAGCTCAACAGACTTTGGGAAAAACAGATGATATCGTCCATTTCTCAATTGACGTTGAATCGATTAGGGATTTACTTTTTCAATTGAAAAATAAACTGTAACAAAGTTACTTCCGAAAAACTGAAAATTCCAATCAAACACAAGTTGTATCATTTATTTTTTTAAAAAAATCTTTGAATAAAGTATTTTTTTCTTTAGTAAAATCTTAAAGTTATCCGAGTCAGAAATAATGAATTATGGATTTGTTTTAATGTGCATTTTGCCTCCCAAAAATAAAAAAACCCTTCGAGCGGCCGACTTTGCTTGGGACGGAGGATGGCCGTTATAGAGAGGTTTCACTGTATTTTATTTTCTATAGAGTCTGCTATTCAAAGCAATATAGGCTCAGTTTGATGTAATTATGCAATTAGGAACCAATTATCATTTTACGCATTTCAGATTCTCTATCGAAAACTGAACCTATATGTAACCTGCCGCCCAAAATCAAACCATCTGCAATCTGTTGCACAATATAATGCAACAATTTATTTTAGGAAGAAGCTGCATTCTAATGATTTTATACTGTTTATCGAAAACAGGTATACCTCAAAATGTTTTGTAGTTGGTTCCTTATTGCAAAGCTACGTCCAGTTATGAATGGTAAGTTCCCTAGATTACCGAAGATTGACTTCGTAAATTTAAATAGGATTCAGGTACTCAGCTGGCACTTCAACCTCAAAGCTCCCACGCCAAAGCTACGTGAATGTTATATTTATTAAATACACAATGTTCACACATGCATTTGATATTTTTTGGAGAGATTCGAGCCTGTCATCCTTTATCACAACATCGAGTTTCTGCTACCAATCCATCGTTCTCTTACTCTATATTGTTGAAGTGAATCATTTGAGTGTACTGGTGTCCAAAAGATAAACAAATAGAACAATTGTTTATTCGACGAAATCAACAACGTGTAACTGCGAAATTTGCATACATGGCAAGTATGCGTACTCGAAATCTAATCAGTAGCAAAATTTTTTCCAAACCAGTAACGTTTTTAAAAGAAACGTATTTGATATAAAAATGGTTTGCTAGCGGATTCTGTACCAAATGTTAGAGAAAGCATTGAAATAATAAAATTGTAAAAAATGAGTAGACGGCATCATCTGAATCACACCAGGCAATGGGAGATAATAAGACGTCTTGAAGTAGGCCAGCGAGAGTCGGGAACTGAACAGATATCAAAACAGCGTCATGAAGAGCATAAGCGAACTTCCAAGAGCCATAACTACTCAGGATGACTACAAGTAAATTGCACAGATCAGTGACTGCACATCAGTTTGTTTCCGATGTTGCAGCATCAACAGCAAGAGCTGTTGATCACAGCAAACTGTTTACAGACCTCCACGTGCTTCCCATCTATACTCAAGGAGATCTGTGACTTTTGTTCCATTGAAGGCCTCTCACAGAAGAAGACGCGTGAATCGGACTCGAGATCTCAAATGGATACAACAACAATGGGATACTCTTCTCATTATCGATGTCTCTCTGTTTAGCTTGAAAACAAATTCCCGCAGATTACCGATCTGATGGACCCCTGGAACGCGGTGTCAGGCCAGAAACATCAGCGAATTGCACGCAAAAAAGGCCAAGTTTGGACCGGGATTGCTTCGACGGTTAGGCTAGTCTCCACAAATTTCTCCTTCGTGGTACTGTGATTGCAGTACGGTATGTGTTAGAGTAGAGTATTTGCACATTACATCACTAAGTTTCAGAAACATCACGTCTTTTTAACTAGAGCTGATTGGTTGTCGTATTATTGTTTTCTATTCGCTGTTTCATTGTGAATCCCCATTGGCTGCCTTTCTATCTTTTCAATCCTCTTGAAAATCTATATATATAAGTGATTTACGTTTTATCCTCACTGTGATTCTGTTTTTCATTTATGATAGACCATGCTGTAAATAAAACCTGCTTGATCCGATCCAACGGACTCTGAATCTTTTAACGCAGTCATTTTCCACGATGAAGTGGTTATAATAAAAACTGTATGAAGGTTGCATGCTTATACAGTATGTTTACTCATTTTTTGCAGCTATGGGTTCTGATTCTTTTTTATGGACGATAATGCCCGAGTTCATTAGGTTCACAATATCAGCCAACACTTAGAATCTGACACAGAACTTCGTAAGGGGTGACCATCACGATCACCTGACTTGAATCCCACTAGATATGCATGGAGCATGCTAGGGAGGTGTTTACATCGTTCTCTGACCCTCCTTGGAACCTTCCCGAGCTGAAAGCGTGTCTTCTCCATACATGGGTGCAGATACCCTAAACTTTCATAGATCTTATTCTTGGCATGAATCGAGGTGTCGGGTGTGTTCTTCTAGTCCAATTAATCATATTCCGTATTGACAAACCCTCCACCATTGAACTTTTTGATGTCAACAAACTTTCGTATTATACTCCGTTATTTAATTACTAGCAGTACGCGCACGGCGTTGCCCGTGGAATCAGGACTTCCAGAAAAAAAATGCCCACAATGACATGAAAAAGTTTTGAAAACAAAAGATACACATTATTGATTTTCCCGCTTATTTTTTTTCGCGATAAACAATATTAAAAAATTGCAACGTGAAAATTATTATACTGCAAGCAAAGTATGCGAGATGAATAAATAGGTTAAAATACTACCGAAAATAATAATCAGTCGCCCAATTCAAGGTTATGACGTCACCTCCCCTTCAACCAATCAAAATTTCCAGCTACGTTCCGAAGAAGTGCCGCGCGAGGAACTCGATCGAGAAAAATAACCTTCAACCGTCCAGAAAAAAATTAATTAAAAAAACACGGGAAAAGATATTTTAACCGTTCTTGTTTTAAATTCGACAGAACCGTTCTAGTTATAAGCTGAAAAAATTGAAATTAATAGTGTTATTAGAAAGTCGGATGCAACAAATTTAAAATAAAAAGTAACATCTCGATGCCAAAACTGGGTATTTTTTAAAAATTTCTCAAAATTCAGTAAATTGCGTTAGAAATTCAAATATTTACTGAGCATTTTCTTTGTAAATTTCTAGACTAGTGTTTTTTTATTCTACCCCATTATCTGTGAAATTTTCACTAATTTCAAATAAATAGTTTTCGTTTTATCTACTTTTTTCTCTTTTTTCCTTAAGTTTTGGACACCAGTTCCACTATTCCTTCAAGTAATGATCGATTACTAGATTAAAGTTATATTTTGAAACTAAACGAGAGCTATTTTGAGATGGACGTCGGTATTTTTAGCCCTGGTCAGATGACCAAGACAATACCTGAGACGATACTCCACTCCCCCTGACTTCCAGGCCATACCAACGTGAGGACATTTTACTAACGATGTCAGATTTAATGTGCACCAGATTCATATACAAGGAAGGTCTTCGGTGGAATCAAATCTTGAACCTTCGATACTCTAATCACGAAGCCTAGACTCTACCACCAGGCCACTATGGCTCCTTATTCTTTCAAAGAATTTTTACGTCTGTGAGCGCTGTACCTGTTAACATCGGGAATTTCGTTTATCTGTTCGTCGCTTGCATGTGAACAAGATAACTCAAAAGTGCAGTATGGATTAATGAAATTTGTTATGTGGACTCAACTTGAAAATTGTAGATTTACATATATCAAATTTTGGACCTAATGAATCGAAGGGAAGAGATCCAAAATGGATACTCGAATTTTTTTTACTATACTACGAAGCGTAACATAAAACGCACCATATTATGTTAGTATACGATAAAGTCGAGGGACCCCTCCCCCTTTTTCCAGTTTTGACAGTGAAAGTCATTTCCGCCCGAAACCTTAAAGAACTTCGTGGCTAAACGCTTTATTTTCTAACTTTTTAGATTGCACCTCGTTTATTTGTACCTTCTTGTATTTTCAAGTATACATATTAATTTATACATGACCCTTGCATGCAAAAGCATTATATTTAAGTAATTATAAAATTTTGATAAAGTTAAACATTCTTGTAAGATCTCAGAATAGCTTAAAAGAATCGGACTTAAAATAAATCATCAAGAATTTTGTTGTGATTGAAGACTATTGCTTGAACTTAAAACCAAAACGTAGAGCGCTTATATAATAGACTGTTTTGACAAGTGCCAGAAGTTGATGGATTTAGGTCACGTCACGTAATATCCCCTCTCTACTGACTATTTGAGGCGTTTAGTGTAGTCATTGAGACCGTGTGTCATGATAACATTGGCCTAGAGTGCGTTTCCCACTTTGTTTTTATGCATTATGGCGCCTTTGAGAAGGCGCGCCATGAGTAATTTTGTCTTCATTTGACACCCGTCGTTCATCAAGGCGTTCGCACCCACGACTGTTACGTCACTTCTTTCCGTCAGATGGAGACTTAAAGAGAGGTTGACATTTCAGAGATGGGGCCGCCATAACAGAAAATTAATCGCCATTTTTGAAAACAGACTTAGTATTTCAGTAATTTTATTTTGTTGCAGTACATTCAGTGGAATTAAAGTGACCTCTATACGATCATGACGTCTTTTTGGTGACCCGGACCTGATATGAATACAATTAAAATAACAAGACTATAATCGGGACAATTCAAGCTTTTCATTATTTTCCCGGCTTAAAAAACATTTCCCGGTTTCGAAAAAAAATTGACCCAAGATATCCTATTTTTCACTCATAAATAATCATTAAATTAATTAAAAATAGAGATCAACCAGAATTAATTTTTGAAAAAAATCTTCCTGAATTTTACTATGCATAGAATATAGTTGGTTACCTAATATTATAACTGTGGAGGAATTTCTGTACATTTAATTTAATCAAAATGGCCAGGCGTTCCAGATTAGTCGTGAGAGTCCCAATTTTTAGTTATTTGTCCTGATTTGCAAAAAAAAAATTCCAGTTTTCAATAAAATAACCCGGACTGTCCCGTTTTTCATTTCCCATTAAATAGCTCAGAATAAAAAAAATAATTAGAGTAACCAGATTTAATTTCAAAATATTATCTTCTGAAGAACTTTTCTTTCCAACTTTTATTTACTTTAAGGCACTTATAGAATATAATTACTCTAATATGAGTGTAAAGAAAAAGTTATAAAAGTAATAGTAAATATATTGCTTTATGTTTATTTTGTCTCCTCCTGCTTTCTTTTTATAAATTTTGCGTTAGTTTACCTTTTTTCGTTGTTTTTGAAAATAAACCATTTTTTTATACTTTTTTTTTCTTCTTTTGTTCCACTTCACACATTAAATCACCCTAACTAGCCTTTCGAGTTGAATCAGTAAATTAATTTTGCACAAAAATATCCTTAACCGGAGAGGGAAATAGTTATCCCCACTACTATTATAAACGATAAAATAATTAAAATTTTGTATATGAAAATAATTTTGAAAATAGCCTAGTACTCCAAAACCATGAAATTAGGACATTTCTAAATAAAAATGCAATATTACAAAGGGAAAAAACATAAACACAGGGTCTTTTCGTGTGCTGGAATCTTAGTAATTTGAATTATCCGTATAATTCAAATTATTATTTGATACTGCAGTAATTACACACTTAAAACGATATTATTAAAATCACGATGATTCTTTAAGGTACAGTTAAATTATCTACTGTAAAAATCAAGAACTGGACCTATAAAAATCTTGCCGTTAGCATGTCCATTAAACATTCATTCAAATGATTAATGAAATAGATAGTTTTTCGAGGTAAAATAATTATTTCAGACTAAGAAAAAAGATAAACGAAATCTTTAATCGAATCAATTACATGGTCCCTTAAATTATATACGTAATGTTACCGACATTTTATTGAAAATTAAACCTCTGCGAGAGCTTTTTAAAGCTCTCTAACTTCGAAGTTTCGTTTATTTAATTGATACTTAAGTTTATCTATTGATAACCGTATCTCACAAATAATTCAGCAAGTCAAAGAAAACAAGTCGAAGCATTATTATTTCCGTATCTGATAATGAAGGTTTGTAATGATAAGCTACTACAGACCATTGTTTATTCTTAAACAGTAGCGATTGTATTACGCAATTCTCCACTTAAAAAGAAAATCCCTGTCTTTAGCATAAGTTTGATACTTCATTCATGAAGGAGAAAATCATTGAATCGTTTTATTTAAAAATACCATCAATGATTAAGTTCTTCATTAAAACTTGAAGTGTGTGATCGAGAATAGATGTATTAAAAACAGATAAAGTTCATTTTATCGGTGCAATGATTTTTTTATGTAAGGAATTTATTCAATGTGTGGAGATGTGAAACTTGATGTAACAGCTTTGAATGAATTAAGTTTAACTCACTACTGGTATGTAATGATGTTTAATGTAGATGCTCTAAGTTTCAGTATAGGGTAAAACAGAATTGATAATAGTTATTTGAAATTAAACAAGATAAAGAAGTAAGTTTAGAAGTAAAAGAATACGAGAGTAAGTCATTAAGTAAGTCACAAAAGATAAGAAAAAATAATTTACCATGATAATCACTTGGAAACAATTTTATTTTTCAACATAATCTCCACCAATGTTGATGCACTTATCTCATCGTTTTATCAGCGCCCCAATTCCAGCTGCATAAAATTTTATTAGTTATCTACTAATAGATTAGAGTTGAATGTCAACAGCGAGGTTTGGTGGTTTGCCTCCAAGATGTTGTTTAGGGACCAAACAGATGAAAATTCTGTGGTCAGTGCTACAGCATCCACCTTACAGCCTAGACCAGTCCCAACCAGACTTTTCATCTGTTTGGTCCACTAAAACAACATCTTGGAGGCAAACACCTTGAGATAATGACGACGTTCAACATAAGTCCTACTGTGATGAGACAGCAACCCAAAGAATTTTATGAAGCTGGAATTAGGCTGATAAAACGATGGGAAAAGTGCATCAATATTGGTGGGAGGTATGTTAAAAAATAAAATTGTTTCAAGAATTATCATGGTAAATTATTTTTCGTACCTTTGTGACTTACTTAATGACTTCTACCTCGTACATAGAATTGGGATTAAATAGTGACCAGATGTCACACCTTCCGCCCCGACTCTGACGCTTGACCAGGCTTGAAAAGAATGCCTGGGTTTTGAATAAAATATCACATATTGTCCCATTTTTTTACAATAGTACAAGATGAAGATTTAAAACAATTAATTCTGAAGAATTATATATCTCTATTTTATTATAATTTTGATTTGTAGAATAAGATCTCATCATTTTAAAGAATTATGTTAGATCACTATTGGAATTCCTTTGAATTTTTTTCATTTCTGTTATGTGTGCGAGCTTATGCTGTTGTTAGTATTAGCAACGATCTGCAATTGCGCTTTGATTTAGTTTAGATATATTAACGTTCCGTTACGAGAACTATGTTTGGGAGACACCTCGTGCTTTTGCACGTGGTCAGATGATACGCTGTTGAAGTAGAATCTGTAGGAGTATCTCTATCTGTTGTTGAATGTAGAGAATTCTCGAGGCTCAAAGTGTTGTTTAATTGTAACTAAGAAGTAGTATCACTCCATTATTCATTAAAATAATGTGACTATATTAGTCCTGTAAAAGTAAAGTGACCAGAAGTTCAATATTAGTCAGAACACCCCTTTATTGAATGTTTGTACAAGCTTGAAAAAAACGAGTCAACCTCCCACCTTATTTTTTTTTTAGCGTCCTGAGTCGATGCATAGAAAATATGTCATTTTAATTAAACCTTTATTGCTATTGACGTAGGTGGTCGTCCTGTATTTGGGATACAAGATCAACCGATCTCACCAAAGATCACGATCGAGTTTAGAGTTGAAAGTGAGAAGAAAATTTCAGAATATGGTTACAAAATTCTGAAGTATGGTGATTGTAGTCATGAAAATAATTTTATTGGAATAATCAATAATTTAAATCGACAATCTAACTAGTTGCCTTCATTCGCTTTATATCTAGATGGTGTTCTTTAAAATTACTATTGAGAGACAGAAATTTCATCTGCCTGTGAGCCGTCCTTGAAAACTAAATCATACCTTTTATACTAAATATGATTGATATTGATCAAACCAGTATCATGAATCAAGCGTCATAATTCGTAGCAAGGATAAATGGCGCTTGAGAAAAAGTATCATTTTTTGCCCCCCCCCCCAACCCTCTTCGAGCTAATTGACTGTGAAACGTTAAACTAACACATTAACATTTCGTATTCCCTGCATATACCCAAGACCACAGAGAAAAAGCCCAAGACTGGCTCCCGGGATAACTATATCCACTTACCTCCCCTGTCGTTACACATCGTACACCTTTACGAAGAAATCCTTCATTCAACTAAAATTCTTGCTGAGACCAGGTCCCTTTCTCTTTATTGACTTGGACTAGGAAGGGAACTTGAAGTACATAAAAAAATTGGGCAAGTAATCGATGAAGAAATGTTTTGATGAGATCAGGTCCCACTTTATTTATTATCTTGAGCTGGGAAGGTAACTTGAAATCAATCAATAAGTTGGGCAAGTAATCGATGAAAAAAAGTTTTGACGCCAAAAACGTAATAAGCGCATAAAATTATTTCAGATAAAATGAATAGTTTTTTTTCTAGTGAAATTCTCAAAGTATTAATACTGTATAATATTAATTTTTATATTACCTTTATGCTCATAAGTTTTGATGTTTTCCAAGTTAATGAAGAAGGAATCGAGATGGGCCCACAGACAATCAAGTTAAAAATATTTCATTTTCTGCTTTGATCTTAATGAAGGGTGTTTTTCAAGTTTGGTCCCAGTCAGGCAAGTTCGCCAGTAGAAGTTTCAGTTTTGAATCCTATGAGTATAAACTGGTTAACGATTGTATAGCATTGAAGGGGGAATTTTAAGTAAATTTGTCCTCAATATTCAGACGAAGTCTATAAAAACCCTATCAGTAGGCGAAATGTAAGACCCAACCAGCGGCATCTTTTCTTCATAATATGTGCACTTATTAAATTTGTTGATGAAATGAGGATAATTTGGAAAGATTGATTGGCGTAGCAGCGTGATTAGATGAAAACTGTTAATATGTTGGATTGTAATTGTTAAAATTTTAGAATTGTTACTAACGATAGTTTACCCAGGGCCGTTTTAACAAATGTGAGCGCCCTGGGCTAAAATAATTTGGCGCCCCACTAGAACCGTAGATAGACATTTGAGAGCTATGACCCAACGAAAATACCTACGTAATAAAATAATTGAGAAGCAAAGAAAAGAAGGAAAATTGTTCTCCGATTAATGCTTTGCAAATCAGCGCCTTTTCAAAATAGGGTTTTGCTTGCCAGCTTCCGTAATGTAGGTAACTTCTGTTCCACACAGAAGTTTGGATTTACTCACAAATTGTGTCTCTATGAATATTTTTTGAACTGATATACATGTTTATGTAACATTACAAAATCGATTGTTGTCTCTTGACAATCCTTAATAATATCTTTACTTTTAAAATATTCAAAATTACAGTTAAATGAATTTCTTGGTTCAAAATTAAAATAAAGTCAATATAGTAAATTTTTAGGCACCTTTGGATCAATGGCGCCCCTGGGCTATAGCCCAATTAGCCCATTGGATAAGACGAGCCTGAGTTTACCTCTATCGTACAAATTTGCCCTTACTACTTCACTAGATAGATCAGAAAACAGAAAGATAAACTGTATGTTACGAGGATAACCATTTGATATTTTCGTCCTTTTTATGATATGGTTCAAATCTCCGACCAGAGAGTATGCAACAAGCTTCTAATAGACGCTCAAGGCTAATGGACGTCAGCAAAAAATTACAAGAATAATTATTTAATTTGTAAGCCAAGCCCAAAAGTAAAAATTGATTTCCTGAAATACTTGATAATAATCACTTAAGATGTATTTAACGATACAGTAAAATCAAACGGTTATCTGAAAAATGATAATTTTTATTGAAATAAATAAACTCGCTCATTCGTACTTAGTTCATTGGCGTCAGTGTTACTATATTTCATAACCCTCAGAAGGTTACGCCGAACTTTTCTTGGAACGTTGATATTTGCGGAAGCTGGATGCCAAAAAGTTGCGATATCTTATCTAACGGAAATTAAACAATAATTTGTTTGTATATACAGCAGTGCTCGTCTTTACGGAACAGAACTGATGCAAAACATAATTTAGGAAGGAAATGACTGTCACAATTTACTCGTGTCAGTTCTCCTGCAAAAAATAGCGTTTGTGAACTTGAAAAGTTCCAACTATTGTGATTTCTGAATTTTTCAGAACCATATTGGCACTTTCGATAGGGAATATTTAATTTATCTCGGAAAAGGAATCAGACGTGGGACTAATCGAATAAGTTCCGTAATTCTCAAAACATTATGTTTCGCAAACTCATTGGAGATAGACATGTACGGCACCTCTTCTGAGAGATAAACTTAACAAAAGAACTAAAAAATGAAATTTACAGTGTGCCCATAAATTGTTATCGGTGTTTCCTTACTTCATAACTTTTGATTAAAGAACATGATAAATATTATTATATATTCATAAAATACAATTCAAAAGTTTTTTGATAACATAAAGTTAAGTAATTTTCAGATGGCAGCCTTTCGCGGCATGGAGCCCATCAACACTTTGTAGGAAATTGAGTTTATTCTCGAAAAAGTCAGGAAAATATTTTATTGGAGTAAGACAAACACTTCTCAAAATATCTATACTTCCCAGCTCTGACAAGTTGGTGGCTAACCTTCGACCTCTGTCAGACGACTGCATTTGCAGAGAGGGGGGAAAGTACAAAACGGAGAGCAAGTCTCAGAGAAATAACAGGATTATGATAAATACGACTGCGTTGCCGTTTCCTAACTTATCAAAATAGGCTCGTCTGATATCCGATGATACTTAACTTCTCAGCCATCTTCTCCTTAGAGTCAGGGAATGCGAAGGAATTTGAAGTATAATGAATTAAACTGCAAAGTTTTTAAAGAAAGGAATAGCAAAAATAAAAAGGTTTTTTAAAACACGCTTTCATTAATGCTCTGAAAAACGGAAAATATTTTTTTCTCGTAAAAGAAAAAGGTGCTGATAGAAATACTCTGTGTAAATTGGAATTGAAGTCTTGTTTATATATTTTTAGTTTTTGAAAAACTCTGGGAATTTTCATTCTTATGATATTCATTTTGGCATAATTTTTCATGGTATTATTTTCAGCGCCTCACGCTTTTACTATTTTGTTTTGAACTCTATATTTTTGATAGAAATTTCTACTTTTCTGTATATTAATAAATACGTGTTTATAAAAACTTCTTTCGTTTTTATTATTCTTTATTCTTTAATATATTTCATAATTCATTATTAAAAATACTATGAAACCTTATGTTCAGTTTTTCTCTCAAATTTAATATCAGATGACGCCTCTGATATGAAATCGTAGTTTAATTAAAGTTAATCGATTAATTGATAATCAAATTTCGAAGATAATAAAATATTGTATTGTCATCAGAAACACACAACTGTGAAAATTTTCATAAATCTAGTGCATCAGAAAGTGTCTGGAAAATCGATTGCAAAATTCTATCTTAACAAACATGAAATTCGCGGGCATAAAACAAGTCAAGTTAAATAAAAACGCGTAAAAAATCCTCCCGTTTTCAGATTAAATAATTGTTTTTGTTTACAAGGATGGATGGCGACGGATCAGTTTAGGCGATATATAGTTGCGTAATACAAGTAAATTCTCACAATTAGATTCATGCTGAAATCAGTTAACTCTTTGTACAATCGTAGCTATTTCAAGAACAGTGCATTTGGCTAAAAATAGATATTAAATTATTATGAATCTCTGTGGTAAGGGCGATGTAAAAATATATATTGGCAATCTTGAACGAATTAAGCAATAAATCTGGATAACAATAGAAGTAAAAGACAGAAATTTGAATAATTAATATGAAACCTTGCTAGCATCTATTTAATGCATTTAAGCTTTAAAAGTTTAAATAATATGTGTTTGTTTATTTAAGTTTCGTCAAAAATTCTCTACCAACACCAAATATCATAGCATTGTAATTGTTAAATGCAATGGAATGATGTCATCAATATAGTATCCTGAATAATATTATTCATCCTCAACATTCTCCTATATCGTATACCTCAATTATATATATTTTTTTAAAAATGATAGTTTTTTGATTTGCACAAGAATTTTAACAAACCTCAAAGATGGCTTCAAAAATTGGCGGAAGTTGGCGACTTCCTAAATATTAGAAGGCAACCTTCTCTGTTTTTCCATAACTTTCTCCTAGCTGGAGAAGTTTCGCCTCTATGAAAGCAAAAATGAAAAAAATTAACTTTCACTGAACTTGAGAAATAATATTTTTCTCTAAGTTGCTTATTTTCGCTGATTAACCATGTTCCCATTTTTAAAAAAACCTCCCGGCAACTAAAAGCTTCCGTCTCTAAACACCAGTTGTAAGGGAAAAGCGATGATGTACACCAGGAACTTTTGTTTCCCTTTGAACTTGAATTAAATGGAATCAGGAAGAAGATTTTCAAAAAAGAGGTGTTACCAAAGTTATTAAGATGATTGTGTGTGGAAATAACACCACTTGGTTACGTCATCGCATTCTTGTTGAAATGCCTACGTGCTGTGTAGCATGCTAAAAAATTAACTTCTGTTTGTTAGCGATTGTGTGGGCACTTTTTTGCGCTTTTTGACAAAATTTTTCACAAAGATTCAAGGATCTCCCGTTCCTCAGATGAAAACTGTGGACTTGGGAAAATTGTATTTCAACGAGTTACATCATGGTTCCGAATTTTACGTAATTATTTAACAAGATGAAAAAAATTCAATAAAATAGGGAGTGCTATTACGTTTTATCAGAGATTTGGTATTCCTAGCAAAGTTGAAGCATTGCAAATACTCCTCCAATTTTGTGTTTTAAAAGTTTTGTAAAATTTTGATTCTGTTGGAGTCAATCTAAGGAACCATGAGGAGTGTCCTATTTATTATTTTATTGACTGAATCAGTGTTATTCGGTGTGGACTGTTACAGACAAAGGCGGAGACGAATCAGAAATACACAGGAAGGGACAATCCGGCTTGTTGGTGGTAGAAATTCGTATGAAGGCAACGTCGAAATCTATCATCTTGGGACTTGGGGAACCATTTGTGATGATGAGTGGGATATATCAGAAGCCAATGTAATCTGCAGAAGCGTTGGATTTTCAAAAGCCACAAAAGCAACTCAAAATGGTGAATTTGGAAGAGGAAGGAGTAAGTTGTTGATTTTTTATAAGAATTATGAATATATATATTTTTCCTTTTTTTTCCCTTTCTCGAAGTTACATATAAATTCCCCTTTTTGTTAGATTTTCAGATATTAGTTGTTTAACATTAGTTGCTTTGGGAAAATTTCCAACTCCAATTGTTATCTATCTTCACATAATTTAGTATAAAATATTTAAAATATCAGTATTATTAACTTTACAATGCGTTAGATGTTAAAATATCAGTATTTTAACATACATGCATCCGTACAACTAATGTCGTTTTTCAATTAATTTTGAGTAATTAAATAATTTATTAATAAAATAATTACCTCAATTTTGATTTGAAAAATGAAAGAATTTTAGTAAAGAAATTTTAAATAAGCAATTAATGCTTTTAGTTTATTAGTTTTAATTAAAAATGAAGTTGAAATTTAATTTTTAAAAAATATTTTCCTGTAGACCCTTCACTCATTTATGTAGTTTGGCTCAACTTCTGTTGAAAAATATCACGTGCAACGTAGAAGAAATGCTTTGCATATTTTTCAGTCTAATATATTAATTAATCTTAACGTCTGGAATGCAGAATTAACATCTGGTTGGAATTTCTGTCTTTGTTATAAATTCTAGTTTTGAAGCTATGCAATTAATGAATTTTAGTAATCCCGACGTCTGTTTTTCTAAGAATGTCATGTAAATAAATCGCATAGCATTCAACTATTGGCAATAATCTTTGTGAAGAATTCTGCAAAGAAATAGTATTCTGTGAATAGCTAAATAAATTTATTTCATTTTGAAAGAAATCCCATTTTGTACGATACTTTGAAGCTATCAAATGTCATTTTTTTACATTTTATTATTATTATATTACAGTAATATTATTTAGTTGTTCAATGAATTTAAACTATTTATTTTGTAATAATTTTTTTTGCGATTTTCCTTAAAAAACACTCGATTTTCTGCAGTGTTTTGAAATTTTCAAAATTCCTCTTTTACTCTTTGTTTTATTGAAATATAAAGAAGAATTATTATGATATTTATTTTATTAATTAAAAGTTCAATAAGCTATTTTTATGATAAACTTATTATGATTTCATAAAGAAATGTTTTCTATAAAAGCCTACATAATTAAAATTCATTTTGTCCGAAACCCCTTTTTCTACAATATTTTGAAATTTTCTAGATTCTATTTTACACCTTATTTTAATGTAATATAATTTACCAGAATTGTTTTATTATTTTTTAATTAGCTCTTCAACAAATGTAAATTATTTATCTTGAAATAAATTTATAGCATATGGCGCCCAATAACTGCTTTTTCTAATAAGTCTACAAAGGAATCTAGTGAAACAGATCTAAAGAAATGAAAATAAAAAAGCAGGAAGCTTAAACTATGTTTGTTGACACAGATGCGTAGAGAAATTTGTCACAGATAGGATAACAGCTGATCGTATTTTTGTAGAATGCGTTTATTGAATTTCATGTCAAATTCGTTTCTCTTTGACATCAAAAATATCTCGTATAAATCAGTAAAGGTCGATGACAATATTTATTCCCTTCGTTACAAAGAACTGAAAACATAAATAATTTAAATTGAAAACCAGGTAAAAAGAAAAAGAATTAATATAGGATTTTTTAAAACTTAAAAGATACCATTTATCATTGAAATATTAAATGAATCATATATTTATTGTGCAACAATCAACTTTCAGCCATTCGAATTTTCATAACTTTATAAAATGAAAAAAAATAATTAAAGGTGTTGATTTTTTAGTTTCAGCATATAACAAATTATTTCTGTTCACACCATTTTAATGATCGTATTATTTTTTATTTTATAATAAAATTTGAAACGTAACTGTCGTAATACTGTATATATTTAATTATATCCTGAGCACATTAACAGCGTTTAATAGTTTTATGTCTTCCCCAATTAATAAACTATGAAATGTCATGTTTTGAATTAATTATTAATAACTTAATCTGGTATAAGTTACTTAAATTTATATAGTACATTTTAAAAATTTTGAATAGAAATCATGTAAATTTATATAAAAGTGTGTAAGGAATATATGAAAATTAATTTTAAAATAAATTTTTCAATTTTTTAATTAAAATGAATGAATAAATAAATTTAATTGCTTAATTAAAGTTAAAAACTAGTAACAGTACAGTAAGTACTAACAAGCACTAAACAGTTAAGAAGGTTAGTTTATTAAGTGCTAACTAACTAAAACAGTAAGTACTTCTGTTAAAAACCTCCCAGTTTCAACTTAAAAACATAATAAGTAAGTTATTTTATTAATTAATTATTAAAAATATAAATGAGACCCAAATAGGCATCACTTCAAAGTGTAGGGTTAAATAAAAACAAATACCCAATCTAGTCATCTTCCATCATTCATATGTTCGTTCCATTTGTTTTAAGATATCGGACATTCTCTCTAATCCGATGAACAGCTTTGTTTAGAAAAAAAATTATGCTTAGTAGTCCAGTAAGTCTTTGGTTAACGTATTAAGATTTATATATTGTTGTGATAATTATTATTTCTGATGCTGAACTAAAAATGGTTATGATAATTTTTATAATTTTTTTTCTGATATTTGGCACCTTTTTTCCCCCTCAAGGCAAATCTTGTTCACAGTGATTACTTACAAAACTGGATTGTGATTATCAATAAATCCGAGTGCAACAGGAGATATACTTCCTTTCCTAACTACTCGCAGCTGCAAGACTCTCAAACTTGGAAATAATTTCATATCCGTGTTCTCGAGTGCTCCCATGCCTGGCGGATTGTAAAATTCTTGCGACTTCACTTTACTGCATTTTATTTTTAAATCAGAATAACATTGCATTTCTAATGCTTTTTTGCGTTTTAATTGACATCGATACTATGTTAGAAGGCGAAGAAGAAGTTATAAAAGAGTTAGATAAACCAGATTTTAAACTGAGATTTAAAGCATCATATTTTATTCATCTTATTTTTATTCCTCATAACGGAGGTTCCCAGCCTTTTTTCCTTCGCGTACCCCTTGATTAGTTTTTTTATTTTCGTGTGCCCCCTACTCTGCCATATCCCCCCCTCCAACCATCCGTTTATACAAAAAAGTTTTTATTAATAATATTAAGGGCCTAGGTAAGCTTCAAAGGCAAATGTCTGGAATTAACGTCAAAACAGATGAAATCACTATTATTATTATTTCCCATTAACTTATAAGGATAGGTAAAAATTACACTTCTCTTTGATTTCTTTTTTACTTATTTTGAGAGTAGGTTTAGGATTGGCACAACTTTCACTTTTACTTTTTACACGAACTTGGGGAAACAAAATTCTGTAACATTTTTAATCCCTTATGCTTTTCTGGTGTCCGCCATTACCGACTTTGAGTTCGCGTACCCCCAGGGGTACGCGTACCACAGGTTGGGAGCCTCTGCCTCATAATGTTACTTAAACTTCAATAATAATTATGTATAATTAGAAATTTAAAAGTTCTAAGCTCAAGACAAAAATTCTTTTCTAAAACTTCTGCTGCTTGCTGTTGCATTTGATGGACCACCAGTTTGATATGCGTATTTTATTATAATACTATGAAGTGAAATTACAAGCATATATCGACCCGCATCTACCTGATATTGTTAAGCTTTTAAGACTGGAAGGTAAGCTGAATCCCATGAAAAACGATGTTCCCTCATTGCTGAGGATACCGATTAACCAAGTCCCTCTTGCACATTGCTTGCCCTGGAACCAATTCTTTGATCATCCTGATTTCCCAATTTCAGTCTTGAGTTCACTTCCCAAAGAGTATTAATAAGAGAATTAGAAAAATAGTATTAGTCAGTACTGTGGAACTAATTGCATCGATGCCATTCTACAAATGCCTGGTAGCCGTTTGGTAGTCACGGCTTCGGGACCGGAGAGTAGAGGGTTCCAGACCCCTATCTCACCAAAGATCCGCCGTGTTCTTGGGTCGTTAAGTACAACAGGGTCAAACGTCCTCTCGCTGATGTGGTGTGGAAGTTTGGAGGTGCCGGTTCAGTTGTCGTCCTCGCCATCTGTCCATGGTTCAGAATTACAATGTCCGTCCCAAAATAGCTATCTCGTAGCTTCAAGGCAGACAGTTAAGTCAAGGCTCTCTATACAATTTTAAATTTATCGCTAATGCAAGACAGAAAGCAAGATCAAGCATATAAAATATATTAACGTGGTAAAATGATAAAGGTTACCCATAGAATATAGGTATCTACGATGATAAAATTTTCTAATTATCTTGTTTTATTTAGTTTTGTTGTTCTTCATGGGTTTGCGTATATTGTTTACGCAACGTACGTTTATTACTGAATTTAGATTTTTCAGTGATCCAGGATATAGCCTTAAATGAATGCAAGCTTTTATCTTTGTTTGTTCAGTTGATTTGGAGAAATCGCACTCTACAGAAAGAATGTTTTAATTTTCTGTTATTTTCTACCATTATTTGAAAACAGAGAAACTAAATATCTTTTTTCGGTAGGTAAAACCATTATATAATGAATTTTGAATACCGCTTTGATTTCAGGTTATCTTATAACAAAGTAATATTCAAAAAAGACTGCGTACCAGAAATAGATGTGTTCACTCAACTTTTATTAAAAATGTGCAAGTCTGTTACTAATGGAACGGAGTCACGTGACCCAACACCGTATCTACACGTAGAAAAGGTTTCCACGATACCATACAGACATATAACTAGGAAATTAATATAAGTTAGCAAAGCAGTAAATAGTTACAAACAATTAAGAAATTTAGTTAAATGTATTTATTTGGAAAATTTCAATGAAATTATTCAAATCTATATGTCTTTTTGAATAATTTTTACTTTCTAATATTGTGGAAACCCCGAAAGTAGAGGTCGGAGCCTGTAGTTTAGAGGCTCTTAAACTAATAAATCTAAAAAATATAAGTTAATAAGATACAAAAATTGCCGTATCCATATGTCTTTCTGAATAATTTTTACTTGCTTAATATTGTGAAATCAGACCCAAGGGCATTCAAGTTTTCCGAAACCCCGAAAGCAGAGGGCGGAGCCTGCAGTTTTAAAACCCTTACACTAATAAATCTGAAAAATATCAGTAAATAAGATAAAAAAAATTGCTATGATCTTCGATTTATAACAATATTGTGAGTCTCTTTTTGTAGTCTTGAGTAACATTTCACATATTTGAAGTTTAATTTCCCATTAAACTTCAAATATCCCATTCTAATTTTTGTTTTCAATTCAGAAATGATGCAGTCCAACCCGATGGTCTGTCCAACCCGAAGTCAAAGCAATTAATTCTCACTTAAAATGCGTCAAGTGTGCTACGTCAATTTAATTTTGGCATCCACTGCGCATCTTGCAGGTGAAAAAAGGACATGACGTCAGAGCAAAGCATAAGATAACATGCTGTAATCAAGCTTCGTTTAACATCGAACAGACTCATCATGTTCAACGTTAGATGGCATGCGCGGTTACGTTTTTCATTCATGTAATGCCATTAAAATGATTCCATTAAATTAATCCGGCATGCTTTGAATAATTGAAAAAAAGTTTTTAATGCTTCTTTAATTGTCCGTCTTGAATTCGACTGAAAATATGGTCAATTTTGAGGAAAAACTGTTAATCCCTAATAATTAAAATCCCATCTGTGCTAATATTTCAACTGAGAGACGGATTTTTGATAATCGACTTTGAAAGTATTGTTTAAATAATCCATTAGAGTCATTTCTAGATGCAATGATACTTAATTTTGCACCACTGATGATGCCAGAGGAAAAAACTAATGAGTTGGTTAAAATTGCTTTTAGGATGCGTCTATGCATCATTTGCAGAACTTGCGGAAATCCAGTAGAGTTTTTTTATATAGGCTTTTCATTCAGAACTTAAATGACCTTGCTTCCGTAATATTCTCATCCTGGGAAGTCCTCTTAACCATGGCTATAAAAAAGCAAGCAGCGCACACACAGATGTTATAAAAGATTAATTGCTTCGTTAAAATTCTCCTTCCTTTTTTCCCACATACTTTCGCTAATTACAGCATTTATGTAATTAATGGTTACATAAATGCAGTAATTCTGAAGATAATGTTACTTCACATATTTTGAATATGAAATGAAAATTCACCATGAAGTGTTTGAAAACAGACTCATCAACCAAAATAACGATTACTCTTTTGGGTTTTTCACTTTTTATAATACTGTTTCTGAAATATGTGAGGATTTTCGACAGTCGAGATCTTTTATTTTTACTATATCATTTATAATGACATTCAAAAAAGTTGGCTATTAGGTATTTTTTTAAGAAAGCAAGCATATGACATATACACTGACGGGGAAAATTAAAGGAACAACTATTAAAGGTTATGGAACTTGAATAATTTTGAAGCTAAGAACTTGGAATTTGCACTAGATCCCTATTTTGCCGTACTTGACATATTTTCAAAATGCAAAATTGTCTATTCCTGCAAAAATTGAATTTATATAAGAACACAGGAAATATGAAATAAAGTGGTGCTACAACTATTTAGATATATATAAAAATTTATTAAGTGTGTAGTCACCCCTGAATGTTTTACAGTGATTTTCCATGCTGTGTATTAGATTGCTTAGGATTGCCTACGGTAGTAAAGTATACGCATGATGAATACCACCTTGAAGCCCCTGGGGTGACGCTAGGTAGAGGATGCAGTAATGCAAGTCGGCTTCCTAGTGCATCCCACACATGGTCTATCGGGTTTAAATCCAGAGAATCCAGTGCGGGCCACTCCATTCGCCCTCCAGATAATCGATCACGCGACCAAAGGCAACGCGATGGGGACACTCATGATCATCCATTAGGGAAAGTTATTGCTAATTGCACCCCTAAACAATTTGAAATGAGGATCAAGAACCTCCTCTCTGTATATTTCAGCATTCATAGCTGCACTGACCATCCAAAATGATGCCCACATTTACAATGATTCCATCACCGTCGTACCGATGCCTTTAACAGATTTTTCGGTCTTATTGCGCATGTTTCGTTCCCTCCAGATTGGAATCATTCTCCAAGCAAAAATTGGACTCATCAGAAAAGAGAACTCGGCTCCAGACCTTGGTACTCCAATTACCATGATTTCTGTACCACTTTAACTGGGTGCATTTAGCAACCACAATCGTGGGTTTCCTTGCAAATAGCTCTATTTTAAGCAGCCTGTCAGTCACAAAATATATGGACAGTCGAATTTCTGTAGATGCAGCAAATTCTCTTGCAATCTGGGCTTATATCAGTTGTCTAGTTCTTTTAGAAATTATTGCCAAATAACGGTCCCAAGAGTCTGTTGTAGCACGTTTTCCATCTTAGTCTGCTGTCTGCATACATCACCAGTGTCTTTAAACAGTTTCAAAACTACAAGAACATATAACGCTTTTGGCTACTTTTAGATCTTCACAGACCTGTGTCAGTGTCTCACGTGCTTAAATTCTCCCAATCGCATGCCATTTCTCATAATTCATCATATTTCTTCTCAAAAGCATGTTCCACCTTTCATAAGCAAAAGCTTTATCCATATATTTGTAAAATCCTTGAAATTAGAATTTGAAGCACTCACTTATACTCCTTTACAAATGTGCCGAAAGAACAGGAGCAAAAATTGGCATGTTTCTGTGAAGCGAAGATGAATCCAATTAGACTATGTTTTAACTTTGGCCATGTTTTAACAATCGTCTACCTTTAACTGGACTTGACTTAATAGAATCAATATCAATCGCCCTTTCATGGTTCCTCTAATTTTCCCCTCTAATATACAAGAAGAAATGCCTCCCTTATTTTATAGAAATTGAATATTTGGCACCATTAGATATCAATTATGTTCTATATTTGTTTCAAAAATTTCTTTAATTTTATAGCGATAGATATCTTTAATGAAAACAGGACTTTGTTCTCTACGCAATTATTGGAAATTAATACATTGGCTGTCCCAAAACAACTATCAGTGGCCCTAGTATTTCCAAACAACGCTATTTGAAGACTCGACAACGATACATTTACGTTTACGGGAGACGTTTATATAAAGAAAGAGGTAAAGACGAGAAATTTTAAAAAATACGGAAGACTAGCCATACAGATTTACCTTAATGAGTGACTTACTACACTTATTCGCTATCGCTATAAATATTAATACTTTTCTGCTCCTTTTCTGAGTACCAGCCTGCACTTTTGACACACAGACGCATCCTTTTTTAGCCATTTGGTAATCCCGGTGTTCCTAAATTCTCCTTCGAGTCGAAGAAAGATTGCACCGCAATCCGCACTTCAGCACCGTTCCAATTACCGACCGCGTAATTCGTATTTTAATGTCGAGATGTATTGGAGATTACATGGGGTGAGGTCTGGGCTGTATGTTGGTTTCTCTGTTTATATTCACGACTCGAAAAACTTGAAGTATAAAAATCAATACTCCTTATTTACTTGACTGCTGAGCATAGTCTAATGAATAAAACCTGTTTGGTGCTTTGTTATGGTTACACAACTAGTGACTACACGCCTAGAGGTTTACTACACGTCTCCTAGTGACGTTTTTGAATATACGATCGTCACTAACAGTTGTTTAGGGGCAGTCTAAGTTTAAAACAAATCTAAAGTCTTTAAACCGAATTACTGTATAAATCTCTACAACGTGCTTACAAAATTATGTTAACACTCGTAAATAATTTGTTCTAGTTTGAGAATTTAATTATTATTTTCTTTTAATTAATTCTAAAGTTATATTCTGAACCACTGATGGCACACAGTGCATTCTTTATGATGAGGAAAATAGTTTATATAAAGATTATTTCCAGTTATCTATACGAAAAACATCAACTGAAAATTTAATGTGGATTTGGTGATCAATTTGCCAACACTTATCGATTTCTCCTCAAATTTGAATGAATCATCAAAATACCGCATGGTACTTCGACTGTTCAATCAATGAATAAATTAGCACTTTTTTCCCCTTTGAAACTATTTGAAATGTATTTATTAAATGGTATCCGGACAAAATCCAGACAAGCCAAAATTCCGTCAGGGTCCAAATCCTGATACGGTGGAAATCCCAACTTTCCAAAATCCCGAACAGATCGAAATCGCAACTGCCCAAAATCACGACACGGCCCTGGCAGGGCTGTCTCATCCAATGGGCTAATTGGTCTATAGCCCAAAGACGCCAATGATCCGAAGGTGCCTTCAAATTTACTACACAGCTTTTATTTTAATTTATAACCAAACAAATTATTTAATTATAATTTTAAATTTGAAAATGTTCCAATTTGTCAAACTATAAAACGTTAATTAGAAAACAGGTGACTTTTTTTATCTTTAATTATTTTATTAGGTAGGCATTTTCTTTAGGCCATAGTGTTCAAATTCCTAAGTACGATTCTGATGGGGCGCCAATTATCTCTAGCCCAGGACGCGGAGATTTGTTTAGACGGCCCTGGGCCCTGGTATGCGAGCCCTATTTGAATAGTTCAACAGAGTCAGAATTCTTAGAACAAAGTTTAATAAGCCTCTTTGCAGAAAACAACAACCAAAATGTGGAAAGGTAGATGATAACAGTACAGAATTCATGAACGATCGTGATAATCGACCTGCGAGGGAGTATTTTTGTGGTATCTCTCACAATGCGTCAGTGTCAATATGCCATTTGAATGTATACAAAAAGTGTAATGTTTACCCCCTTTTTTTAATAAAATGAATTTTCTAAGTCTTCATTTGAATTTCTCAAATTTTACTTCAGTAATGACATAATTTGTATGATTCAGCCATTGAAACTATTAACACAGTAAAACCTGTTTATAACGATCTAGAAAAATCTTGTTACATGCAATGTGAGCAATATCGCAGCCAATGTTCATGTACGTATGCATGTACTAATATTCTAATTAATTTTATTGCGCTCATTGATTCATCTTACAAATACTCGCTGATATGAAACCGTATTTTATGAACTTTAAATTATTTAAACTTTTTTAAGAACTTTAAAGTGAAAATTTTAGTTAAGATTTTTACTAATAATAAAATAATGCATACAAAGGAGATGTGAGCTTACTTTCATTTCATAATAATGGCAAGGTTTTACGTAATGTCTTCAAATGCCAATGTTTTAAGCCGCGTCATCGTAGACTCAAGACTTTGGGGTCTATTCTGGTACCCCCGGTTGGGTTCCGTTGTTAACGTGCGGAACCCATCCCAACCGGGGGTACCAGAATAGACCCCTTAAACACATCAAAAACGAACTTCAAGAAACAAGTGGTCAGTTCGAAGCCCTAACTGCGAATGAGTGTTGTTGTTATTGGGTTTTGTGGCGCAAGAGCCAGAATTGGCTCCTAACTGCGAATGAGTAGGTTCGACAATGGTCAGCAACATCTGCGGACATTCCAATCAATAACGGTCCTCCATTCCCCTGTTATCTAAAATTCTGGACGCATATTTACGGATCCTACATAGTAGGGAATGAGGTCGCTTCTCAATGGCTCTCAGCGTCACGTGACTTGTCTTGCTTCTTAATGACGTCGTGAAGCTAAACAGTACTTACCATTGCTGAAAGTTCGTCCTTTATTTGTTTTATTCTAAAGAAGTATACTTCATTTGCTTGAGAAACATCCTAATAATCATAATTAGAAGGTAGTTTTGATTTCTCCATGATGCGATAGTGGAAGACAAAATAATAATTAAAATCCCGCCTAAGCGCTTTGCTATACATCATTAAGAAACAAACCAAGTCACGTGACGCTGAGAGCCAATGAGAAGCGACTTCATTCCCTACTATGTAGGATCCGTAAATATGTATTCTGAACAATGGGGTGTCGTTGTGAAAGGGGGAAAAATCGGGATTGTACTGTACCAGCTTTCTCACATTCTGGGCCATGGGTTCAAAATACATTGGGTAAATAGGAATTCCGTCGGAACCAAAGAAAATATCGTTATTGACAGGTTTATCTCTATAGATAGTATCGTTATATACAGGTTTCCCTGTAATGTTTAATTAAATATAGTATTTAATTAAACCAAATTGAGCATTTGGGTTTAGATATTGATTGTAGGGATTTCGCCCAGGTCGGGATTTCATCTGTTGGTATTCTGACTAATCGTGGTTTCAGCTGTGGGTACTACGACCCAGTCTCTTTGTAAGCCTATTTTTTGCTGTATGCAATCGTAATGCAAACATTTAAGTCCAAAGAAGACTGACAAAACAGTGCTAATATGAGACAAATAAGTAAAGTTTTCCCTATGTTACCTAATCTGGGGGTCTCTTATTACCATGTAGATAGTTTTATTTTACCCTTCTAATGTGTCTCCACGTGTGTCATCGCTGGATTAGTTGTAAATGATGGACCCTAATGGCTGTCAGAAGGGGACACTGATCTTCTGTATCTGACTTGAAAAGGGTTGAGGTGGGGTACTTGTTTGCTAGTTCATTGAAATTTTCGTTTTCAATTCATATTTGAGATTTCGTGTGGCCGTCATCTAAGGGTTAAATACATAATACATGTATTGGTAAAACGCTTGTTTTGGATCTGAATTAAAGCATGGTTTTATTTAGAGTTACTTTGGTTCAAAATTAAAGGAAATGAATAATACTAAATAATTTTCAGAAAAAATATGGATGGACAATCTATACTGCGAAGGCCATGAGAAACGATTACAAGACTGTAGATTTGACGGATGGGGTATCAATGACTGTTCAGCTTCAGAAGCAGCAGGTGTGGTTTGTGAATCCAAAAACGCCACTCGGTTCGAAAGCCTAGTAGCAAAGAAGTCAGTCGTTGTCAGATCAGCACTGAAAGTAAGTTATATTGAGGTTTCCTATCTGTTTCTCTAAAAATTATTTAAAATTCTAAATTTAATTTTAAAATTATAAGGCTTAAAATATTTCTCTAACACTGAAGCATTGAGGTAATTCAATAACCAGAATTTTTTTCAACTTACTGGTTTCCATTTTTTAAATAATCAGTCATCGTTTTGTCTTTATTGATAAATAATCTGCATAGCGAGAATTTCTCACGGGTAATGATAAGATGGGAAGGTTGTTGAATTCGGACCACCTGGACATTTTTCAATGTACATTGACAGAGAAGAAATTTTAATAAAAAACAAGTAGTTGATTTTTTATGCATTTTTTTATCTTCAATACAATGTAGTTAACTTTTTATGGAATACACTTTGAAATAAGGAAAAAATAGCTTTGAAAATGGCATCATCGGTCCAATTAAGGAGATTGATTGCCCATATTAGACCACTGGTTTCCCAAATTGGACCTTTCTTTAAGCACAATTAAAGCAAAAATATTTTTTTGATTTTCAAATTCACACCAGCATAGAATGTATGAGCTCAAATTTTATGCACTGCATCTTTTCTTCTTTTTCCTTTCATATGATATAAAACCACGTAGCTATAGTTTTTATTCTTTTGAACCGTCACTCGTTGTCTTTAATGTCTTTTTTTTATTTGCTTTGGCTTAGTCCACTTCGAATTTATGAGGACTATTAGTGATTTTAATTGCTTTCTAGACTATTCCTCTGATTCAAAACAGTGTCCCAATGATTTAAACATTACAATTTAGGCAACTTTTGGGCAACAACAAAAAAAACCCTAAATTTATCATTAAACTATTTTAATAAAACTATTATAGTAAACTGTAGCCAAATAAGTTTCCTATATCAATAAATAAATAAAAACAAAGGAATATAACATTTAACATAAAAACACAAATCAATAATAACAAAATTTAAAAAAAGATACAAACAAAGCATCTGGAGCGCTCTAAAATGCTGCAAGCAACCAAGAAAACAATAAAAATGCATAGAGTTTGGTGTTTTTTTTGTTTTTCCTATATCAAGCTACAATAACATATTGTGCTACTTAATTTTAAACAACATAACACCTATTATACTCTTTTCAAATAATTAATTCACAATATCTAAATCTAAACACCTGTTCTCTAACTGTAACCACGTGTGTTTTCTAAAAATGATTTCATACATCACATGAACATCGTTAGAACGTTATTTCCCTATATTACATCCCAAATATTGCATACGTACAAATGAAGTTACGATACCTGTCCAATCTAGGCGCCCCGGTCCAAATTCGACAACTTTCCCTTATTGGTTTATTTATTCCAGTAAGCCAGTTTTGGTGTTTATTCTATAGTTAGAAAAGGACAAAAATATCGAAGTTCGACTAGTGGGTGGTAGATATCCGAATGAAGGAAGAGTTGAAGTAAGGATCGGCAAGAGTGATTGGGGCCTTGTATGCGGAGACGGATGGAGTCTTCTGGAAGCTAATGTGATCTGTCAACAAGTAGGGAAAGGTTATGGACAAGCGGCTGTACAGGTAAGTTGTTATGATCTAATGGAGAAGAGAAAATTATTGAATTTTATTTGTTATTGGTTTGTTAGATTAATGCTCCGTATTTGAAGAACTATTTTGGGATGGACCTCGTAATTTTGAATCACCATCAGATGATGATGACAAGACTTAAAAGCGCTTTCTTTTTTAACCTCTTAGCTGGTTTGTTTTCTCAACTATCTAATTAGATAGCATCTTCTATTTTGGGAATAAGTTGTCATATTAATTCAATTGAGAACTTAAAGGATAATTGAAATGTTTATAGAGTCCACGGAATTTTTATATCAAATTATAAGGTCTGTAAATGGCTTTCTTTTAGTTTATAAGTTTAAAATTGAGATAATTCGATGCACGTACGGCGTAAGGGCAAACCAGTTAAGGGACCTTTTCGTGACTAACGGGACAAATACGTCCCGATAAAATTTTAAAGAACAATTTTGGGATAAAAATGCTAGAACTAGTGGAAGTATTTCCCATCAGTCCTACCAAGTTTTGAGAAAAAGTTTTCATTTACAGAACATGATGTTATTGCCGTACATTCCTGCATCGCGGTTTTTTCAGTGTTGCATCAGCTTATTTGATAGCTAACGAGTTTGTATGCTTTGTTTTCGTAAAATACGTGTAATTTCAATAAAATTTTAATTGATTTATAAATATAAATGAGAAAACTTTTATTTTTTCTTTACAAAATGACTCAATGAAGAATATTGGGACACAAATAAGGTAAGGTTGCTTAAGTCGTACCCCCCGCCCCTACGGAAAAAAGTCTACAAATTGCAGGTTTTACTAAATGAAGGATTAAATTTTGCATTATTCACAACTTCTATGAATATTGCACCAATATATTACAAGAAAGTTCAAAATACACATACTATGTCGAAGGAAATTAACAAATTTTAAAGTAATAGCATTGGTACGACTAAGGAAACCGGTTCTTAAGTCGTACCACCTATGTCCTAATTCGTACTTTGGAAGAAAATGAAACAAAAACACCCTGTATTACTAATCTCTGAGTTTGAAACTATTTGGCCTCTTTCAACCCTTTAGTTTTTCCAAATTCATAATGTTTATTTAATTCTAGAAGGTGACTTCGCAGTTTCGGTTTAGGAATATTATACTTTCATTGAAGCCCATATCACCATTGGGTAATTTTTATAACGCTCCGTCCATATCTTCTTGTCTTTTATCGGTACGTTTTTCCACGTTTATGGCCCTGCCTAAAAATTAGAAAAAGCACATTTAACATTACATATTAAAAAGAACAATATTCTCTTAATATAAATAATATGTACCTTTAGATGTGCAGAAGATCCTTAAGGCTTACTTGGTACGACTTAGGCATCGTTTGAGGTACGACTTAAGCAACGCCACGTGTAATATTTTAAATAAGCATTATAAAAGAATGGATCGAACCAGAGCGCCATCGTTACATAAAAGCAATTATTCAAATAGCACAGATAATACCCTAAGAAATAACATTTTATTTATAATATTTATTGCTCTCTATCTTACGGAATATTCATATAAGAAAACTACCGAGAACTTATTTTTTTCGAGGTTCGGTTGTAACACATCGAAGCTCCGTTCTAAATAATGGAATTAACATCTCCGGTGCTAGTAGTCATCGCACTGCTCTCAGCGTTGCTGATTCGACGGAAACAAAGTCAGAATGGCATCGGTACGACTTTGGCTGTGGTACGACTTGAGCAACTTACCCTACCCCAATGGACGGATATGACATTTTTGTCCTGATCCTAAACCAGAGGATATATTTTCCCTGAAAATAAAGCACTTTTACATTGGCATTCTATTGTGCCCTACTATAGTTCAAGCTATCAAATTTATTGTGGCATCAGAAAAGAAAACTCGTCGCGAAAGGATTAAAACTGTTACAATATGAAAACACTTAGACCATGCCATCAGATGTAACGCGAACCATGCACACATATGGTGGGGTTAAACTTTCTCTAATGAGCCCTTAGGATGATAAATATCTCTAAGGTATGCTGGGATGTATGTTTACACAGAACAGCTGGAGCCATTTTCATGAAACTTAGTAAATAAGTTTCTCGTTATTCAACTAAAATTACTGCAATGGTATATGAGCCTTCAGGGTAGAGTGGCAGAGAGACATTGAAAGACATTTAACAAATGGGCCTATTGGCATGAAATTTTTATGTTCAAGATCCCTGTAAAGGAAGATGCCCCAAAATGGGCCTAACAATATAAAATGCAGTATATTGAATAATCAAATGAAAGAAAATTATCATACTTTTATGAATTATTTTATTACAAATTAAGCAATATTCCATTAATAAAATAATATTAATAAACACAATGATATTTATATAACATTGTTCCGTTTTCCGTCTTCTACAAGGATTTCATAAGAAAAGATTGGACAAAGCCAGGTATTCCACTAGTTAAGTACATTTCAAATTATCCTTCTTTTCTTTTTCTTATACGGGAATTGAAGCAACCTCTAACCTTACAAATTCTTCCAAGATAATGAGACTCAAGTTCAGTGACATTTCAAAAGTTTTAACGCCTATGACTTTGTAAAAAGCTTTCACCACCAGTTCCAGATTTCCCATAGGGCCAATATAGGCCATGGCCTAGGTCGCAACAATCGAAGGGCGCAAATATAAAGGGAATTACAATACAATATTTATAAATTTCAGTAATATTTTGAAAAGATTCTATAAAGTTGTTTTTAAGCACATTCATACACATTAAATATGCTGGAGGCACATTTGAATTGCCAATCTCTATAGTTGCGATATGTGCACAAAGGCAGAGGGCGCGGAGTTAAGCGCTTTGACTTAGGGCGTTGAAATGTGTGTAAATCCGGCCCTGTTCATCGCACAAATGTGTGTCGCGAATTTAATCAAAACTTTGCAAAATTTGAAATTTAAGGGTCCATCTCATCAGTTTATTTTTGTAATAACACGATAAAATTGGAAAGAGTAAAATATTCCCAAAATAACTATTCTAATTTTCTTTCTTCACGTTTCAGAGCTCTTACTTCGGAGGACAACATAAAAATATTTCCATCAGTGGAATTAAATGTACAGGTCGTGAATCGAACTTATCAGCATGTTCTTATGTGTCATTTGGAGATGATGTCACTTGTCCTGGTCCTGATGATAATATTGCTGGAGTCATCTGTGTCACAGGTACAAACTGCTTTAATGCTCTTTTGAACTTATCTTAGAAGTATTGTCTTCTGACCTATCTGGAGTTTAAAATTCTATTACTTTCTAACTGACAAGACTGTATGTAAGATGTTCCGGACTTTAAATCATACTTGTTGTATTTGCATTTCGCCAGTCTGTTAGTCAAGAATTTTCCATATTCCAATTATATTAGATAAAAATATAAGCAAATTCCTCCCATGATCATTTTAAATGGACAGTAAAAATATGCGTCATAGTCTTATCAAGACCCAAAGCGAAAAAAAGAGCCCTCAATTCATGGTAAAACCAAGCTGGGATGCTTAAACAGCGCATTCTGTTGTCCTCACGAAGTGAGTTCACTTACGAATTTTCAATATATACTTCTAATGCAAAGCAGGAAGAAAACTAAAAAGGAATTGGACTTACAATTTAAACCCTGAACAGCTGCTCCTACAAGAGGATTTATCACAGTGTTTTTTTACGTCTTTGCCAGTGGCTTCTCGTCCATTAGGCTGCAGTCCTCACTGAAATTATTTTAAAAGCTTGCGTTTTAGTTTTTATTCTTATTTGATTACTTTTCCGCTTTGAGAGTTCAATAATCAACAAAAATGGCAAAAAAGTTATATAAAACGTAAAAGGAAGACAGGAAATAATTCAACAAGTATTAGAGACACAGGCTTGAGCTGCAGACTTCTGCCCCTCCTGAGGATCAAAATTCGCGCACTGAGCAACGCTGCGTAATAAATCAGAAGAAAAAGCAACCCTTTCTCCTTTTGAATTTAAAGGCACTTGAGCTGCAGTCATCACAGACCGCGTTTGGCGATCACTTTCGCCTTCGTTTCCTCATTTGGCTTTACATCTCTTTCAGGATGTTTGACAGCTGATGATTCTGTTTGGATAACTCTTGATCTATGGGTTTCTGTTTCACTTAATGCTGCCTCGACAAAAATGTATTTGGTTTATTGCTATTGTTAGAAATCACTCTTCGCAAACAAGATGATTTTCTAAAATATTATTCAGTTAAAACTTTATATCAGGAGGGATCATTCATTATTATTAGAGGTTTCTAAGTAAAGCTGAACGTTGTAGACCTTCAAAAAAATCGTATTTTCACAGCTTTCGCTGAGCAAAACATTGAATATAAAAAATTTACGTCGCATTATGCTCGATTTGAACATTGTTCAAAAACCCAGTACCAGTGAAAGTTTTTGCAGCACTGCTTGTTTCTGAGGTGATGAAGCTGCCAGTGGTCTTTGCGCTTATCGTTTAATATTGTGTGGTATAATCAAGTACCGAATACCGAAACTCAAGAGCTCAATATTTCAGAGATCAATAATTTTTTTGACTCGCTAAAAATATACGTGCTAAGAAACTTTTGTGAAATATGATAAGAAGATCATTTGATCAGCTAGGATAGTTTTTAGCAAATTATGTTAAAGAAATTGCTTTACGTTAAAATAACGCACATACTAATAAAAAACAAAGAGTGTACCTATTCAGCTTCGCAGAAATATAGTAGGAAATGTTGCAAATTTAAGTGCTTTGTAGAATTTGATAATCATTAAGATTCTTCTCCTTTTCTTATTATTTTACTTGCAATTCTATAATAAAGTATATATATATTTAAGATGTCATTTTTTTAAAGAATTGCCTGATTTGGTTCCGGATGAAATTGAAATTGAGCGTTCGGCGTACCTTGAAGACAGACAACTACTGTTCCTTCAGTGTGCAATGGAAGAAAATTGTCTTGCATCAGAAGCATATAAATTAGACAAAAACGATTACGGTAAAATATTTTATAATTACTTTATCATTTATTCAATAACAAAAATCGCAGTAACTGTTAAAATGTTGTAAAATCTGATGAGCTGAAACAGGCTAGTTTGTTACGACTCTATCAGTAAAAGCATTCATATTAACTGATTTTCAATGTTGCACAAATTATTATAAACTAGCCGCTTTTAGCGACCATCTGATTCGCCCATCATATTTACAGCATTAATATAGTTACGTCATATATATATATAAACAAACTAAATTTTGACGCGTAACACTGAATATTTTACATTCTTTAAAGTTAACGAATTATGCCCTTACATTCAACTGTTAAAAAAGTGTTCGGCAGAATGACTCTAAAAAGTATGAGATTTAACGGCGATTATTTTCTATTTTAATCATGCATAATGGATTTCCTGTGGAGTGCTCCTTTCTTGTACTGGGTTCGAAGGAATACTTTGGAATACAATGGAAGATTTTAGCTTTGCCAACCAAACAACTCACAGTTTCTTTTCTCTTCTGGTGAAGCCATGGGCCAACAGTAATTCTGAAAAATATAAATCATTTTTAGGTTAAATTTCTCAAAATAAGTTTTTGAGAAGAATTAGATACACCAAGTTTTCTCTTATCCTTTTTACAACTATTACAAGTTATAACTATTTTAAATTGAATCCGAACTCTATGGACATCCTGAATTTTAAATGATGCTTTCACAGTTATACAGGGTGATCCCGAATTCATGGTACAAACTTTAAGGGTTGGTACAGGACACTGTAACAATCATTTATTGTATAGGAATATATGGTCGCAAGTGACGAGGTGAGGTATTGTCAACGACTTTTTGATTGGCCCATACCTACTACCGAAGCGACTCAATTGCCAATGTTATCTTATTTTCCTGGAGCAGGTTTTACCAGAACTGCTGCAAGGTGTTCCGATCGCCATTCGTAACCGAATGTGGTTTCAGCATGATGGGGCACCAGCCCACTTCAGCATTGATGTGCGCAATTACCTGAATGCCACTTTTGGGGCGTGGTGGACCAGTCCCTTGGCCACCCCGATCTCCCGATTTCTCGAGCCTCGATTACTTCTTATGGGGACATCTGAAAAGTCTTGTTTATGCGACTCCAGTTGGCTCAGATGAGGATCTCGTTGCTTGAATATCCGTAGCTGCACGTGTGCGTGAAATATCTGGCATGTTTGAAAGTGTACGCCAATCGCTCCACCGACTCTGTCAAGCATGTATCACTGTTGGTGGACGCAATTTTGAACAGTTATTGTAAACATTGCACTTGTCAACGACGCTGTCAATAAACACATTGTATTTCCTTTCATTTCTTATTTCCTGTGTTTGCGCCTCACCGCGTCACTTGCGCCCATACATTCCTATACAATAAATGATTAATACAGTATCCTGCACCAACCCTTAAAGCTTGTACCATGAATTCGGGATCACCATGTAGAAGTCCCAATGCGTAATCTTCGTTTAAAAAATTATTCGAAATTTCCAGGAACTTTTATGAAAACAAATAATAAAACTGACAGATCTTCTGTTAAATTTTAAAAAGTTTTAAAAATTCCAAATTTGTTATAAACGCTTTGAAATTTAAGTGAAAAACTTTAATGAATATGGACGACAGAATAAAGTGAATGAAACTTAAATTTACAAAATTTTCATTTGACAGTTGAATATCTTTTAATATTTTGAAGTTGATATTTTTGACATGAATACTTGAATATGTTATGATTTTACTTTCCAGGTTATTTGTATGAACAAAGACGTCTTCTGAGGTTTACTGCAAGGATTGGTAATATTGGTACAACAGATTTCCGTCCGTTTTTGCCTAAAAATGCATGGCAGTGGCATATGTGTCATTTGTAGGTATAGTTTGGTACATTGGGAACTATGTTGAAAAAATATATATATAGGGTGGTTAGAATTAAAGTATTCATGCTTAGAGCTTTGTAGATTAAAACCCATTGGCCAGGAGAACGCTAGATCTCAGTGCATGCATTTCAGAACATGGGAAAACGAAAAGCGCAAAGGAAAAAAAGAAAGAAAAAGAAACACCTGGTACTGTCTGTCTGCCACGAGAACTCTGTTCGCCAAGTAGTCTCGTTGACGGCGGTCGCTATAGCAACTAGTTATGTTAGAGAAGATACATTTCTGATAGGAAGAATCCGACGGAAGTCGGGGTTTTATTTTATTCTTGGCGCCAGCTTGCGGCGATAGTTGATCATTCGTCTTCTCGGTTTTGCCGCAGTTGCACGTTCCTTCCCATTTGGAGCTAATTGCGCCAATGTAACAAACTTGAATGAACGTCTACCTATTCGAAATGGATTCCTTCTAATATAACCTGTTTCTATAGCGACCGCCGACAACTAGATAACTTGGCGAGCAGAGTTTTCGTAGCGGACAGACAGTAAAAACGGCTGTTTCTTCCTTAGAAACGTTTACATTCTTTTTCAATAGTTAAATTGACATTTGGTTACTTTTGTCAATTGTTAGTATCCATTTTACTCTTATATCACTTAAAACACTTAATTACTATGTGTCCGAGTAAAGTTGAATCATATTTGTTGTGAGGACTTTTCGCCTATCTTCCCTTATCGCTCATTGTTGGAACTTTTTACGTTATCATTTCCTCATGTTCCAAAATGCATACCATTGAAATTTGGCATTTTTGTGAACATCAGTTGTTTTTACACGCTTTTTATTTAACTTGACTTGTTTCATGTTTGAAAATATGGAATTTTGTAATCGATTTTTCACTCCTTTTTGATGTATTTGAGTTCTGATATTATGTGCAGTTATGTGTTCCCAATGACAATGCAACATTTAAATATTTTCAGAACTTAATTACAGTTAAACTATTAATTTTAGTTACATTTTGATTCCAATTTGCCATCTAGTGATGAGTTAGAAAAAGTATTTATGTTAAGATTCCATAATATTTATGGTAATGAATTTTGAAATACAGTAAAACTTCGATTAACCGTTACTAGCTTAACCGTCACTTTCTGTTATCCGTCATCGTCTAAAAAATGTAATCCTTCATTTCGGTATATTACGACTCTTTTATTGAAGTTTCTATTAATCGTTTTGTGAAAATAAATACAATATGTATGCATTATTCACTTTTAAAATATTATATTTTCATTTTCGTCCCAATCCAGCAGTGAAATCACGTTTCTGTTCATAGGTATCAAGAGATTTCTGTTATCCGTCTATTCGGTTATCCGTCATAGCCCTGGTCCGGGCAGTGACTGTTAATCGAAGTTTTACTGTCTATCAGAGACTAAAAGAAGAAATTAATAAAAAATAAAAAAAAGTTTTTAAAAACGCGCTTTTATTAGTGTAATAAAAGGTTGAAGATACTTCTTTTTAAAAATATGGACGTCAAAATAAAATCGTAAAAACGTGATTCGCTGAAAATAATGCTATAAAGAAATTAAGGCTACAATTGGATATTATGAGAACGAATATTCTTAAGCATTGCATTAAAAATTAAAATATATTATAAATATGATTAAAATTCCAATTTAGTATAGAGTGTATTTCTATCAAAGCCCCACACTTTTACGATTTTGTTTCCAGGAGGTCCAGGAGGAGGTTTGTTTTGGAGGTCCATATTGTTACTAAAAATTATTTTCTACCTTTTAGTACACTAATCAGGGGTGGTGCCAGTGAGGGGAGCAGGGCCCCCCTGTCGGGGATGCTGTGCCCTCCCTTCGGGAAAAGTTTTGTATCACGTTCACTCAACGAGGTATGCAACTAGTATAACATTTAAGATCTGGGGAAAAATTGAGACCACTTTCATTACATCCCTCCCCCCGTAAAGCAGGTCGTGCCCCTCCCCCTGTCGGGCAGACTCTAATGCCGCTCCTGACACTAATAAAACCGTGTTTTTTAAAAAAGAAATTTATTTTTTATATAATACTCTGATTATGAGCACTATAGAAATATATCAGTATGGAGCGTTGTATTTGAACGGATTATCTTCGTTAACGAATCGCCCACTGTATGTAAATCCTTGTATTTACATACAATCCATTTGTATGTAAATCCTTTCTTTTGTGTGTATGAATGTTTGATAAGAAGATCGTATTTCGTCTCTTAACAAGCAACACCGCCTATCTCAATTTTTTGAAATTTCAAAGAGGAAGAAAAAACGTAATTTTTCTGTTCGCACCCAATAACGGATATTTCTAAATTTTTTTAACATCTGAATAAACATACCATCACATGTTCCTACCAGCTGCGAAAAAAATTCAGAAATACTCGTTATTGGTTGCGAAAAATTGAGTATTTCCTTCCTCTTTAAAATTTCAAAAAATTTACATTGGTGATGTTGCTTGTTAAGAGACGAAGTGCTATGTGTATTCAATTAAGTGCTTAAACATTTTGAGCATCTTGGAAACTTTTTATGTTTCTGTTATGAATCATTGATCGTACGTGCATTGTAATTGGATCTGTAGTACCTTTTCTATACAAATTAAGAAATGATTTTTCTGATTTAATTATTTTCTTAGTTTATTCTACTTGCTTTTTCAGACATTACCACAGTATGGAGGTTTTCGCTCATTTTGACATCGTCAACCTCCAAGGTCAGAAGGTCGCAGAGGGTCACAAAGCTAGCTTTTGCTTAGAAGACAACAACTGCCTTCCCGGTATAGAAAAAAAGTATGCGTGCGCCAATTACGGAGATCAGGGAATTTCAGTTGGTTGTTCTGATACATATTTACACACCGTTGACTGCCAGTGGGTTGATATTACAGATCTTCAACCTGGAATTTATAAATTTAAGGTAGATTCTATTTACTGTTTTTTACTTTCATACTTGTGAAATTTAATTGAAAAATGGATGTTTATTTTAAATATGATTATCAATGCAAGTAATAATGCAATCCAATATACAGAAAATTGATTAATTCATATCTAAAATTGACACGAATTTGGAACTTACGACTACTATACTTAGAGAGCTGATTCCACATATAGTACGGACCGAAAGTTTTAAAAAAACGCAGGTGCCATATGCGAATGTTTTATATTGAAAACTGTCATTTATTTGATTTCAAAGAATGAAAAGCAAGGATGCTATGAAAATATTCTGCTATCTGTTATTTCAAATATATAATACAGTAGTTTCGCATTTTTACAAATATCTAATTATCCCAGTTTCATACAAAATACAGGGTGTCAAGGATAAATGTATCCCAAAGGAAGAACTTATACTGAAGAATCATGCATAATGAGTTATAAATTTCAGTTTCATTAAAGAAAGCTACACTTCAGTTTTCTATGGAAGTTGATAAAGTTCATTCTGATCACCATTAGTGCCTCTACTGATGTACAAGCGGTGATTGATCTCTTGCTTCTTAGAAGCATCAAATTAACAGCTTATACTATTTCAGATCATTCTGACTGTTAATATTTTGTTGGTACACAATTATTTTAATGAAGCCAAAAGTCTGGTCGACAGGGTTAACCCTTTCAACCCGACTTTTGCAATGATTAAAATTTAACTAATTATGAATTATTAACTAATTATTAATCATTAATTTTAAAAGTGGGATTTATTTACCCAATAGGGTTTGAAGTTTAATCTCCAGGACGTATATGCCCTTTTCGACCCTAATAAGCATATACGACCCGAAGATTACACTTCATTCCCTATTGTTAAATAAATCCCACTTTCACATGTATTTTTATATTTCCAGTGTTCTTAAGGAATTAGGGAATAAAATTATGATTAATGAAACTTGGAAACACACTCAGATTGCAAATGGCCGACTTAAGTTTTTTTGTCTTCGTTAACAAGATTATTGTTACGAAGCTGTAAAGTTGTTTCCCTGACATGCTAATCTTATGGCAGAAAAGAGAGTTTTACGGATGTTTTACCAGTCGACTATATATAGCCTATTGGTAAATAAATCCCACTTTTATATGGGTTTTTATGTTTCCAGTGTTCTAAAGGAAATAGGGAATAAAATTATGATTAAAAAAACTTGGAAACACTCTCAGATTGCAAATGGCGGACTTATGTTTTTGTTGTCTTCGTAACAACAGTGGCGTAGCTAGGGTAAGTGGCGCCCGGGGCTTCGTATTATTTTCCCCCCTTCATCATATTTTACTTTAAAAAGTGACCGAAACGCACTAATATTTAGTCCCCATTTCGACCTCTAAGACTGGGGCCCTGGGAATGTATACCCCCTTTCCCCTCCCCCCGTTCGCTACGCCCCTGCGTAACAAAATTATTGTTACAAAGCTGTAAAGTTGTTTCCATGACATGCTAATCTTATGGTAGGAAAGAGAGTTTTTTGTTCAAGGGTATGCTGTGGTGTTATGTTTTACTGGAATAGTGCATGTTGGCTATACGATTGGGACATATTGTCACAGGAGATACCCAGGAACGGGAAAAGTGAAAAGCTTTTAATAGTATACTTCTTTTAGTATGTCAATATTAAATTAAACTACTTTTCATAATTAAATTTTAATTATGCAAAAGTCGTGTCGAAAGGATTAAGGCAGCATTTTTAACTAAATTAGAGACAAGAACATTGTCAGCTTTTAAAATTAAAACAGAGAGAGAGGAAATTATTTGAAGCGGAGTAAAACTTTTAACAAGCTGCTTTGTATAAGTATTCATTTTTAAAAAAGTAGAATATAGATTTAGAACAATATTTACTAAAAGAGAAATAAAAAAAACCCTTAAAAGTAGGATAAAAATACTTGAATTCCAAAATAATATAAATGTAGAGACTGCCTCTTCAATAGTTTTTATTTTAATTTTTATTTAACCTTTATTGTGTTTTTACCGCATGAATCCCAACTACCTTGTCGATATATTTATTTTCGTTTCACATAGAATATATGATTTGGTTTTTCAATTTTAATATTTTTCCAAAATGAAAAAATAAATATATATATATCAGCGTTTGTTTTCATTTGCTTATTTCATAAGTAAAAACTGTCACTGATTTGTCTTAAAGAACACTTGTTCAACGTTATTCATAAAATTATTTAAAAAATATTTCCATCAAATAATGTGCGCTTTCTTTTTCAGGTTTCTATTAATCCTGAATTCAAAGTGGCAGAACTGAATTACGACAACAATGCTGCAGTGTGCAACATGTTCTACAATGCCGTTTCAGTGCGAATATTTAATTGTACTTTACAGAGACCATAAAAAAATCGACTTTTCAAGATAGAAACTGTACATTGATATGACTTAATAAATAAAGGACATTGTCGATAAAAGAATAGTGTTATTTTAAGAATTATATATGTATTCTGGTAGAAAAAAGGCCAATATTCATATTGCTTGTTTTGAGGAAAAGCAGATACGGTGGTTTTAATTTTTTCAAATCAATGCATCGGTATACGGATTAAAAAAAAACCATTGAAAGTCTGAATCTATGAAAATGTGGACACTGGAAAATATTCTTTTCTTTATTGCCTTCACTATTTTGAAGTAACAGGTAACAAAATTTCAAAATCGATACCTTTGGTAATTGGCCATTTTTCTATCTTAGTACAAATTTTAAGATCTCGTCTCTTACAGTTCAAATACATCTTGCTTGAAAAAATATTTATATTAAGTGTTATTTAATTTTAATCATTTAAATTAACATAAAATTATTTTTTATTGTCTGCACTTGATAAAATCTTTAAAAATAATGAAGGAAGGTGCGTGTATGTATACCTATATGCTCTCTACAAAGCAGATCGTTGGGGTTTGAGCTATCAAATTTGGTACAGATTTATTTTATGAGATGACGAAGCTATTTTTTCAAAATTTTGATGGAGTTTTAATTAAAAAATCAATCAAAATTGTGTCGTTTTGTACGCATTTTTAAAAGCTGAAAATTATCTTTCCAAAGGTACAGGTTTATGTTCTGTGGTATATTTAATTTAATTTTAATGAATTCCATTAAAAACATTTTAATATGATTTGCAACAATAGTTCCAGTTGTTCTAATGAAGTTTAAACAATTATCTGTTACATTTTTTTATATATAGATGTCACAGTTTATCGAATATCATTGAAATTTCGTCACTTCATTGATTTTGTAGTAACTATAATTAGAATTTGAACTTCATAAGATCGAAAAGGAGGAAAAAACTTTCCTGATTTTGTTTTTTCTATTATTTTCTCTCATAAGTTGGTGTATAAAATAATTTCTCTGCTCTTTCTACTTGGCGCTTTTTTTTTCTTTTTGCAGTTAATTGATTTTTCTTATTGTACTTATGAATAAAACGTATTCGTAACTTATTAAAGTTTCAAGAACAAAGCAGTTCATAACCATAGACTATGATTAATAAAACAAACGTAGTAGTTTGTTTCCTAACCGAAAATAGGAAAAGAGCACAGTAAATATTTGCCTCCAGAAATGTCCTGTCGACACTTACTTAGAAATAGTTCTCTTTTAGTACTATAATCAGGACCATCTTATACAATGGGCTAAACGGGCTGCAGCCTAGGGGCGCCATGGATCCAAAGGCGCCTACAAATTTGCAATACTAATTTTATCTTAATTTTGAACCAAAATATGGATTTTAAACTTTTTTTAATATGTTAAAAGTAAAGATATGATTAGGGTTGTAACTAAACAGACATCGATTTTGTAATGTTACATAAACAAGTATACATCATTTCAAAAATATTCATACAGAGACAATCAGTGAGAAAAATTCTAAATGATGCGTGTAATAGAAGTTACCTACAGTACGGAAGCTTACTTGTTAAATCCTGTTTTGAAAAGACGCTGATTTGCAAAATGTAATGGGTTAATCAAAGAACATGTTAATTTTTTTTATTTTATTCTATTCTATTTTATTTATTTATTTATTTGCTCATCAATTATTGTATTAGGTAGGTATTTTCATTGGGCCACAGACTCTCAAATTCTTAGGAGGCTCTAATGAGGCGCCAAATTAATTCTAGCCCAGGGAGCTGAAATTTGTTAAGACGGCCCTAACTATGAGACTGAGGAAATATTAAATGCGACTCGTTAAGCAATCCTGATATCCATTTGACCGGGGCGAACCCGATCGAAACATCGACCGTAGCTAAGATGTTACATTTAATTTAGCTACTTCAGTATGTGAAATTAAATGTAAGAATTTTGGACTACTTATAGTCAAACAGCATTTTTTTTCCTATCTCTATGCATTTCAACTGCTGAGAAATATCTTTTTTCAACAATACTGGTTTCTCAACTGACGAACCGCAGCAAATCAAAAGAATAAACTTATTGATTTATCATTAATTAATGCTTTATTTATTATGTTTTGGTTTCAATTGATTCGGATTTTTAAAAAAAATTGTAGACAGAATTTTGAACTTTCGTCGTCAAAAATCGTGCGACGAAAAACAGTTTCGAACCTCTAGTCCTAAACATCATATCATGATAATGTTTTAGGTTTGATTCATCTGGCTTGATTGCATCAGCCATTGCATTATGTGCGTAACGATTTTTATATCACGTTATTTACAGAAAGAATGTATGCCTGTCCGTTCGTCCATCTGTCTTACAGTAACTCTTTATAGCACTAGTTTCTTTCCCTTTTTCTCTTTTCGCATCATTCACTTCACAGATAGTATGCCAGCGTAAAAACATTATCATATTTTAAAAAAACAACAGCCAGCCCGGAGAAGAATTCGAACCCTGTCATCAAGACAGGCAATCACGACCCTCCCACACTCAGCGACCTCCACCTATCGCCCGACTTACTTGCCATATTTGTGGGGACAAGTTGTCCATGAAGGAAGACCAACAATTGCCGATGTCTACTGGGATGAGCTGGATGTATCTTGAGGGTGAAATCTCGGCAATTAGAGTTGGACCAGTTACGAAATGTCAACTTCAGAGCAGCATTGGAGATCAAGCCATTAATCGATGACTGTGGCTTTAAATTATGATTATAAAAGTGAAGTTTCAGTTGTATGATGCCATCTCCTTCAGAGGGCATTTGACATCTAATTCACAGATGTAAACGCAGATTCGAGTCCTTTGTTCGTTTTATAGCAGGACTGTTGCTATTACAATCTTGGTTTCAGTTCCCTAGAACAGAACTCCGAAACACGGTTAATTTTATTTATAGGTTACTTCACTTTGCAGGATATTTAAAACTGATACTACAATCAGGGGCGGCCCGAGATAACTTTGCCAACCGGGCAAGTCAACAATATGGCGCCCTCCCTCCCCAACCAGTGTATTTTTTTAAATTCTATAATGTCTGTATTCTAAAAGCCAATCAAATTTTTACATAGAAATATGCATGTTTTACCTGCAAATAGGACTTCATAATATTATGGTGAGAACTTTTACGCTTCAGATATATTTAAGATTATACAGTGATCTTATTGAAACTAAAATAATATATTTAACAAATTATTGAAAATTATTTTTCCGTTTTTCCGAAGTTCTCATGTCTATTAACTATTATTTTTTCTTCACTTACACGCTTTGCCACCACCTCAGGCTTTGGTGCCAGGGGAAGTTGCCCGGTTTTCTCAGGCCTGGGGCCGCCCCTGACTATAAAGCATTCTATTTATTTCATGCATGAATTTACAATAATTAAATCATTTACTACAGTTAAATCTTAATTATTATAGTTAATAAGTATAATTAAAAATTATAGCTAAATCTTTTAGCATATGTACCAGTATACGATATATATAATAAGTTCGCACAGGGCGCCGAATACTCTGGAGCCGGCTCTGCAAATAAATATGCCAGTCTAGTTCTAGAGTGAACTATGACTAGTATGTTATAGTTCCCTCTTGTAAATAATTAAGAAATAAAGTTATTTTTAATGTTATTGTAAATTTAATACTCAGTTTATTTTAGTGTTTAAGCAATAGCTATGTGTTTTTCGAAAGTATCTACAAATAAATATGCCAGTCTTTTCATAGATCACTCTTGTAAATAATAATGAAATAAAGCTATTTTTAAGTTATTGTAAATCTAATCGCTTGATCTATACTGTCTAACCTAAAAGAACATAAACCTATCTACTTAAAAGCATAAAATACAAGTGAGTAAATTTCTAAAAGTTAAATAAGAAAAATGTTTTAAGGTTAAGACTTCTTAATGAAGTTTCACTTCATCCGCCTATTTATATTGGCGAGACACAAACTGTTTCATCTTTCAGTATAAACCCATTATAATAGTTGTAGTAACTACTTTTATCGAATTCAATGTAAACTGGCTCAAGTGGCTTCATCTCACGATTCCAAATTATGAGGCCCATCCCAAAATAGCCATCATTTAGCTTCAAAATGGACGTTAATTTAACATAAACTAACCTAACCAAACTTGATGTTCTTAAATGTCACTTACTAATAAGAAAATTAAAAAAACTTATTTGGATCATAGAACTACTAACCTAGTAGTTCTATAATTTGGACGCAACTTAGGAAACTGCCATTTTTTATATTGTTGCGGTTAAAGTTGGATCATATTTGAAATAAGACAAACATTTTGTCTATACTTTTAATAAGCAGTATGAAGAGGTAAAATAGAAAGAAATTGTTAATGTAGTGATTCAGTAAAAATTTTGTTTTGAAAAGTTGAACGTTGAAAAACAGTACGTCTGCACTGATTCGCATCTGTTAAATCATGTGATGTTAGCACATTTTCCCTTGTAAGAAAAATACAGCTTAGGAGTTCTTTTAAGTATAGCGGTAAAGTATCATTTTTTTAAGTTAGTTGTTGTGTGTTAGTGTCTAAAAACTATGCTACTGATTTCTTTATTCTGTGAGACAATAAACAATACGAGCGAAACATTTTCCGCTGAAATGTGACTATCACAGCAGATTAATTAAAGCAAAACCATTAGGAAATAAGGGGTGTCCCTGAAGATGCATAGTAATACATACATAGATGCGTACACTTCGAATAACAATTAAATGAAGAATTAATAATATATAACAAATCTTCATAACCAGTTAATTAATACAAACTAATAACGTTATCAATTATTGGAAATGGTCGAAATGTTGATCGTGATTGTTCAGGCACTGCTGGTAAGTAATCGATGGAATTGCAAGCGTCACTAAACAAATTAACTGGCACTTTTTGGCGCATTTTCTTTCAATTAGTGCCCTCTACTAGTCGATTTTAGCTTGTCTCGAACTTTTAATATTATGTTTCAGGTGTTCCCTCAAAAAGAAATCCATCGGGGATGATATCCAGTGATTACTTGAACGCTCTTAACCCCTTCGGCACTAATGAGCATATACGGTAAATAAATCCCACTTTTACATGGGTTTTTATGTTTCAGTGTTCTTAAGGAATTAAGGAATAAAATTATGATTAAAGAAACTTAGAAATACTCTCAGATTGCGAATTGCGGACTTATGTTTTTGAGCACGCACATTACTCAAGTTTCAATTGGTCTATTTTTTTTTAATTTTACAGTAAGTACAACTATATTTATGCCATACTTAGTGTAAAATAGGTCTTATTGTTCTTATTAAGTAATAATTTAGCCTTTATAATATTAGATTTAAGAAATTTTGAATAAATTCTTTTTGCGGGATATATTGTCCCAATAGTATTTAACAGTGGGACAATATATCCCATCATTGATCAAATTACTACAAGATTATTTTCACGAAGTTGTTAATATTAATATTATGGCAGGAAAGAGAGTTTTACAGATGCTTTACTGGAATAGTCCCAGTCGACTATACGATTGGGACATATTGTCACAGGAGATTCCCAGGAAACGGGAAAAGTGAAAAACTTTAAACTCTTAGTATACATCTTTTAGTATGTCAACATTAAATTGAACTACTTTTCATAGTTAAATTTTAATCATGAAAAAGTCGGGTTGAAAGGGTTAAACTTATTGTTGCCTCTTCACCCTAACCATGATTTCACCAAAATTCCTCCAAAATAGGCCTTCAGTTTATTCATAACTCCGATTAATTATTACATTATTTTTGTGGTAATCATTGCATTAGTCAATTTGAATAAAATGAAGTAGTGATATATTTGATTAGTTTTTAAATAATAGTTATTCGAAATGTGTATTCAATTTTGGGACATTTTGAATATTAACAAATATTATAAAAAGAGAAAAAGAAAAAACATGAAAAGGTTTTTTAAAAAAAAACTTCATACATGTATAAAATTGCACTTTTACGAAAGTAAATAGAAAAAGTTTTTTAAAAAAATAGAAAGGGGATTTGAATAAAAACAAAAGGCTTGAGTTAACAACTGAAAATGCAAAGAAAAATGAAAATACAAATAGAAAAACGAAAGGAAGAAACTGAACAAAAAATTAAAGAAACAAACGGCACAGCAGTGTAAGCCGCATCTGTAGAAAGTAGTAATAGTATCATGTAACAGTATTTTTCGAGAAGGCTGAGCATTCAAATGTTTAAAATCCGAAAGAAAAAAAATGAAGCATGAAGAAGAATGGCAAAAACGTAAAGCAGCAACCATTTATGCACGACTGCATTGCTGAAAAGAAGAAAGAACGTAAGTTAAAATGAACAATTCCCTTCAAAACACGTACTTGAATAAGTTTTATTGAGTCTTTTTGGAGCGTTGAAAACATGTCTAAAATCTCATTTCATTATCTGAAAAAGTCCGCAAATTTAACGGTTCTGTTCTTGCAAATTCCTATGCTAAATTCTACAACTGCTGAATTAACTGAAACAAGCTTCATCTTGCAAAGGAAAGTTTCCGGGAACTTATTAACTTACGCAACGAAACAGGAGCTTTGGACCTGATATTTATTCAATTTTAAATTAAATTTAAAACATGAAAATTAAGTAAATAGTATTAAAAATCAGATGTTATTTTTCAAATTATATTTTAAGAGAGTTAATTCATGCTCACGTTATACGCATAAAGTCAGCTGCTTTAATCTAAATTCGGAAACTCCAGGACGGTCATAAATTATTGGACCCACTTCAAAAAATAATTTAAAAAAGCCCATAATGTAGCTACTTTTTTTAAAATGAGAGAGTAGCTCAAAAAGTTTTTTTTCAAATAGGTAACGCGCCGATACGGTGCGTTACCTATTACCGTTAATGTACTGTTAATGCTTACCAACAATTTCGATACTCTAACCGAAAACTGTCTTTGAACTGTTACAAATTATTTTCTTTCGTGGAACCAGAGACGTGCCTTCTGCTGCACGGTAGCATTTTGACACTTGTGTTGGGAATCTCCCGCTACAGCAGATTTAGAGCGCCGTAACGCGCGTTACCTATCTGAAGAAAAAAACCTCTTTGGGCTACTCTCTCATTACAAAAAAACAACTCGGAGTTGCTACATTATAGAGATTTTGTTATTAATTTTTGAAATGGTTCCAATAATTCATAACCACACTGTATTGTGCATCTTGCGGAAAAGGGGGAAAATGTGACGTCAAAGCATGGTGTCAGATTATGTGCATTTCGATGTTAGATAGCATGCCAAATTACATTCATCATGTGACTGCGATGTCATGTGTACTGACTTTATTACATTAAATCATGCTAAAGTAGTATTTTGAACTAAATTAAACGCAAGAATATGGTCAGCTTTTAAATAATGTTAAAATTTTAAGACAAAACCACACAGGAATGAATTTAACTGGACTTTTATTAGCATATCTTTTGTAAAAAAAAATCTATACAAAAAACACCAATAGAAAAAAATTTTTGCAAAACTGCTATTAAAAGGACTGGAAAAAACACCTGCTTAAAGTTAAGATATGAAGAACCATAAATTTTAAAATAATATAAATTAAAAATATTGTCTTCGTAAGCATTTTATTTCAGTTAATTCACTTAATTCGTATTGCATTGTTTACATAGCTGCAAAAATGTATTATTGTATGATTTCAGAAGAGCGAATTTCACATGAAAACTATTTCCTTTTTTTCCAAATGAAATATATTTTTATTTTCTTGAATTCACAGTAAAGCGCTGTTTATACAGTGTGCCGGCTAAAGTCCATTGTCACTCCAATAATTTCTGAACGGCAAGAGCTATAGTCATAAAAGTGGGGTCTAAGTATAGTAAAGTTGCCATGCGCTACGCAAGAAAACCGCTTACAGTGCCACCTGGCGGCAAAATTCGGAGTTAGCGTTCTTATCTCAAAAACGGTACGATATACGGGAAAAGTCAATTGCAAAGTTGTTCAGCATCATCGATTTAGTAAGAGAAGACGCCTTCCGTACAGTAATGTTAAAAATAGAAGGCGTTAAATGCATATTTGTTCGGTTCGAAACTCCCAAAATTGTAACGCGACATAACGCGGAAGAAAAGAGAAAAGGAAGGACGTAATATCCGATTTTCTAGAAGATTTGCCGTTGAGTGACCTCCGAAAAGTATGGTTCCAATAAGACGGCGCCCCTCAGCACAAGGTATCAAGTGTCCAACAGTACATTCTGGACGCGATCAAACAAATGTGCGTTTTGTGCTTTTCATTTTTATCATTTTTGTGCGCAAGATGTTTTTTCTGTAATAAATCGGTGATGCTGAACAGCTTCGTAATTGACTTTTTTCCCGTATTTCGTACCGTTTTTGAGATAAGAACGCTAACTTCGAATTTTACCGCCAGGTGGCGCTGTAAGCGGTTTCCTTGCGTAGCGCATAGCAACTTTACTATACCTAGACCCCCACTTTTATGACTATAGCTCTTGCCGTTCAGAGATTATTAGGGTGACAACGGACTTTAGCGGGCACACTGTATGTCTTTCAAGGGTCTGACGTAAAACGACATATAAATGAAAAGACGAATAATCGAAGTTTTAATAAACAACTTTGATTATTACAAATTTAATGCTCCTAATACACATTCATTTAAAAGTAATTTTTTTAAGATAGTACAAGTATGTTACTAAATAGCATGGAAACAATACGTAAATTTTAAAATTAAACGATTATCATAAAAGTGAGAAAAATCATATCTTTATCTTGAGTACTAATTATACAGTTCTTATTTTATTCAATTTTATGTTCATGCAGGTAGTCCTTTATTTGGAAATTGCAGGTAGGAAAAGAATGTTTAGGGGGGGGGCCCCCGATTTCACATATTCCTATTAACGAGAAAAAGTTATTCCTATTAACGAGAAATTTTCCATTCCTATTAAGGAGGAAATTTTTCTCCTTAATAGGAATGGAAAAATAATGACTGAGGCAGAAAATTTGCTAATTTTAGAAAGGAGGAAAACGACGTATAACCGAAGCTTTGCGTCGTATAAACGAAGTACTTTGGCATTACAATGGTTACGAATGAATAGGAACTGTGATGAAACGTCGTATCGATGAGAAACGTATAAATGATGCTTTCCTATATTTTTCAAGGTGAAAAATAAATAAATAAACTTCTATTTTATAATTATAGATTTCACGTTTTCTGCTATTTATATCATAAGTAAAGATTGCCACTGATTTAACCGACAGAGATTTTTAAAAATTTATTTTACAAAAACGCGAAAAAAAACCATTAAATATTTCCTGTTTTACTTTTAACGGTTCCGTCAATCCTGAATTTAAAATGGCTGAATTGAATTAGGACAGAAATGCTGCAGTGTGTAAGATGCTCTACAATGCCGAACTAATGGGAATTTTTAATTGTACTTTATAGAGAACTTTAGAGAATTACAAATTTTTCATATAAAATTATTCATATATTTGATTTTTAATAAATTTATATTTGATTTTTAATAAATTTTTACTAATACCAAGGATAATATTGTTACGAAATTCGTCCGGTATGTGTACGGTGAAAACAGTACAACAAGCCGGATAATAAAGAACGACGCTTTATTCACGAATATTCCGCAAAACACGAAACACAGGAAACAAGAAAAACAGCACTTGCACAAACTAGTAACACAAACAGACAGAAAATCACTAATAATTGCAGTAACAGCACTTTCAGCACCTCTCGGCGTCTAACAACTTACCAGATCGCACTGCAGAAAAAATTCCAAAGAGAGAGATTTAAAGACGTTCAAACATACTCTCACTCCAAAGAAATTCTAAGTCGTTCAGTACCTACGAGTATTTATACCCTTTTTCTGGCAGGATATGACATCACAGTAAAATTTACGAAGAATCTGGATAACTTCGCTTCTAATAGAGATAGCGAGAAAATTCTAGCATTTTCAGGATTCTACATTTTGTCACCAAATCTGTCGCTAAGTCACCAAAATGGTCGCCAAGTTTCTTGCCAAGGTCTGGGGTCAAAGTCTTCCATTTTCCCCGTAGCATTCCACAGAATCTCTGTAAATGTCTCTTTCCAACCATAAGACTAACACAGCTGGAAAGCGACATTACATGTTTGTAACAATATGAATAAATATTTTAATAGCGGGTCTCTCACAGTTCGTTTACTTCTTGAATAAAAATTACTTTCTTAATACTAATAATTTAATATAAAGAATTAAAATTAGATTTCCATTGTTTGTTTTCAGCAGAATATTCAATAAAAATAAAAGAAATTGAGTGTATGATTCCCTTTTAGCACTCCAGAAGTCAAACCGTTGACTTTGAGCTATCGATTTCGTGTTATCCGTCAAAAAAGTATCCAAACGCTCGTTCTTAACAGGTACTAAATATTCCACATAAAAACCAAAAATGACTGTAGTTCTTTTTAAAGCATTCTTTATATCTGAATAGAAATCCTATTTAAGCAAGAGTGTTTCTTCATAATAAAGTTCACTCGAAAACTTTTAAAACGGAACATCCGATTTCTAATACAAACTTTACTGATTAAATTAACTCGAATACATAGTATACAACATACATGTACAACGAATTAGCTCGAAAACATACACAACGTTGAAATGACAAGAGTATTATTGTCATTTCAAACAAGGGATCGATGGATTATGAGTAAATGAAATTTCGACCTCCTGATACGGAATGAACCTTTCCGTTTTTTAAATTTACATTTCAAACTCAGAGACGTCTAAAACGTACAGATTCATCAATGCTCTATGTATATGAGAAAGGACGGAGGACAAATAATCTCAATAGCGAATTAAATGACTGCAACCCGAAAAAGTTGAGAGGACTCACATTTTTTGCAGGCTTTGAGAATTTGACTGTGCGTTATTCCGGAAAAAGTCTCAGAGAGGTCAAGGTTTAACCTGTTTCGCCATCCGTTCTAGAGTTAAATATGATAATCACCGAACCACATTCGGCTTTCCAATGGGAAGCTAATAACTTAAGTCTTTAAATTTTCTTTTCGTCTGATTTTTTTGTCTAGTCTATATTTGCTCACGCTTTTAAAAGATGCATCGGTGTCGACCAAGTCATTAGAATCAGACTTCCTCCCAGGATGCATACATTTTGATACGCGATGCATCTTTTATAAGCGTGAGAAATATAGACTAGAAAGAAAAACAGACGGAAAGAAAAATTAAAGACCTGAGTATTAGCTTCCCATTGGAAGGTCGAATGTGATTCGTTGAATATAATGTTCAGTTTCAGAAGAGACGGCGAAAAATGTTAAACTTTGGCATCTCTGAGACTTTTTCCGGAATAATCTACAGTCAAATTCTCAAAGCCCACAAAAAATTTGAGGTCTCTCAACGTTTCCGGGTTTCAGTCATTTAATTCGCTATTGAGATTATTTGTCCCCCGTCCTTTCTCATATTCAAAGAGCAAGTATTGTAACCCCTCAGCCATCATGGAGATGAGTTAAGACGCTATAAGTAGAAATATTATTTCAATAATTTTTCTAAGTGGAGATGTCACAAATGCGACTCTTACACTTACGTGACTAACAGTGATTTACGAACCTAGGTTCTAGCGTAGCTATAAATTTATTTTGCTTGTATGGCACATTCTTCATCATTATATTAAGCAAAAATCATTCAGAAAGTCATGTAGATTTTGAATTACTACACTGAAATTTTTTAAATATATATATTTAACCAAATTTTTGTATGTTTATCGCTGGTGAAGGATTTAACATTCTATTTTGTCTGCATGATTAGTTCAGATTTGGAATCAAGGAAGAAAATTTTTCCAGCATTGATGGGGTTGCAAAATATATTTTGTGACCGAAAAGCGAAAAATCACGACGGGAGTTGAAAAGGTTTAAGAAAACCTGTAATAGATGATTAATACGATGCTGTATGTTTTAATACATATTTGTCAAGAGACAGTTTAGAATCTGTATCCTACGAACAAGCACATTTTTGTTTGGGTGAGCATAGTTTTTTAACCACCCACGTCGCACAACAATATTGTAAAATATTTTGGGCAATGTTGAACAATATTGTGAATACCGAATGCTATATCTAAATTTTGGCACAAATATATTAGTTTTAGCTTAATAATTCATGTTAATTAAGATTTTATTTCAAAAAATTCGATGGAATAATCTTTCACAAAAAAAGCTGCATACTGGATAACACTGTATAAACAATATTGAAAATTCTATATTCCCACAACGTTGATCAATGTAGTGGTGAGAATATTGAAAATTCTACGCTTAATAACGTTTATAAATGTAGTGACGACAATATAGTAAATTCTGCATTTAAAAATATAACACGACGTTTTATTATTCCGTTTGTTTTTTTCTATCCTTGGTGACAATACGACCTCAATATGTTTGAATATACAGTCGGACTCTCATTTAACAGAAATCTAAATCCGAAAAAAAAGAGTTCGTTATATGGAAAATTCGTTAAATAGAATTCACCTTTTAAAATACTAAACTACAAAACATATTTTAAATTCATAAACACTAAATAATAAAAAAAAGAATTAATTACCCTTTATTTTGTAAATTAATATCTATTTGTTTCATATATTTTTTACCCATCAAAAAAAAATCTGCAAGGAAAACAGAATAAAACAAAACATTGTCAGAATACACTGTATTTTCAATTTAAAAATAATTTTATATTAAAATTAATGAATTTTAGCATTTCATCATACGAAGGGTTGTTTATTTCTGCATCAGGATAATTTCTATCTTCATCATCTTCGTCTTCATCGCAATTCATTTGCTGTATTGTTTTCACACTGTCTGCTTAAAACTGCCTCATCCACATCTTCATAGACGACATGCTTTTAAACGTTTTGAAACAAATTCGATGAATCATAATTTTGTATCTTATCACGATTTTTTTTTATTATGGTTGATAAGCTGTTTGGAGGAATACCAAATTTTAAGATATCCTTCATCAGCAATTCATTGCTGTATTGTTTTCACACTGTCTGCTTCAAAACTGCCTCATCCACATCTTCATAGACACATGCTTTAAACGTTTTGAAACAAGAATTCGATGAATCATAATTTTGTATCTTATCACGATTTTTTTTATTATGGTTGATAATGTTTGGAGGAATACCAAATTTTAAAGGAATATCCTTTTTTACACGCCTTTATCCACCTCAGAAGAATTAAATTTTTTTTCTTTGATGCTAAACACTTTCCCTTTGACATTTTTCAGCTTCAAGGTTTGATCACCATAAAATGTATTAAAGAAAGAATAAGTTTGAAATGTTTAAAATATTTTGAGAAATAGGGAGAAAAAAATTTGGATCACAAGAAAAGTTCGTTAAATAGAGAATGCACTGCGTTTTGGAGTTATTTTACGAAGAAATTAAAATGTTCTTAGGTTCCAAGAAAAAGTTCGCAAAATAGAGGTTCGTTAAATAGAGGTCCGACTGTATCTGATATCGATTCTTTGTCCCTGTTTTTTTAAAATCCGATTTTTAATAAAATATCCTAGACAGCGTCCTTCTTTTTTTTTAATTCAATAAGCCAATGATAATTAAAAAAAAACAACTATATATTTTTATAAAAAAAATATTACTTTTGAAAAATTCTCCATCCCAACTTTTACGAAATATAAAACATGCCAAAATTATCCTGTTCAAGCAAATTATCATTTACGGTGAGCAACTTGCCCTTTAAAGAAAACTATATATCACCTTTTTCTTAATGTTGAATTTTAACGTTCATAAACAAAATTAAAGCCTTAAAACAGTCAATGCTTGTTGAAAAATAATAACTTTCTTTCTGTCCCATATTTTTAAAAGTAATTACTTTTGAACCATAATTTCATAATTTATTCCACTAGCAAAACTTAGTTAGTAGCGAAAATCGCTCTCTCTTTGACTTCAAATCATATTCTCAACTCAAAATTATAAAAAGTTAATGAAATCAAGTAGACAATTCAAAATAATATGTTGAGATGCACGATACTTCGCATCAATCCAATCTGCTATAGCGCAATCTATCGTTGGTGCTCGAGGTCTCGCTGGTTGAGTGGCTAAGGCGACACGTTTGGTACGCAACCTCTCTCGGGTTCGATTCCAAGGTTCGTCCGCGTCGCAATTGTCGTATTAGAATATAATCAAACGATGCGGTATGGAAGAAATTTTTTTTCTAAAAATCTGTAATAAGTAATTAGGTTTAATATTAGGAATATTTATAATTTTGAGGAAATAAATAGTACATTATTGAAACCAGGTCGAACTATATTGTTTGTTCAGTATTGAACAATATTGAGTAATATAGGAAAAGTCTTACATTTTACACTGTTTCAATATTGTAAAACAATATTATACAATATTGATTTTTCGAATTTTATAATATTGAACAATATACGGGTCTATTCTGGTACGTCACTTTTTTTCCGCACGTTAACAGGGAAAAACGATCTCTAACTAACTCAAAGACCTAAAACCCCAACCGGGGTTACCAGAATAGACCCATAGTGTGCTACTTGGCATTCTGCCGAGACTGAATCTGAAAACTGTAAAACCGATGAAAAAAGAAATATACTAAATTAATTTGCAAACGGCAATCAGAATATCTAAACAACATATGATACTCTATAATAATGCCACAATATTGTACAATACTGCGAATATATTGAACTTTATCTTAAAAATATTATAATAACTTTTGTTCCTATGAAAAGAAAGTGCTTTTGGATATAACAAATTTTGCACGTCACCTCATATAATGATGATTGTCTTGACTTTCGAATGTGTTGTGAAATTAGAAACCTTTATTTCAACTATACAGCTTGAAAGATTGGATTATTGGAAACTAAGTCGATTTCTTTTTAGTGTGTGACACTGAATACACCAATTACTATGCTCTTTAGGTGGCAATATTTACCTTGTTTTCTTGTAGTGCCACAAAATATGAACTTTAACTTCTGTTGTCTAAATGTTTATCAATAATATAATAGGATGTGTTCGAATTGAGCCCGATAATTGAGGGTGTGCTGTCAGTTTTAGTTTTCTTTTTTTGTTTGTTTATATTATTGAGGTATAATATTTATGTTAATTTTTATTTACCATGTAGTATTATTTTTTTTCTGATGTCTCGTCTTATTTCGTTAGATGTATAGTAAACAAACAATTCCATCCGAAGAAGAGTAAATAAAAAACCGTATTTGGTGTGAGAAATTTGTGAAAACGTCGATTGTGTTCTAACAGCTCTAATGACTTTTTTTACAGTAAGGAACTTCACAATTCGAAGACTTTGACTGTTTTGCTTTTCGTGAATTCGTGGAGAAACTCGGGAACATGGTGAATTTGATGTTCGACATGTGGCAATTAACTGCGTGCTAAACTATGAAATTGTCACTTCATTGGAAGAGTTTTAGTAGTTTGCTGATTGAATTTCCTGTTTGACATATGTATGCTTCTTGTTGTGATCAAGGTAATGTGTTCAAGGGAATCATATTGTTTTACATCAGTAAACTGCATGAAAATAAGAATGCAATTCCATAAAAATGTTGCAGTTCAAATTTTCAGCCAAATTATCTAATGAAACTAAGTATTGTTAAGAATATAACTTTGAAACTTTTAGATATTTATTAGCATAAATGAAGAGGAAATGTAAGAAAATTTTTAATAAACTAAAAGTAATGAAATAAAAAATTATAGTTATGTTTGTCAGTATACCTATATTAACTATTGATAACAAGGAAATTATCAGTAATATATTTACTGGAAATATTGGCCAGCAATTGATTTTCTGCCCTATTTATTTTGTCCAAAAGTTCTTAGGAAACTGCATTTACTACAAATTTACTTTATAAATCCAGTAACACCAAAATAATAATGAAAACTTTACAGATATATTTTGTTTGTATTTCACGTAAGTTACGTAGTAACACTCTTCATTTTAACTTTTTCTTTCATGAAGCTTTTCTTAACAAGCAGATTTGAGTTATACCTTTCAAAAAACATAATTTTCAATTTTGGAAAATTCTATTGATGAAATTGTGACATTTACATTTGTATAGAATTTTTTTTCCTGCCCATTATTAAAATTAAGAGATTAGTTATATTTTAGGATTAATATATTTAATTTTTAACATTGTAATTATGGCATAAATTATATTTGATAATATGCATATTAGTAATTTAAAATCATATGTTTTGTTATTTTTCATATTTATTTTAATGAAGGAAAAGGGGAAGGAGATCTTAAGCATTTGCTTGCTAATATTCATTTTGTAGTTAGTGAAAACGGTTCTAATTTTGAATTGGAGAAATTAGTGGGATCCATAATTTTGATGTTATGTGTTGTTAATTTACTGGTAGTTTTCTTTTTTGATTGTTGGGATATAATATGTGTATAAAGCAAAGTCCTTTTATTGTCTGTGTATTTTACTATTAAAAACAAATATCTTCTCAATAAACAGAAAGTTACATGTTTGCAAATATATTAAAAATGTATAAATTTCATTAAATGGTTATGGTATATAGTTTTCCATATTATTTATGTAACATAACTTAGAAACCAAATAAAATTAGTAATGTTTATATTATTTCATTATAAAATTCTGGAAACATCATTGGTAAATAGTCCTTAGTTTCCTAAACCTGTTATTAAATGCAGTCATTTTTCGGATATCTTCGGACAGAACTTTCATGTTATATTTTTAATGATTTTTTCAGAGTGTAAGTTCAGAGTTCTTAGTATTGCAAAAAATATCATTTATATTTGAGATTTTATAGTGATATTTTATATATCAAATGTCTCATTCATATATTGACAAAAATTTTATTTAAAGAATAATTAAATTTAATCATTATTTCTCTTTATTTTCATACAATTAAATTTTTATAACATCCATATTTTGTTGCATTTCCATTTTGTCCTTCAGTAAATTTTTAAATATGTATTTAAGCATATTTAATATTTCAGTTACTGCAACAATAATGATCCATTATTTAGTGAGTTTTTAAGAGCTAGTCTGTATATATATATATAACTTTATTTTTATTACTAGAAATGAACAGTTTATTTTTTTGAAAAAGTAAAGATAATGATTGGAGGCTTCTGAATTAAAGTTTACAAGTGCAGTATATTTCGATTATGGCAGTTTTTAAACATTTTATTTAGACCAAAGCTTTTGAATTATTAAGATTTTGAAATATTTTTTTTTATTCATGAGATGTTGCATTTTTTAAAACTATTGTTTGGGAACAAGTAATAAAAGTTGGTTTATTATATATAATATAATTTATTTATAATATGTAAAAAAAGTGATGTTTCAGTAATTCTAATACATTTTTATGAAGCAAGGGAAATAATTTAGCTATTACATCATTAGTTAAGAATTTTTCAGAAATGAAATTTTAAATTTGTTTCTTAGGAAAGTAAATTCAATCAAAATCTGTTCCATAGCATAATTTACTCAGCTACTATACTGTGGTTTATTTGTATGAAGCTCTATATTCTCAGTTTTAGAGGGTTTTTTTCATATTAAATCAAAAATTTTAGCAGCTCTTGTTTTTTATTATGTATCTATATAATAAAGTAATTATTTTTATATATTTATAAATTATTAATATCTGTAGATGATACTGGAAACTATATCGTGTATACCATTTTTTCAAACCTGTTAGTCAATTTCACAAATTCAAATATCCTTCAGTATTTCTAGCATAAGTCCAAACTTTGACAGAGATCTTGTTTGGTACATATCTGAAAAAAAAAATTCATTTTGAGTATATATTAAATTCATATGAAAAATTTAGATCATTCTAAATATAAGTTTATATAGTCATGTGTATGTAATACTAGTGATTTGCTTATATGCTTTGAAAAAGTCTTGCCAAGCTGTAAGGGTAGGTCAGACACAATAAAATAAATCAGCTTTGCATAGGAACGTAGAGGTGGAAATGTCATTTGTACATTCTGGAGAATGTCGTTTGACCTATCTGAATTGGGCGATTCCAGCTATTTTTTTTCCAATTATATTTGTAGCAAAAGTAATATGGAGTTTTATGACAAGGGTGAGATGGCAAGTATGCATTTAGTGAATGGGCTAGCTGATGGAAAGGATGAGTAGTAATGCATTTGTATCGTAAAATATTTTCAATAATATGTATCGCCCACTATGAACTGCAGATATTGTGAAACACTCTGTCAGAATGGGTGCTGATTGCGAAAGATCCAGCTCCACATAACCTTTGGTGAAAAAAAATTGATAACCGATCACAGGTTTGTTTAAAAATCCCTCACAATGCAGACACATTAAAAGTATCTTTGCCATTCCTGAAAACTCCATACTGCTACTTTTGCTACTACTTTGACTGAAATAAAATGCCTAGAATTGCTCAGTGTATTTAAACCAGATAGCACTCTCTAGCATGCACCAATGGCATTTCCACCTATATGTTCATGTATAAAACTATTTTGTTGTGCCTCAACTACTCTTGAAGTTTGTAAAGACCCTTTCAAATTACAATGCAATATTGCATAACATTTGCCATTCGGGATGTATTGTAGTAAAAGTCTAAAGATTATTTGACTGTATGTAATGTATCTGCTGGTCATGAATATTAAGAAGAAGTCATGAACATGGATTTCATTTATAAGAAGTTACCAATTTTCTTCTTAGTTTGTTAATATTTTTTACCATAAAGAATTGTCTTAGAACTCTAGTTGGGAAATCTTTTTTTATTTTGACTTTCTGGACAAAATAGTTACCTATTCTTGAAAAGCTGGTAAATAGGTGGGTGGGTGGTATCTTTTAGTTTATAGAGTAAAAACTTACTATTCATACCTTTCGCAAGTAAACTTTTCTTAAAAAATTTCGGATCAGGCCAGATTTCCAATCCTTCAGATCTCAAATTTTTTAGAAACTTTCATCAGAAATCATTTTAGTTTTTTTGATTCTGGTATGTTGTTAGCAGAAAAGCAATGAATGTCAAAGTTTATTTAACTCTTTTTGGATAAATTTGATTATCATGCATTTTTAAAAAACTCTTAGTATGCTACTTCAGTGCCGTGTACTTAAAAATGGTCCCTTCCTTCTTTTTTAGGTCTAGCAAGAAAATCATTAAAAAAAAATGTGAAATTAGAAATGGCTAAGTTTGGAAAGTGAAAAATATCTCATGATGTCTGATGTATATGTGCAAGTGCTGTATGATTTTCATTATCATACAGAGGATGGAGATGAAGTTAAAATGAAAGCTGGTGAAGAACTGCTGCTTCTAAAAAAGTCAAATGAAAATTGGTGGCAGGTTATTCGAGATTCTGATAATCGTCCATTTTATGCCCCTTCAAATTATTTGAGCATCATAGGTTTGAATTGCAAAGATTCTTTTGAATCGACTGATGTGAATTCTAATATATCTTGTAATGACTCAACTGCTGGTGATAACCAGAATAATATAGCTTTAAAATCTAAGTGCATTATTGATGTTCAGAAAAATGTCAACAAATTAAGTAAATCTGTCACTGATAATTTATGCATTAAGCAGGTTACTGATGCTCTCTCATTTAAAAATCCCCTTTGTGAAAATGATTTTTTCGATGACCATAGAGATGGTGACATTGATCAGAAGCAAGTGCCTCTTACTAATGAAATGCCTTCTAAAATAGAATATGATAGTGAAAACTCAAAATCGTGTGATAATTCTTTTTTGCAAGTAAGTATTTTTATGATATCTTAAAATCTTATTTTTTAAATTGAAAAATATGTAAAATTGTTGTATAATTTGTGTGTCATGGTTTAGTTTTCCTTTGTATACATTGAGTGACATAACTAGACAGTGGGGATCTTTCGAAAATGAAACTCATCACTATCACTAATTATAGAAGGTCTTCATTTTTTAAAAATATAATTCTCTTATGTAGTTTTAACACCTTGTATCGGGACTTCCCAAGACTGTGGGTCACTGGTGTTTTGCCACCCTATAGTTAGGCCACTGCACGTAAATGATATATTTGTAAACTTTGATAGTAGCTGCCTGTGTACTATCTCTAATTTAGTTGATAAATAGAAATAATTTTGTTAATCAAAGTTTGGAAAAATATGCATTGTGTTAAACTACTTTATAATACCATATTAATTTTGAATAATAGATTTTGGGGTAAATATTTGTAATATTTTCTAGAGCTTAGCAAACTATTTTGTTAAGTGTGTGTTTGTTAAAAAAATATTGCTTATAATAATCCATCCAAGAAGACAATTATTTATCTTGCTTCTAGATATGACCCATAATTTAACACTGAGATGAAGGGGGGGGGGGATTTTGTATCATGTTTAGAATTTTGTGAGGGGGATATTTTTGTTGATATCTGCTTGGAACTAATGCAGTGTCATGACAAGGATAAGTGGTGCCTGGGGCATAACATGATTTTTTTGCCCTCTCATCATGTTTTACTTTTAAAATTGACATATATGCACTAAATATTTTGTCTCCGTAGCACCCCATAAGTTTGTCATCTGGGGCATCAGTAGCCTCTTTTTCCCATCACTACGCTACTAAAAAAAAAAAAAAAAAAAAAATAGGGAAACTAAATACTTGGTTCTTATAAAGAGGGTTGGTGAATTTTACAACTGATCAAATATCAGTTAGAAATGCGTCTCCTGTTAATTAGTTTTTCCCATATTGTACATACTGTGTTAAATTCAAGATTTATTTGTCAATTTCAGTTCCTCCATTTTTTTTTTTTAAATTTCCAAAAATGTCATGTTCATTAATGGTAAAAATTTCTTAAGCATCAACCATGAAACAGTTCTTCATATAGCTTATAGTGTGTAATCTCGGCTCTTTCTCGTGATGAATACCCATCTGTGCTGAACTCTTTAGCCTTTTTTTTCCAAGGACATAATATTTGGCAGTTGCAGGATTTTCTGATAGCCTTCTTAAGCACTGAAGATGTTAATTGTCTCTTGTCATTTGCTACACTTGCAGTTGAGACGGACATGTTCCTGAGCTTTTTACATAGTTGGGATAGTGTTTTGTGGGATGTATGCATAAAGTTAAGAAATGGTCAATGTAAGAGCATATTTTAATCCTGGATAATGTGCAGAAAAGTTGTTCAACCCCTTGAAAGATGATACTAAAATAAAGGACTTGATGGCAACTAAAATCTTGAGTTTCATTTGAATGGCATCTATCATGTAAGATAATGGTTTTTAAGCCAAAGAGAATGTAGAATTCTACATACTTATTTTATTTCCATTTCTCCAGTCTCTTCATCCGTGAATTGTTTGTAGTTCATTTATATTAATTTAAAAAATATATAAACTTGGAGAGACTAGTCATATGCTTGAGAGTAGAAAATATACTTGCCAAGACCTAGAGTTAAAAACCGAGAAACCAACACTAGCAATTCCTGGAAAAACTTCAATGGAATGCATTATTGTATCTGATTTGTTGAATAAACACTTATGAAATAAGGCTTTGACAATTTTTTACTAGTCTGCTATCAGAGAGTAAAAATAAAGTAAAGAGAACAGACAGCAATTAGACTTAAATTTTGAATAACTGTGCTCCCCCCCCCCAAAAAAAAAAAGAATTAATCGTGTATATAAGATAAAGATGTGGTTACAAAGTATGTCCTCTTCGTTGATTGAATCCTAAGTTCTTTGCATGCAACCTATAATTCTACTGTCCCAGCTATGGTATACCAAATAAAAAACATGTCTTATCGCTGCAAATGTTATAACTAAAATGACAGATAATTAACATTTTTTAAGTTGATAATTTTTCTATTGGAATGTGTTGACACTGCTAAGCTATGTTCTCATGAATTAAAAGAAAAAAGATTTATTGGGGCAAACAGGTACATTCTGAAGAATGAAAAGGCTGAGTATGCACCTCTGACTTGAATTACTTTATGCATGAATTCTAAGTTTAAATACAAATGGTGGGAACAATGGAATACAAGCTGAATAGAAGTTGTACGTTAAATTCCTGCTCTCAAAGAAACTATTTCCTTTTGTACATATAGCAAATTAAGATTTAAATATTTGTATTAGGTTTATTATGCAACTTATAATAATATGTTTGGATTATTTTGATTAGGTATAACTTCCAATTCTATAACCTTTCATGTCGTTTATCTTTTTTCCTCCTTTCATAACTCGTTTTTTTACCAAAACCTATCTTGTACCATAAAATCGAACTTTTAATTCAAAATATAGTTAATTTACTTGTGACACTTTGTAATTTCATCTCTTGAGTGAATCAACATTTCAGCTTACTGGGCAGAAATTTTGTCTTTTAATTCTTATTCAATAACTTAGCTCTTCAAAATACTTATAAAATTCATGCAAGTAAAATATAAGGAGCACTGAAGCCCCTCCATACCAGGTTTGTTGGTATTGCTATTATTGAATGATTTTCTACTCAGAGTATTTTTCAAAATTTTAAATAATTGGAAATCTATTGAAACAGTATTCATGTAAAAAGTATGTGAGGTAGAATATCCCTATCTATGTCTTCTGTAATTTTACGTTGATGGTCCAAGACATGTATGGTCATGTAATTAATGTCTTGGAAGAACACAACATCCATCATCTGTATAAGCTCTATGCAGTTGTTCATTTTGTGAATGAAACTTTTTATGTGATGAGAACTAAATTGATAACTTTTTTGGCATTGATTAATTGTTTTCATTTTCCAGAATCTTTTAGATCTGATTAAAAGTTGTTTATCATCTCCTGCTGCTATATTTTTAAAAAATTTATATCCGTAGTCACTTGCTTGAAATATTTTATGAGTAGAATATTAGTTTGTGTAGTTTTTTTCTGACAGCTTCTGTAAAACCTAAATATAGAAAAGAAAATCAACGTTCTGATTTTGGGAAACAATTTTACTTCAAGGCAACTACCAAAGCCAATTAGCATCAAATGCTCGTAAATGGTTGAATTCAATCTTTGAGTCTCTCTGCTATTTCAGCAGTGATAATAGGTTGATTATTTGGGACCTGCACCTGATTTGTTTGTCATCAACCGCAGATGGCATTCCAGAGTACTGCTGGCCTTGCATGTGAAATTTATTTTAATTTCACAAACCATTTGTGTACTGTTTGTTCACTTACAACGCCGTCTCTATAAACAGCACATATCTTTTCCGCGGCTTGAAAAGCATTCTTTCCTTTGTGATAGTAAAATAACATTAATTGCCAAAAATGCACTTTTTTTTTATCTCTATGTTTACCCTGACACCAAATGCATACTATTAAACCATTGTTGATAATCGAGTCAGAAATATTGACAAAAGCACCACCTTTCAGGGGATATCTAATTTCAAAGGTTGTTTACCAGCGAGGACGCACAAGGGGGTGTCTGACACACCACATAAAGTGTGAAAAATATTGGCTTCCCTTTAGTTGAAATAAGTCAAACTATGTTAGCTGCCTTTAAGGTTACATTCAACAGATGGAATACGTTTCAAGGAAAATTCTTTTCTTTTTTTTATTATTTGAATTCACCATAAAGGGTGTGAAACGCCCCTTTGCACGTCCTCGCATCAAGTTTCTTTTTTCAATTGAGTGATGGTATTAGGGACAGGAAAATAATGTTGTCTCGCTATTTAAGTTTTAGTGAGGAAGCATGTGAATTCGAGAATATTCTATATTTTTAAAATGGAGATTTTTGCAAAAGTTATATTATTCTGGATGTAATGTAACTCTAGTCAGCTGGTACATGCCTTATCCGCTTTCACAAAAACTATTGGAGGAAAAGCTAAAAATTGTAGAAACTATTAAGAAAAATAAAAGTCTATTACGCCCTACATTTTATTGGATCTAAAGATAAAGCCCAGCAGAATTCTTATTTGGATTTCTAAATAATGGTTTCCTGTATACCTAAGAAAATAAGAAGCAGTATTTTTCTATCCACATTGTATAACGATTATTATATTGATGATTCTTTACTATAAAAAATGTTAAAACCTTCATGTAAGAAATATACTTTTCTTATGTGTTCACAATGCCCTAATGTATTATTTACTAAATTTTTCATCTAAAAATTTGTTCCTGTTTAATTAGAACTGTTTGCATGAATTATCTGGAACAGATATAGCATAAAAATGTTGCTAGTTTTGCTTAAATAGCGAAATAACAAATTGGGGTGTCACACACCCCCTTGCGCATCTTCGTGTTATTCTTCGTAGGGCATGTCATCCCGGATTAACAGCATTCAGTGCAGGCTATTGGAAAATGGCAGATACTTTCTGAACAACCCAATATAAACAATTAAAATTTAGACCATTATTTGAATTCTAATGCTTGTAACTACATGCTCAAGTATTGGATGTCCAAAAATGCTTGGAACCACTCAATAAAAGTTCCTTTAAAATGCCATGAACTTTGTTTACTTTTTTACTTTGTTTAATGATATTAATTTTTTATAGGATTCAATGTCCCCAATTTATGTGAACATTCCAATTTCATTCGGAAGACTTCCTCCAAGCCCAAAACCAGATCAAAAACCACTTCGAAAACTGACAAATGATTGGTTTGAATATATTGAAGAAGAAAGTGGTCGCAAATATTATTACCACTCTCCATCTGGGAAAGTTACCTGGAAGCCACCACGTCGTCGTGAAAATATGCAGGTAATTATTGCCTCTTTTGGTAGTGTTTTTAAAAATATGAATCGTTTTTTATAGTAATGAAATAACTAAAAACTTTTGTGAAAGGTAATGCAAATACTAGTTAAATCAAGAATTCATTAAAGAAAAGAAAAAAAAATGATTTCACTAATTAACATCTGCGTTTAATAACCAGCTTGTTTATCTAGAATATATTGTCTACCTGGGTAATTGAAGTACTAAAATGAGCTTGGTAGCTGCTTAAATTTTGTTCTTTATTTTGCAATGAAACTGACAAATATGAAGAAAGTAAAAATTGAAATTTAGGCAAGAGTAGTTTACCTGATTCTAAGCATGCTTCAAAATAATCAAATGAATAGTAACCATATTGACTCAAATATCTGCAATGGCCAAATTTAACAGCTGAAAAAGTTAACAGGTTAGAAAAACCATTACAATACATATTTCATCCATTTGCATCTGTGCCAATCAGATGAAAGAATACTAGGATGTTTTGAAAAATAAACCCAAATAATGAAAAATTAAATTAAAATAATTTTTTTAAAAATTCTGCCGAGAAAAATAAACAACAAATCATTAAAAAAAGAGCTCAAGTAACATTAAAAAAAGATGTGTCATTATTTCTTGATCATGCTGTCTATCAAAATAATCCTGAGTTATAGATGCTAGGAATTTGAAACAAAACTAAACCAGCAGATATTTGTTCTTTTTTATTATTAGAGATCTGATTTTATTTGTCTATAATTATCTGAATAATATCTGTATTAATTAAAATTTGCCTACTTTTTGGGGAGATGAAAAATTTTAAAACTGATATTGCTAAAAGTTGAGATCTTAATGTCTTTTCATATTAGCTTTTGAATGTTTCTTTGCATGAATTTTATCATACACTTTGTCCCAAAAGTTTATAGACTCTAGTAAAATATATGTTTTAGCAAAATGGAAAGGTATACAATACAAATCAATACATACACACCAATTACAAATATGTTTATTCAAATCATAGGCGACTTGCATTCAACAAAATATTTAGAAAGAATAACAATTTGTATTTCAATTATATAACAAAATGGAAATATTAGGTGTCTCAAAAGTTTATATAATATATGACTTTTCAACAAAAGGTGCTCAATACAATGTTCTTAATAGTTTAAAGTCTTTCCATTTTTCAGTAAGACATCGTATACATGTTTTTCCATCGACATAATTAAGGTTTGTAATATCTCTGGTTCCAAGTTGTACCATGTACTTTCAGTGGCTGCCTTCAAGGCATGTACTGAATAAAATTGCCCTTCATTCTCATATACCTTCTGAGACATGATGCCCCACACATTCTCAATTGGATTTAGTTCAAGGCTCATCAGTGGCCACAGGGTTCGTACGCATCCTTACAAGTCCTTAAAAGTTCTTTCTTTTACATTTAGTCCTTACAAATCCTTATTTTTATGCCCCATTTTTAAAAAGTCCTTACTTTTTACTCTGCCATTATTAAAAAATTTAAAATTTCACCGATTATCGTTTTTCTAATTCCTCCTTCTCGGCGGCTCTAATCTTGGTTGACGTGGCTTTCGCGGAATGGGGTGGGGGGACGACACTGCTCGCGTTCCACGAATACATATCCATCGCATACACTTTGGGAAATAAGGGAGGAGTTACAGATGGCCTTTTTTTGTCCATGGTTCCATAGGAATGATTGTCAAAAGTGCTGTTACCATTTTTAGAACAGTATCAAAGTGATAAACCTTTACTTCCATTTTTTGCCAGTGATGTTTTAAAACTTGTTAATGATTGCATTCAATATTTCAAAATTTTGAAACCAGAGAATGAAAGAATTGAGAAACCTGAGACTTGATGCAAATTCAACTTCAGTGACCCAAACTTGCATAATCATAAAAGTTAAGCGTATTTAGGATTTGCTGCAGAGCAACTAATAAAAGAAAAGATAAAAAATAAGGAATTAGCAGACAAGGATGTTTTCACACTCAGACAGGATAGTCGGAAAAACATCATAACAATGATAAAACGTTTCGTGCAGAAATGTTCTGTGAATTACGCACTAGTAAGACCTGCGATTTGCATTGATCCACGAGCAATGGCTGGATATCCCGAAAAAGCACATAAAAAAATGAAAAAGGTATTGATTGTGTTGCGCAAAATAAACGTATTTTGGAAAAAGATTGCGATGAAATTTTGTTACTCTATGCAGATTTTCTGTTAAATATTGTAAAGCCAAATTCATTTGAATTTACTTCTTTCAATCCAAAGAGTGATTCCCTTGATACTTTCTTACTAACTTATTTTAACAATAATCATTATGAAAAAATTTGGAAGATTATCAAAATGGTATTAAAACTGTCACATGGACAATGAGGTTTTTCGGTGAACAAGGCCCTGGAAATAGAAAATTTGAAGGATGCTTCATATGTTTCCCAGCGTGTAAATCATGAATTTATTAAGCTGTCTGGACTATTTATGACTTAAAAATTACTAAAGAAATGAGGACGGCTGCCACCTCAGCTAGAGCAAAATACATGCAGTATGTAGAAAGTGAAAAGTCCAAAGAAAAGACTGAAACGAAAAGCTTTAGAGGAGGAAAATAGATTTTTTAAAACAAAAGAAAATGTTCCTCCAAACGGACATACACCAAACAAATGAGAAAGCAAATGATTTAGCTAAGGAGGCTGAAAAGTCAAAGGACATAAATTTATTTATTCAATTGCATGAACTAAGAAAAACATTTACTGAAAAAGAAATTAAAATAAATACCTTGGATGTAAAATTGAATGCAAAAAGCTTGGAATTAAAAGATATTTATTTTGATTACCAGTTTCATGGTTTTTTTTTCATCAATTTATTAACTCATATTTTTAGGAGTTTTTGTTGTGTTAAATTTGTAATGTATCTTCTATGTTTTATATTATAATTTATCATCTAATAGGTTGAATTTGCAAAAATGAGACATTTTATTTAAAAATGTGTGCGACAATTCGTTAAGTTTATTCAATTTAGTGGTCCTTATTTTTTTAGTCCTTAAAAGTCCTTGATAGTCCTTGATTTTCTTTTAAGGAAATGTGTACGAACCCTGGGCCATTCAAGAACAGTAACATTTTTCGAGTTTAAATAATTTTTCGTAGCACTGGAGGTATGGGTGGGAGCATTATCATGCTGATATTCCCAATTTCGTCCCCCTATGTTTTCTGAAAATGGCATAAGATGATTTTCTAGTGTTTCTATGTATTTAGGAGAATTCTGTCGGCCATCTAAAAAGGCCAAACCCACTTGACCGTTGAAACGAAAAGCTGCCCACACCATCACAGATCCACCACCACTTTGCCGACTGAAAAAGCTCCTGGGCTCTTTTCTTAAATCATGCCAATATTTTATATACCTGTCAGGTCCATTGAGGTTCCATTTTTTTTCATCACTGAAAAGGACAGCCATCCATATATCGCCATATGACATATGATTACAAGCCCATTGTAATCTCTTACTAATGTGAAGATTTGAGAATGGTAATCTGCAAGCCATTTTTGCGTGGATCATATAAACAGATTCTATAATTCGTCTATGAACAGTGTTGTTGGAGATTTGCAACCGGGAAGTCCTAGTAATTTCGTGAACCGACATTTTCTGACTGGAAGCCATTCTTTGTATCCGTTTATCACTGTGAATATCCGTCGCACGTGGTCTTGCTGAATGTTGTTTTGGCTCATGTGGCGTCTTACACGTTAGTACACGATAAATCATACTTTTAGACTGATTTAAAAGTTCCGATATTTCCCTAACAGTCATGCCGAGCAATTTCAAATGCAGAATTTTACTCACTTCTTCATTAGAGAGCTACGAAGCTTTAGGCATCTTGAAACGCAGAACAAACGGCCGCTTTCCTTTTCTTAAAACATATTTATTAGGCTCCGAATTGACGTTATAATTACCGATACCATATTTGCATAAAATTGCATTTGTCTATAAACTTTTGGGACAGGTTATTTCTGTTTATTCTACGAATTAAAAATTAGCATTAAATATACGAGGTAGAACTGCTGTTTTCTCAATATAATAGATATAACATATCTATACGGTAAGTTGCAATTAAATACATCATATACAACAAAAAATGTAGGCAAAATACATGATTCTATAAACTTTTGGGACAGAGTGTGGGTATTTGCCAAATGAGATTAAATTTGTAAATCTTTGGTTATTAATTTTTCAGTATTTCCTGGTACCATTTGAAACATGTTGAAATTAAGAAATTATCTATGCAACAACAAATACTGATATCTAAGTTTTAAGAGCTCTGTGTAGAATTTTGTTGAAAGCTTTAGTTATTAAATGAATCAATGATAGTAGAAGCCACATGAGTTATTTTGTTTTCAAAATTGCATTCATGTTGTTTCACATTCTAAAGGGTTATTTGCATACTGAGTAAAGAAATGACAAGAGTCAAGTAAAGTCACATTATAGGTATGTATAAAATCTACCAGATAAAAAAATCATTGATTTAAAAAAATTAATCAGTTTTTTTAAAGCTCCCAGCATTTTAAAATTATTGTCTCATGTGGTCTCTGCAATCAATGATTCAAATGTATTACAGTATTTTCCTAATATATTTATCATTATCTAATTTCAGTCAACACCTTTAAACAGTGAGCCCAGCAGCCCTAAATCTAACAGCTCTCTAAATACTGTTCCTGATCCTCCTCCAAAGCAGTTAAAACCAAAATTAAAGAAACTTGCTCATAGTAGCAATGAGAGTTTGGAATCTCAATCATCTCCTTGTATGTTCACTATCCTCCCCCCTGGCTGGAGTCAAGAATCTGATTCATCTAGTGGAGCCATTTATTACCATCATGAATTGTCTAAAAAGAAAGTGAGTGTGTTAAAGATCTGGATGTTTTAGATATTAGCAATTTAAATATTTTGAAACCCTTTTTTATTAGATTTTTTTAATGAAATTATTTATTTTTATTGAGTTTTTATATTGAATGAATATTGAATTTCTGTGAGGTTAACCCTAAATGAAGGAGCAAACCTTTCAAGTGAATTTCCTGAAAAATATTAATGCACATAAAGTATATAAACAAATAATATATTAGGTTGTGAATTTTATAAAGTTAATACTGCATGTGCCCCCCCCCCCCAAAAAAAAAAAAATTCCTCACGAATTATTATCACTGTTAATAGGCATTTAATCTTGGATTTACATTTCTCGAGACAAAAATTATTATTAAATGACATCAGTTTAAGAAACTGTGCTTTCATTTGTTATAATCATGCCTGTTTTGTTGCAAGATTTATTCTGTTTTGTAGTTTTTATTGGTGTTGAAAGCTAATTTGATCACAAGTTTGACCTTTATTCTGTATATGTGCATTTTCTAAGAGAACACAAGTGTAAATTCACTTATGTTCTCTGGGATAATAATAAAATTTAAGTTTTAATAAATTAAAAGTTTTTACATTTAATGCATATTTTAGTATTTCAGAATAAACTGAAACTATAATCTCTGTTGAAAGGGTGAATGAAACTTTACTAATACAACTTTGCCAACGTGTATTAAAAAAATAGAGTGACAGGATAATGTTGTACAGTATTTTTGTAATATAGCTGTTGTTAATGTGACAATTTAGTAATAATTTTCATTTAAGAATCCACATTAAATAATTTTTTTCTGCCTTTGTTCAGGCTTATATTTTTTAACTGTTAGTAAGTTTTGATATTTTTTAGCAGGTATACTAAGTGCTGTGATAAAGTCAATTTGATATGGAGAAAAAAGATATTGAGTTCAATCATAAACTAACAAATTGCTATTATGAATAGTTTCAAGCATATTATTAATGTTAAGAATTAAAAGCAAATAATTAGTATGAAACTTGATTTTATACGAAGGACAAAAAGTGCTCCAAGATGAAAAAATTTTAAAGGTAAACAACTCGTACCTGAATTTAATGACCTGAAATGCATAATTTTTTTACGATAAATCAAGTATCAAACCACATCAAGAAGATTTTGTACATCTGGAAAACATTTCTGAAAAAACTTTGAAGGGGAAAAAAAATTAGGAGTTAAATTTTTTCCAAGTAAGGGTTAGGATCAAATTTTATGTTAGTCCTTTGGTCTGAGTGCTCCAAAAAATTAACAAATTTTCAGAAATACTGAATGTACAGTGGTCAACAAAAAAAAAAAAAAATGGGACACCTCCTATAACTCTGGTATATATTATTGAATCTTCACAAAACTAGTGTCGATGTTAATGGCTCGAGAGGACAGGCTTATTCAGATAAAAAAACTGATTAACCAAGTTAATTAACTGCTATCTCGAAATTTCTCCATTACGCCTACTAATTTTTTTCGCTCAATGGATTCCTGGTCATGAATTTAGCCCCCCCGCCCCAGCAAAAAAAATTATACAGTTCTTGCCATAATTTCGAGTTAACAGGCTTTTGAAAAAATGGCTCATCTAATCTTAAATAAGTTATATAAACTTTTGATAATATCTCGGAAACTATTATTGTTTTCTTAAAAATTTTTTTTTTGCTCACTAAAAGAGCGTAATCTTGCTGCATAAAAAATTGAAATAAATTCATAAATAATAAAAAATATTTTTTACAAATTTTTAAACTTTATTGTGAGAAAAAAGTGAATTGCAACATAGTAAAATTTTTACATGAAAGCAAAGCTGTGATACTAAAATGTCGAAATCTAAATTAGTTTTCAAGTTAATAGTTTTCAAGATATTTACAAAAAACTGCAAAATTCGCACAAACGATTGGTAATGCCCAGATACGCCCACTGGTTGTGGGACTGTATACAATCTTCGTGAAACACAAGCTTTAACATTGCGGTTGGATGAATATTATTTTTTATTTTCAGATTAGATGACCTCAAATATAAAAAGGACTTTTCTTTTTTTTCAAAAAATGAAGTTTTTTAATTAGTTGATATAAAATTTACAGAATTTCAAGTAGAATTTCTTATTATGAGGAAGAATAATTATATTATTCAATTACTATTTTTAATAAATCATTTATACTTTTCTTTCTTTGTTTCTGTGTCAAGATTTAATTATTAATGACAAGTTGTGCAAATAGAGCACATTTATGAATTTTTAAAAAATAAAATTTAAGAGTCATCAAATAATTTGAACATTTGGGAGTTCATTTGGCAATTCAAAGAAAGATGATGAAGACTCCCTATTTATAAATGAAAGTCAAAAAATGGTTTACAAATTTTTGTCTTGAAATTTGCAGTTTAGTTTTTTGATCTTACTCTTTCAAAAAGAAAAAAATATCCAAAATAGAAGATTTTCACTTCAATTTTAATGCTGTTTAAAGAAGTAATTTTATCACATCGATTTTCAATTTCTTTTTATACTTTTCAAAGGTTTAAGAATGTTGATTTGTAAAGAGCGAAGGTTTTCTTTGCAAATCTGACAATTTATATAACAATTGTTTTTATATTATCATATTTTGAATAACATAATGGTAAGGTGTATAAAATTATTTCCCAATTGGCTACCATTATAATTCTCATTCAAACTAGACAATAAATCACTTCTTCTGTCACATGATATTATTTAAAAAAATAACTAAAATATATTAAAGAAAGACAAGTACTATAGACTTAATACAAAAGTATGTTTAAAAAAACAAACAAAAAGCCCAAGCGATATAAGGGTGAGTTGCAGAATTTCTAGATGGAACCGGTATCATAACTTCAATTCTATTAAATAAATAGGGCCCTAAATAGGCAAATTATATTGTTACAATGTAAATAGGGTGTGTGAAATCATTTTAAAGAGAAAGCGATACGCGTTTACAGTCGGAGAACAATTGTTTAGATTTAGGTATCATCCATTAATTACTTTAACAAACAAAAAAAACCCTTACACTGTTTTAAAGTAAGTAGGAAAATATATATTAAATATAAATAATATAATAAAATATATATATATATATTAAATCTTCAGATAGGAAATTTGTTTGGCTAAACTTTACTATAATATTTTTATTAAAGTAATTTAAAATAAGATTAGGGGATTTTTGTTGTATTTGTCCAAAAGTTGACTAGTTTGGATAACAAAATAATTTGTGAACCCAATAACAAAACTTGGATTCATGCATTGTCTTTTGGCGAATTTGAGAATTATATATATATTATACAATCTGGGCATCCAATGGTCCACTCTAGGCAACCAGTTTCCTCGATTGAACAGATGGTACATTTTTTAACCCCTTAACAGTTTTATTTTCTTTGCTGTCTAATAAGATGCTTCATTCTGCTTTGGAAAGGGGCTGTCGTTTTCATTCATTTAAGAAGGCATTGAGATGTTTATAGATTCTGCGTAATTTTTGTGTCAAATTATAAAACTAATTAATGAATAAATTTAGTTTATAAGCCTAAATATACGATAATTCGATGCATGTATGAAGGTTGTTAAGGGGTTATAACTTTTCCTACTTTAAAATGAATTTTGTAAGAAGTTAAATAAACTGTTCTGAAGATGAACAAACTGCAAAAAACATATATATACCTACCAATTGTTTTTTGTTAAAATTACTTCTTCAGCTCTATACATTAAAAATAAGGTGGTCCGAATTCAGTGCCTCTCCCCTATTCATAGTTCATATTTGATGTATTTCTGCTAATTGGATGCATTCTCGAGTACACATGTCTTTCCTGTATACTACCACAATACGTTTCTCTTAACCCTTTATATCTCAACAACTCCGATTTGGAAAAAAATTATTCAGACATTGGAATACATGGTTTTAAATACGTAAAAAATAATTTTAAAAATTTAGCACGTTAAAATAAAAATTTATTGAAAAAAAGTATTTAATTTCTGCAACATAATGCAAAATGGCATGAAAAATTCAAAATTTCAGTTTAGATGAAAATTTTAAAAATATTTGTTAGTTTTGTTATAACAAAGACTTTCACCACATTTGTCGTGAGTGGATGTGTCCACTCCTTTTAACTTCTCTAAATTCTGCAGTAATTTCAGGAGCAACTATGTGCAAATTTTGAAGAGTCAACAGAAACTTTGTTTACAAAAATCATCTCAGTATTGCCATCTGTTGGGAATTGTATCGGCAATTTGTGTTAACTACAGTGTGACAGTATTGCAACAACCAATGAAATCAACTTGCACAGCTTACTGTGGAAAAGACAGTGATGTTTTGGGTTTGTTGCAGATATACAACACCGTGATATAAAGGGTTATATCACCATATATAAAAGAAAATCTAGTACATGTTTTCTGCATCGACTAATTGAATCCAAAAATCGACACAGAACTACAGTTTCAGTGTGAAAACTGCATACCAAATTTCATATATCTAGCATGTTGCGTTCTGAGAAATCACGTTTGAAAACTCAAAAATATACGTACCTACAGATATTCAACCATTATACAGAGCTAGCCTACAATTTGACACAGATCTTACAAGTCTAATGAAAAAAAAACATATACCAAATTTCATACACCTAGCCTTTTAGAGTTATCATGTCCGTATACACGTGATTGGACAGACAGGCAGATAGACTTTCCTTGGACAAATTTCCTCCAAAACTAGATCATGAAATATTTTTTTAAGTAACGAAATGCTCAAAAATTCGTAAAATATTAAGAATTTGAAAAGAATGCTCATACTACAGATCAATCTGAATCATGTTTGGTTAATGTTCTGAAATTTATGTTAATATTTTTTTTTTTTTTTTGCTATTAACAAGAGGATATTTACTTAATATACGGTCCTTAGTGGGTTGGCTCTATTCAGGTGGAGTTTTCAGCAAGCAAACTTTCATTTTTATCTCGGGAACTATTGCAAATATTTGAACAAAATTTGGTGCACATATAGAAAAAAACCCTGCCAGGTTCCGTAATGGAAAATCCGAGATAGCAGTTGATTAACTCTGTTGATCAGTTAACGAGGCGCATGGCCTCAGGGGGGCCTCCATCTTCGAGCCTGATGAAAATAGCATTGATGAGCCTGACAAAAAGATGATGTAGACCTGAATGTTGGATCATATGATCCATGCCTGATGTGGAACTCCTCCGCCTGACGAAGGTGACAGACTGTGTGGTGTTTGCCTCATGCCTGGTAAGCTGGAAGAAGGGTGGGGGGTAGAATTTGTCAGCAGCATGAGTGCACTAAGCACTATGAGCGCTTTTTCTTGCTTGGTTTTCTTTTGTCTGCAGCTTTGAGCAGTGTTGGAAAATCTTGTAGTAGCATTTTCACTTCTCTTCAGCACCTGTATTGAGTCTTTTAAATCTGTCAGATCCATGACTTTGTCCGTTTTCGTCTCCATATCTTTTTCATCTATTTTTTCTTCCTTTTCTTATCTTCTGCTGCTTGAGCGTAACTTTTTCTGGGGTGTCTGATTGAGGGATTTTTGATGACTGGGAGGACCTTGCATTCTTTCCAGGCCGCCAAGTGGCCTTTTTCTCCGCAAATGATGCTGACTGGATCTTCAATTTTTTCGTTGATACTGCATTCCCTGGTTGCATGTTGACCATAGCACTTGATGCACCTAGGGCACACTTAGCAGTTCTTCGCAGAATGAAAGAATCTGGAACAGTTGAAGCATATTGTAGCTTTCTTTCTCTTCCTGTAGGGTACAACTTTTACCTTACAGTAGCAGAGTTGTTTCTCATTGTAGATATTGGTGTAATTACCTTGTTTCTTCAAATAAATCAGGTAGAGGGGTTTCTTTTCTTTGAAGATCTTGATCTGAGAGATTCTTTCAATTTTGTATCCTTTTTCTTCCAGGCTTTGGATAATTTCTGTTATTTCAATGTTGATGGGGAGATCTCTTACTACTGCTTTCACTGATCTATCTTCTTGAGCTTCACTAAGTACAAATTCTAATCTTTTCTCTTTCAAGAAATTGATAATCTTTTGTCTGTTTTCCTCTGTATCTGCTTTTATTCCAATAAAGCCTCTTCTGTGAAGTTTCAATAATATATACCAGAGTTACAGAGATGTCCCATTTTTTTGTTGACCACTGTACAGTATCAAAAGACATTATAAAATCTGTTTCTAGATAGCTACATTTATATATTTGAAAGGAAATTATAGGGTTAGTACGAAACAAAATTATATTAGAAACTTATATTAGAAAAGATAAATGATATATAGAATATAGAATGTATATTAGAATATGGAATTGCAATTGAAAGAACAACCTTTAAATATGGAAAGGCCTTTAGCCTTGAAAAATCAGGGAGAGAGGAAACTTGCTGACTAGTAAAATAAAGCTGAAAGAAAATTCTTGGCAACAACACAAATTATTAAAAAATTGCTATCAGTAGGGAATTAACCCCTTAAGTAGTATGTCCGGAAATTTGTAGTAATATGTCCGGGCATCGAATTACCACAATTTTAAAATTGAAACAAAGTCATTCACAGACGTTATAATTCGATACAAAAATCACATGGGATATATAAACATTTAAACTGTCCTTTTGGTTCTCAAATGAATTAAAATGATAGTTTAGTAAATGATGGATTAAATGATGATGATGAAATTCCAAAATAGAAGATGTCTCTAATTAGATAGTTGAGAAAACAAACTGTATTGTATCTATTATGGTTTTAGCATTTTTAAATCTGCACTTCAAGAATAAGAAATACTATGCCCATTTCTTTTTATGTGAGGTGCATTTTATTTGTATTATGTTAAACATCCATTTTGAAGCTACTTGTAGACAATTAGGGATGAACTGTCATTACTCCTAATGTTGGATATTGGTCAGATCAGGAATGGCATCTGATCACTGCCATACTCCCAATTGTCATACCATCCTTAGGATTGTGAACAAATGACAGATTTTTGGCCTTTTTCATATTTTAATAAATTAGCTATGCCTTTTACCATTACCTGTGCAGCATATACATGCTAGATAATGAGTGGAAGATGATCCATTATTTCAATCAAATTGATTATTGCAGCCTCTTTTAATTAGTTCCATGTTTTAATTACAATTGAAAAATAATTTCTACATAAATGATTTTTCAGTTTTCACATACCTATATATGAAATTCTGTGCTATGACTAGGAAGGCTTAGCAGATCTAAGCTTCATGAAATTATATTTTACTGCCACAAGTGTTATAACCATAAAGAGATGAAACTTATATTTTTTGAACTTAGATAAAGTATCAACTGTTGCTGTCTGCAGTGTATGTTCTCAAGGCAATCAAGGTCTCCTTAAAAAGTGAGAAAGTGTAAAGCTTGCTAATTAGAAATTCCACGAGGAATTATTTTGATTACTTTACTTGTTGATACTCTGTTGGAACAAAAATATTTAGAATCATGAAAATGGAAGGGAATAATGATGGTTCCTTAAATGATTACATTTTGAGAAAGAATCTTATTTCATATGTATGTTTAAATTTAAAACTTATTCTTTTATTAGTTTAATCTTTTAAGGCAAAGTTTTTCCTTAATTTAATTAGACCTTATTCTGCTGACATGTGAACAGGAACCTCGTAACTTATAAGATTCTAAACCGCATTTTAAATTCAGTTCTTTTTTTTTATTTTTAGTTTTACTTATTATGCTGTTATTATTATGCTATTGAGAAAGAAAATTTTAGTTTATTTCAAATTGTGAATGAAAAAGGTGAAGCAACCTTTCTGTTATAGATTTTTCAAGCAAAAAAAAAATATGTAGTGCATATGCATCACAGAGAGATTGCCTTTATAATGCAATTATGGTTTGATAGTTGTGTTTGCAATAGAAGTTCAATAATGATTGGACAACACAAATCTCTATTCTTAATTGGGGAGGTTTGTGAAAATTCACAATAACACTCTGAAATAAAATTATAGCACAAAACACAACAACTTGTCCTAATCAGTTAAATTAATTGCAACAATGAAACTTGACATTATTATATATAAACTGAGGAAGGAAATTAATTCGTAGAACAAAGCCCTATCTCAACTTCCTCTAATCTCTTTTAGCATCTGCCCCTCTTTTGGTCAACCTTTTTCATTTGGGGGATGGGACCAACATATTTGGGGGATGGAGAACCCAATACACTTTCCCCCTATATATTCATGCTACCCTAAAGGGAAAATTGTCCACACACACAAAAGAAAATTTATAATAAAATGACAGCCAGACCCCATTGTCATCATGATCCACTGGCAGCTTATTTGTAATAGGATCACCTTTCACTACAACCTTATTGTATTCTTTTAGAGGCAATATTGACAAAGTGTTTGCTGATTTTTTTTTAAAAAAACACTAGTTGTCTATTTGATGATTTTGAAAACCCTTCATTCCCACTATATGCAAACTCTGAAGTAAAATTATTTCTATTGATGATAAAACCTTTAAAAGAGGATAAAATAAATTAAATAGGATTTAGATATATGTCCTAATTCATGGAGAAATCTGTATGAAATTAAACTCCACAATCTTGAACCAGTGAAAAGTCTGTATGTTGAATGTTTTGAGCCTTCCTTTTACTTAACCCGCGAGGACGCGCAAGGGGGTTGTCTAACACCCCACACCACATAAAATGTGAAAAATACCCACTTCCCTTTAGTTGAAATGAGTCATATCCATACTATCTGCCTTTAAGGTCACCTTCAACAGACAGAATGTGTTGCAAGAAAAAAGTCCTTTAGTTTTTGTCGGAATTGAGCTTATGGGGTGTTGAACACCCCTTTGCGCATCCTTGCATCAGGTTTCTTTGTTCAGTTGAGTGATTGTATTAAGGACAGGAAAATAATTTTTCTCGCTATTTAAGTTTTATTGAGGAAATATGTGGATTCGAGAATATTCTATATTTTTAAAATGGAGATTTTTGCGGATACAAGACTTTGTAACTGGATAATAGTGTAAGTAAAAATCTCAACAGATTAATGCAAATATTTTATCATTCTGTACATAATGTAACTGTATTTAGCTGGTACATGTCTTATCCACTTTCACAAAAACTATTGGAGGAAAAGCTTAAAATTGTAGAAACTATTCTGAAAAATAAAAGTCTATTACGCCCTAAATTTTATTGGATCTAAAGATAAAGCCCATCAGAATTCTTATTTGGATTTCTAAATAATGGTTTCCTGTATACCTAAGAAAATAAGAAGCAGTATTTTTCTATCCACATTGTATAACGATTATTATATTTATGATTCTTTACTATAAAAAATGTTAAAACCTTCATGTAAGAAATATACTTTTCTTATGTGTTCACAATGCCCTAATGTATTATTTACTAAATTTTTCATCTAAAAATTTGTTCCTGTTTAATTAGAACTGTTTTTATGTATCATTTGGAGCAGATATAGCATAAAATGTTGCTAGTTTTGCTTAAATAGCGAATTGGGGTGTCACACACCCCCTTGCGTGTTTTCGTGTTACTTTTCATAGCGCGCATCCTCCCGGGTTAAGGAGACGAAGGTTATTCCTGAATTATTATTTTAGAATATAATCTAATATACATAACAAATTCCGTGATTTTAACCCATATTTTCTCATTGTCCTAAAAATAAGACAGCCCATATAAGTGATTTTAATTCAAATTAAAGACAATTAATTATTCAAGAGTCATTTAATTATATATTTGTTTTTATCGCAAGTTTCAATTATTGTTGGATTATTTTATTATTTTCGGATTTTTATTAAATTTTTAAAATGCCGATTTTTGCAGAATTTTTCTTTTACATTTTCAACCCTTTAAATTTTAAAGTTTTGAGCTCCAAGAAAAACATACATATAAATTTATTCACGTAATATTCCATACTTTTGTACCAGTAAAAAAGCATTGTCATAAAAAGTATCTAGAAGGTCATTTTTCTTTCACTTTCGACTGTTTTAAAAATAGGATGATGGTACAATCTTGCTACCTAACACCCATCAGTTAATAATGGATGTAATCCTTTCTCTCTCCTTTACATTCCAAACATTGCTAGTCTACAACTAACACAGGCACCTAACAGTCTGTTAGGTGCATATTGTGTGCCAGACCTGCAGGGGGGGGGGGGGAATTAATTATTCTCAAACACAGCTCATGAAGTCGGTGTGCATTTTGAAATTTATCGAAACAGACCTAGTTTTTCTCATTTTTGTATGCTTGAATTTTTTTGAAAATAATTTTGATGCTAGTATTTTAATAATACCATGTAAATTTTTCACATGGCAGGAAATAGGTAAAGGTAGCAATGTGCATACATTCTACAATAAACATAAAGACGTAGTTGGCCTGTTTGGTAATCATTCAGCATGTTATTTTATTTCAATTCAAGGGGGAAAAAATGGTACTGGCCTTTATTTATTAATGCGTTTGAAGCAGTATTTGTTGCTTTATGGAAACCTAATCATCAACTATTGATGCTAGTCTGAGCCTGCTTGATTTTAAAAGACATAAAAATGTTGCCTATTTGGGACTTCCTGTTCCAAAGAAACCATCTTGCTGTAAACTGGGTGTTCAACATGTTAATGAAGATTTTTCTAAAGCTTAAATATAAACATGTTATTGTAAAAAAACCCACAAGACTGACAAAGAAGATGCCAGCTAAAAACGTGTGCTGCAAAACCAACAACTATCTGTAAAAAATGTATTGCTGGACTGCGCTTAAGATGCTTTCTCCCATTCCACCAAAGTACAAATGAATATCAGTGGATTGTACCATTTTCCTATTTTTAGGTCAGCTTTTATCGATGAAACTAATAAAAATGTTGTAGGTTTTTTTAAAAATTTTATTTTATGTGTATACATAGGCTTAGAGAAGCACATATTTAAGATTTTATAAAAATAATTAATTTTTTCAATGCTTGGTACAATATGGGTTAAACTTCGTCTTTTTTTCAATGCGATTCCAGGAAGCTAGGAAATTATTTGCACGTGTTTTTTCCCCCAAAAAATTTATAATATTCGTACAGTCTTGAACCTACAATATCTACATATCACTCTACAGCCAAGAAATAATCTCTCTCCTTGAAAAATTTCTGGTATACATCTCTTAAATCATTTTGAAAACTTTACCAAATTCAATATCAAACTAACCACCTAATTAACTTTTGTTGATAACCAAAATCGACAAAAACCAAGGTATTACTGTAGTTTAAAAATTGAAAATATTAATTTATTATTATATGTCAGGTCCATATCAAGGAAAAATGGTGCCTTGGCAGGGTTATTATTTTTTTCCATCCTCGGGTCTCATTTGTCAACTTCTTGCTTAAAAATGCAACTTCTATTATAAAATAAGCATTAAAATAGCATCCTTTTGGCTTTTACACAAAATCCCTTTGCCTACCCTTGCTACTGTATTGCTGTATGGAAGTTCTTATGCATGAGAAAATGTAATGATGGCAGATGCTATTTTTTAAATTATTTTAAGGCCATGTAAAGAGTTAGACTTACATAATACTTATATTGGTCTGTATTTGGTAAATTTAAAAACAAAGACACACAAAGTTAATGTGGAAAGATAAGCCACAATCTTTCTGAATTTTAATCCTTGGAACTATTAAGATTATGTATGTGACAGTTTCATTAACATATAGGTAATTGTGATAAATTCTCCAACTTCTTAGTTTGTATACTTTTAATATTAATGGACAGTATATCAATAGAAAATATGTCTTCTGTACTTTCATTTTTTTTTTTTTTACTTTCATATAAATATCTAATTACTGAGCTTGACATGTTTATAAGAACATAGAATACAAAATGGCTGCTTTAAAAAAATAATTGTGCTGTATTTCTTCACACCCTCAAAAAGTCTCTTTGACTCTTCACATTTTCGTATGGTGATAATACAATGATTGAATTCTATGAGTGCTGTTTCAAAAAGATAAGACCAAAATATTAATTCTTTTGACTTGTATTCTAGTCAAGTATTTTGTTTGGAGAAATATAATAAATCTGCTGCTGTCTTTTAATCTGAGAAATTTTCAGAATACTGAACCAGAAAGGAAAAATCAAGATACAGTTTATGAAGAATACTTTTTTCTGTGTGTCTTGTTTGGGTTTGCTAAAATGGATTCCTCTAATTGGATATAATGCAAATCACCACATATGGTGGGGCATGATAGACCCAGAGCAGATGGATTAACACTACCTTTTAAGCTACATATAGAGCAGAGACTGACTAAGCAGATATTTGTAAGTGAAGCACATGTCGTTCTCTGGGGCAATGAAAGTTTTGAACAGGTACTTGCATGTAGCATGTGCTTTCAAAGTGGCAGAATATAGAAGTGCCAGGAAAGGCAGTAGTCGGAGGTTGGTTCATTTGAATAGAGGCTTGTACTCTCTACCTCAAGATTGAGGCAAATATTCTTACAGAATTCAGTTGCTGTGATTAATGCATTTGTTTATTTGTTAAGGGTGTGTTTTTTAAGCAGAATCCGTTATACTGCTTAAGGTCATGGTGACCTGGTGATAGAGTCTCAGCTTCGAGACCTAATTCCACCAAAGATCCAAGGCCGTGGTGGCCTAGTATTACGGTCTTTGCTTCGGCGCCAGAGGGTTTCAGGTTCAAAACCTGATTCCACTGAAGATCTGTCATGTATGTAGGCCTGGTGCACACTAAATCTGACGTTGTGGGTCAAATGTCCTCCTACTGGTGTGGTGCAGAAGTTTGGAGAGGGGTTGACAATGTAGGTGTCATCCTGGTCATCTGACCTTAGTTCAAAATTACGAGGTTCGTCCCAAAATAGCCCTCGTATTTTTTTCTAAATTAGATGTTCATATTCACTAAACTAAACTCCACCAAAGATCCACTATATATATGGGCCTGGTGTGTGGTAAACTGACTACCAAGGGGTAAATGCCCCCCTGCTGGTGTGGTATGTTAAATCTGGTGGTGTCAAAGTTTAGAGAGTAGGATGTCAGCTCATGTGTTCCTTCTTCTTCTGACTATGTTTCAAAAAAGAGGCTTGTCCCAAAGTAGCCCTCCTGTAGCTTTGAAACAGGATCAAATCAAATCATTTATTAATACTTCTTCAAAAGTAGAAATATGAGATTCAGACTTTTTGTGATGAATGTGTTTTTTTATACAGCACAAAAAAAAAGCAGAGAGTGTGTTTAAGAGTGAAATTTTATAGTAGACCATCGGAAATTAAGCAAAGGTTTCAATTTTAACAAAAATAATTGATTTTCATTTAAATATCGTTGCTGATCAGTTCGTATACCAAATAATCCTACAGAAATATTGAATAAAAAAAAGTCAGAAATTGTAATCCCACCTTGAATATTATTAAGAAGTACCTTTAGTTTGAATATTTTTTTAAGTAATTTAAAAGAGCTAAATTAATTTATCTAATTTACATATCATAAAAATAATCTGGATTTTTTATATTGCTATACTTAGTATTGCTAGGCTAAGTGAAACACTAATCAATTCTGTAACATCATGCAGGAATTGATTAGCCTTTTGTGGAGTATAAATTACTTTTGTTACACTCATTTGAGCTTCCAAAAACCCAGAATGGTCTTTCATCTTCAATTATTACAATTTTAATCTTTGTGTAGTAATCATTTTCTGTGTGAACTCTTAGGGCTACAGTTGCCTAATGGCAAAGTTTCAACTTTAGGATTTTAGGGTCATGAGTTTAAGACCTGATTCGAATGAAGATCCACTGTGTACGTTGGTCTGGTGTATGTTAAATCTGTTGGGGTCATGTCTTCCTGCTGTTGTGATTTGGAAGTTTGGGGGAGAGATTGCTATTTTAGGTGTTGTCCTTGTCATCTGACCATAGTTCAGAATTATGAGATACATTCCAAATGGCCCACATGTGTCTTCAAAATTGAACATAAATCTAAATAAACGATATGAATTCATTAAAATTAATTCTTTTTTTCTTATCTTGTTCAGACATCAATATGTATATTAATGCAGTTTTCATTTCTTTGTGTTATATAAAGCATTTAAATACAGAATATAAATTTGAAATATCATATATAAAGTGAAAAAAAGTTGATGCTGTTCAAATGAACAAATAAAAGTGCAAAAACTAATGAAAACGGAAAGGTGTCTGTTTTGCGCATGAACTGCTTTAACAAGAAAAAGTAACAATTTGATTTTCAAAAATATAAAATAAGTATTTGACTGTATAAATAAGAAGGGGAAAAAAAAGGAAGAAAGAAAGGCAACCGAGTATATAAGCTGCATAAATGAAAATAAATAAAATTAACTGGGAAAAATATGGAAAATAAGACAAAGTATCTAAGTGAAATTGTCTGTATTTGAAACCAAATATAAAATGTTACAATAGTAATAATTGAAGAATATAAAAAATATTGCTTTTCCAAAAAATAAAAATATTTTGTGATGTCTAAAACATAATACTATGTATTTTCTGTATCGATTGCAAATTATTTAACTTGAAACAGAAGTCGGCATTTCCTTTAAAATTTTATTGATATTCTCTCAATGTTTGGTATTTTGCTTTGTTGTAATAATTTTTATTTTGGTATTTTTTGTGATTATGTTATCTTTCTTTTTATTACTCTGTATCAACTTTCATATCCTAGTTTTATTTTTTTTATTGTAGTCTACTCTATTATGCTTATATTTAATAATTTTTTTTAAGAGTAAAGTGATCATTTATTGTTTCTTTTTCTGTTTAATTCAATTCTGGCATTCTCTGATTTTTTATTCAGGGATCGAATTGGCTTGTAGTCTAAATAATTCTTCATTGGCCCAGAACTAGAAACCCAGCTCTTTATCATTTCAAAGTGGCCTTGATTTTCATAGAAAAGTAGACTTTTAGCTATACCAGCTCATTTTCATAATCACTGTCCCAAGCTTCAAAAATGTTAATTTCTTTCTCTCTTTTTTTTATTTTTGTTACTACAATATGTTCAATGTTGCAAGCATAACTTTAATGAACTTACTATGTATGATTGACATGGTATTTTGCAGGGTATGCTTAAAGTTAAAAAAATTTAGGGGCATATTTAAATGTCTCATAATTTGTGGAACACTCTGTTAGCTTCTTAAAAATATATTGCTACGATAAAGGATTCCATTGCAGCTTTGAATCCTGAATGTACTTCTGCAGTATTTATCTAAGATGAGTACAAAATGTTATGTACCTTTAAAAAAGTTGTAGCAATAAATGGCAGTTCGTGTGATATTTTGCTTATAGCTTTTTTAGTGTTTAGTTTTCTTTTCATTTTGCTACTTTTGTTTTAAATTAATTTTTTAATTTAAAATTTTACATTTGTCAAAAGCCAAGAAATGAACTCTTTTCAGGAATTTTGCACAAACATAATGAAAAAAAAACTAATTTGCAGTATTGAGTATTTTCAGGCAAGTTTCATTTTCAGTGATTATTTAATAACATGAAAGTTTTACTTACTTCATGAATTGCTCTAATACTCTTCGTTTGCTTGTTGCCATTTTCTTGAACAATGTCTTCTGTAGCATTTATTACTTAACTTCTTTATAGCTAAAGAAGTGTTTGATACTTCAAAATAGGAAGCAAGAAGAAACAAATGATGGAAATGTGCTGTTTATGAACTTGTAGTTTTCATTTGACATTTATTAGGAAGTAAGAGGAAGTGACCTTTTGCAACTTCCTTCCACTGATATGCTGACATAACTTCCTCGTTTCTTGTCAAAGACATATCTCAGTGTTTCTCATCTTCTCAGATTATTTGAATATAACTGAATTTTGTTGGAATGGAACAGAAGATAACTTTTGATGGTAATGTGAGGTCTTGGAATAAAATTTTAAGTACTGTTAAAGTACTGCTTTTTTTTTTTTGTCTTTCAGTATTATGTTTGTTTTTACTTATTATATATTTTTTTCTTTTCTTAGTGGTATGCATCTGCAGATGAAAATGGGCGCACTTATTTTTATGATGAAGATAATTCTGAGTCTTTGTGGGAGTTACCAGACATCTCTGTATCCTCTGACCTTGAAGTAATTCATTTGATGTTTTTTATTAATGATGCTTATAGATATTTTACCTCATATTATTGTAAGACATCAGTAGAATAGATTTTCAAAAAAAAATTCCATAATTTTATTCTTTTGTGCTTGACATTCCATTATGTTTGCTGAACAACAATAACTGAAATATTTTTGAAAACTTAATTTAGATGTAGAACTAAAAGTTTTTTTTTGCCTGATGGCTTTACCTGAAATAAAAAATTTGTCTGTATTTTACCTCTGTTATGCAATTCTTAAATGGTGCATAATTAAATTTTCAGAGATGCCTATGCTTTAAAAAAAAATTTATTATTTTTGCAGGAGTCTAAACAGTGCCAAGTGGTTGAAAATTCTTTAGAGTCATCAGATAATTCACACATAGCTCAGGATGTGCCTGTTGCAAAATCTAGCAACGAGTTATTAACTTCACCAAAGTTACGTAAAAAGGCTCCTAAATTACCAGTTCCAAGGCAGTTCAAAACACGATCTTTGATAGTCCCTGAATGTGTTAATTTGACTGGTTCTGAAGACAATAAAGGTTACTTACCTCCATCATTTGGAGAAGGCTACTGGCCCTCTGTTCAGGATGGACATTTTGTAAGTTTTCTAACAACTGATGGTTTTGTTTTTGATTTTTATTGTTTCTGCTCTGCTACACTGAATTTAAAATTTTAGGATAAGCTTTTATTTAGCTGTGTTTGTATGGAAACAAATTTCATTTGGTACTATATTTTCTTGATTTTGATTTTATGAATATAATATTATTTCTTCTATTTTTAGTCCATTACACGCAAAGGTACATTGAATAAGACAAAGCTTGTTGAAGGTGGAAAGAGAATAAGAAAAAATTGGACTACATCATTTGTTGTTTTAACAGATGTTTTCCTCTTATTTTACAAAGATATACGTTCAGCTCATCTAGTAAGCCTCCTTTATCTTTATGAGTTGTCTTTAAGAGTATTCTTCTTTGTAATATTTGTAAACAATATGTAAACCTTTTAAAATTTTATTTAAATTTATCACTATTGTTCATAATAGCTAATTTTTTTAAAGATATGCTCTTGTTTTTAACTTCTTGTTAAATACGAAGTAATGAAGAAAATAGTTTTTATTAACTTTATTAATGATTGACAGAAATAATTGTGTATTTTCATTTTTTTAGTTTCTAAAGAAACTAAAAAAATTTCAATAATATGGGATAATAAATTATCCCATATTATCTGAAATGCATGCATTTGATTTTGCTAGAAAGAGAAGAAACTATAACAGTCATTGTTGTGACTCTCTTTCCTCAAGTGATATATTAATTGTAGCTAATTGTTTTCAAAAATATTCTTGTTTATGTGTTGCATAATATTAGAATTCCAAGAACATTTCAAAATGTTGGCTTTTTTAAGAATCATAAAATAATTGCTATTTTAAAACATTGTTTTTTAAAATTTTAAAGTGAAATTGTCAAATTTGAAGAAACTTGAGTAATTTGGTTGTTTCTGCATCGCAAAATTTGTATTTAAATGCAGAAACAATAATGTACTGCAGAAATTTTGTACAAGAAAATAAGAATTATAATTTTTATTTTAATGGAATAACTGATAATCCACAGTTATTTTTGATGTTGTTAGTATCAAAATAATTCGATATAAATTTTTGCAATAAGATATCCAAGTCCATTTCACATCAATATATGTGTATGAAACTATTGTTTTGAATCTTACATTTCTGGGTGATCAGTCATGTAGAAAAATAGAGTTCCAATTTATTGTTATTGATTCAAATTTGTTATTTCAGATCCTCAAATTTGATAAAATGAGCAGAGTTAATCTAATAGTGTTAATTAAGCTTTGATAAACAGTTTATGTATTTGTGAGATTTGAAAAAGGAAAAAGGAGAAAAAAAAACCCTTCACTATGATTTTTATTTTTGCTCTTTTAATCTGGCAGTCAATCACAAAAGAGTTCTAATTTCTGTTTGGTGATTTATTTTACTATGATTGGGAAGAATCTATAAATTAACCCTTTCTAAGACCGTGGGAATATACTTCCCACCAAATTCATCAATTTTAAATGCATGTTTTAAGGTTGGTGTATGTTCTCGTAAATTTTTCGTTGAAACAAAAACCTGGATGTTCCAATTTCTTATCTCGAACCATAACGAAGTGTCTTGACTTGATAATTAATTATTAATTAATTTAATAAATTTACAAAAAATAATGTCATCCAATAAGCTAAATGAATTTATTTTTTAAAATTAATCTCAATACCAAAGTTATTTTATTATACCAATACTAGAAAAAAATGGCCTTATAAAGGGTTAAACTACTAATCCATTGAGAAATTGAAAAGCAATTCTGTGGTAAAATTTGCTGTTTTTTAAAGAGTGAGGATAGTGAAAAATGATTTATTGTTTATTGTAGACTTTCACAAAGGCCACATTCAAGTACCAAATTCAAATTTTGAGATAAGGATTACTCAAAGCGATTCTGAAAAAAGCACTACTTGAAACAATAACTGAACATACATGTATACGCTAATAATTTTCATAAAATGTAACTAATAATATATATTATGTTTTTCAATTTTTTTCAATGTATTTTATACACCTGACATTTTGTTCAACAAATAATTATGATATTTTTCAAATAATTACAAAAACTTTACACATAAGAAGTTAATGTTATAATGCTTCCATAGCTGTGATCATTAAATAGAATAAAACGCTATCACTGCTAACTTTACACATAAGAAGTTAATGTTACAACACTTTCATAGTAGTGATCGTGAAATAGAATAAAACACTATCATTGTTGATATTTGATGAGTTTTTTTTCACACTTTTGAAAGATTCTATGGGGGATAGTTCTCCGAAAAAATTTAATCTATTTTTCACTTGGAATTATTTTAATTTTAAAAAACCGCACATACAGGTGTGTGCCTAAAAAATACACATACAGGTGTGTGCCAATGTCCCTGAAGAGGTTCAATGGATTTCAAGAAACTCCATTCCTAGCTATTAGTCTCCTTCCCTCCCCCCCCCAAAAAAAAAATTATTTTGAAAAGGAAAATTAATTTCTAACAGATTTGCAATAAATAGGCACAGTTATCCAACTTCTTTAGATTCGTTTAGGTGTATTTATAATATAATTACGCTCCAAAATCGGTGATACTTGCGTGGTTTGGCTACATTCCAAAAAGATTCAGACTGTTTGTCTTTCAAATTAGCATACGCACAGGGATACTGTTTTGATTCTGTGATGATTTATTACTCAATAACAGAATTAATTTATTTTCCTAATATAATCTTTCACCTTTTTTTTTTTTGTTTATTTTGTGTTTGCTTTTTTTTCTCTGAGTGTTGGGTAACACTTCATCTTTTTGCTAAATTATAAGATTTTCAAAGCAGTTTCCTTTCTTTTTTATTTTGTTTTGGTTCTTCGACACTGAACTCCTTTAATATCAAATAGAAGTTATACTAGAATTAATTTATTTTCCACCACGTGATCTTTTTGTTGAATTATGAAGTATTGTTTGTTTACTTTTTTTATTTAATTCATCCATGCGGAACTCCGTAATATTCTGTTACCAGTTGGAAGTTAGTGTCAATTGATTCATCAGTTCTGTGTTTCATGCTTTTTTTTTATCTCTTAAGTACTCTGCCAATGTGCATGAGATTTTCTACTACAAGTTTCATTAGTAAATCTATGACAATCAGATATGAGATATTGTTAGCGAGCTAAAAGCCTGTCTTAGGCGGGCACAAATCTTTTAGTATATATATATAATTTGCATTTTAGATATCAGTCAAAGTCAGAAAATTGGTATTGTAACCTTTTTGCCCATTCATCTTATTCTTTAAGAAACTTCTTTTGTATATTTTCTACCAAAGAAGCAAAAAATGAAGAAATAGTTAATTGTGAAGGCAAGGTTAATATTATCAAAGGAAAAGCAATCTATTGTTTACATTTTGATGTTTATGGTTGATTTAAATTATTAAAATTTTTTTATTAATTTTTCCCCTCTCCTGAAATCACTACTTTATCTATTTATTAGATTATGAGAGAAACTGATTTCATTTTTGCAGATTACACAACAAAAAGATAATTGAAAATTTTCCTGAAATATTTTTAATTATTTAACTTTACACTGTAATAACTAGCTGAAATTTTGATACTTTAAATTCTTTAAGACTGATTTTTTAAAAAAAAAAAAAAATTGTATTGATTTGAATGTATTTAGATGTCCTGTCAGCATCAAGAAAATAAAAAGCACAAATTATTTTACTTTAAATGTAGGTATTGTTTAGCAACGAATTCGGAAACCTTCCTCGCTTTTGCTCATGTGCTGGGCAGAGTTATTTTCATCAAAATAGGGGGAAAGTGAAGAATGGAAGGGTGATGTTGACATTTTACTGATCGTGATCTAACAAAGAACTCCGGAAATATGCTCATGTCTCATTGCCTGATACCTCTTTCTGATGTAAAATCGTCCAAAAGTGGTAGTCTCGGAATCCGTTGCTGAACAGTAACTTCATCAAAAACTGTATTTTAATGTTACCCCATTTCATTTTATACAAAATGAGAGGGATAATTTTTCAAATAAAATGCTCTACCACATTTTACTCTTTTTTTTATTAATTTATAAAAAAAAGTTTAATGTAGTCAATTCTCACAGGTAATTGAAATTTATTGATATTTTCTTTTTTAAAAAAGAAAATTCTCATTTTTATTTCAAACTTTTCTAATTTCATACATCCTTCAAAGTTTACTGAGCTCAAACTTTCAGTCATTCCATTGTATAGTGTATTGAAATAACTCTCTCCTTTCAGTATTAAAAAATCTGAGTTAAAATAATATTTAAGTTTCCAAATATTAATTCTTATAGGCTAATCCTGGGATAAAACCTGAACTTTGTATTGATTTAAATGGAGCATTAGTGGAGTGGTGTCCTGAGAAATCTAGCAGGAAAAATGTTTTCCAGGTATTATTCTTTTTAATTGCTAGCATTTGTTAATTAGATTTTTAATTTTGTGGACTTTCTTCATTTCTTTGAAATGTACTTTGAAAATAACTTTGTGAGTAAATGAGCTTTTAGTGGTTGCAAGAAATGTGAATGAATTTTAAGATATCGGTTTTTGAAATTATGCACATGAGAGGGAGAAACACTAAAACCCAAATTTTCATGATTATAGATACAGCAAGAAAATTTTGAAAATTCAAAAGACAACATCCACTTCTAGGCATTTTTAAAAATCTGTGCACTGAAAAGCCGTGAATCACGGAATGATAATTGCAACATAGAAAGCTCGGGCATAAAATTCATTCAAAAGAAATTTGGAAACATCCATTAAGAGCAGAGAAACAACACAAAAGCAAAGTACTTTAATTTCTTTTACAGTTGCTCCATGTACCTTCACTCACAATGATGCTTTGTTTTTGGAACATGGTGGGCAGCAAAGGAATGCAAGCCATGGTAAAAGGAATGTGTTGAACCTTATTATGGCATCTTCCAATACAGATACTGTTGTGGATTTTATGTTCTTTCATCAACACTTGTTTATTTTTTTGCAACCTTGTCCCTGTCTTCATTGTCTCATGTAAAGTCTTATTGTATGTGAAGGTGGACACATAGAGCATTTGGGAAGCAAATTAAAATGCTTTGCTCTTGTGTCGTTTATCTGTCTGTGTGTAGTCTGCTATTTTCTGTCCTTTGTGCAAGGTCTGCGCTATTCACAAGGATTGTGATGAGATTGTGAGAGTCTTGGCTACTGAATCGGGGGTTGCAGGTTCGAAACTTGACTGTACCAATGATATACAGTTTATAAGGATCTACTTGGGCACACACCTACTGGGTATGAGGATAGTACACCACAAGACCTACTGCATGTTATTTCCATTGAGCATCAAATATTCACCCACTGGTGTGGCAGGGAAGTTCAGAGAGGGTGTGTTGGATCATCATCATCTGACCACAGGTCAAAATTTTGAGGTCCATCCCAAAATAATCCTTGTGTTGCTTCTAAAGTTGATGTTAATATTATTTAAATAATCTATATGAACACTCTATAGTTTTTCTATTGTTCTAATATATTAGCGATGCATAAGTGTGGGTGTTGCCACTTGCATTTTTTGAAATTTTGTTGCTGTAACCATAATCATGAGAACTAGGACTTTGTTCTTCTCACTCTCGAGTACATTCTTTGTAAAACCTATATCTTGAATTTCATTAACATTCATTGGTACTACTAGCTGCTCATATATTGCATAGTTATTTTTTGTCACCTTTTATATCTGTATTAATACACCTGTAATAAAGGCAGAAATGCATTTTTGTATGGTATTTTAGGATACTTTGAAATCAGTATGAAAAATTATTGAAAATTAAAGATATCTGCTTCTGTAGCACTTATTGAATTTTTATAATTTCACAATCTGAAACACGCATGTTGTTAACAATGCTCTTCATATTTGATTTATAATTAAATACTCTTTAAGAAACCTTAAGAAATTCTGAACAAGAATTTCATTCTGATTTTTGCCTTAAGACATTGTTCAAAGAAAATGGTTTTTATTCTTATGCATTGTAGAGCTAAAAAGCTTATGACAGATTTACGTATCATCTAAAAGAATGTTTGATCATAAATTGATTAATAAATTTTTTTCACTAGCAATATCTTGTATTTTGATTGTTTCCAACTTGAAAGGTAATAAAAAAAGAGAAGGGGTAAAAGTCCACTAAAATTTTAAAGAAGGAATACAGTGCTGACAAAGGATGCAATAAAAGATTAGTTCATAGAGTGTGGTTCAAACACTAGACAAAAAATACCCCCAGTGGCATAGCTGCAACTATTGCTACCCGAAGCTAACTTGGAAAATGCCATCCTTCTTTTACAAATTACATGGGGCACATAAATCTCAGAGTGACAAAACATAAGTTCCTGGAAAAAAACATTTTATTAGTAACATATTTTGTCGTTTTATGCCCTCAATCTGCAGATAGGTTGTGAAATCACGTGTTCACCACCAGGCTTTCTTGCACGTATTGGCAATTTACTGACAAAAGGCGAAAAATACAAATTAATAACATTGGTTGTCTTTTATGTGCACAATTATTGAGCTATTGCTGGCTGCTCTTCTTAGTTATAAAATTGTCCGATTTTGCCGCTCCTTTCGAAGTACTGCCCGGGGCGCCCCTTTAGTTACTCCTCCCTTTAACTACGCCCCTGAACATCCCTGTTCAATGTCATTGTTTGTTCGTCTTCAGCACTCTTGAGGATATGTTTTTATTCAATTTTTGCTCTTTTTGTATGTATGCTACCAATTTAGTGTAAAACTATGCATTGTGTGTAATACCAAAGCATGAAATACTTAACAATTAATTAGTTATTCAGAGAGTAAATTGCTCTACTCATTGACAAAGAGCTAGCAAAATGTAAAATGCTTTTTCTAGAATTATTTTCATTATGCTGAAATCAGTCGTATTCATATGCAGAAGCTCTTTTTCTGGTTAAGAACTTGGAAATGAAAAAAATGAATTGTTATTGCTTTAATGTTTCATTGCTTCTTTATTTAGAAAACTATTCAAAGTAGAACTGGAATACACAGATGTAGATAAAAACAAATAAAATCTGGCTTCCTCGTTCCCTCCCCCCCAATAAAAAATTCTGTATCATTTAGGTGGAGCTAACTTTGTTTAGGTATGAGGTATGTTTAACAAAAACCCAAAAAAGCTAGTCTTCTTTCTTGCTACAAGTAAATCGATTCTGGCATTTTCTTATACTTTTTAGGTGATCTCTACAATAAAAGAATAAATCTTTCTGAGTTACAAATTTGTTTTTTTTTACTTACATTATATATTATTTATATATTACTGAGTTACATTATATATTTGCTTGCATTATTTAATATCTGCGGCTCTTATTTTTGAAGAAGACTACTGTTTATATTATAGCTAATTTGGAAGTGCATGAATTTGTTTAAGGAAATTCGTTTTTCTTGTTCTTTTTTCAGATAAGTACTGTTCTTGGGCATCAGCTTTTGCTGCAAGATGATAATGCACAGACTACAAGAGAGTGGTTTGAAACAATACAAGCTGCTATTATGAATCTGGTATGTAATCCTTTGATTTATTTTTGATCTACAGAAGTAATAACAAAACTTTGTATATTATTTCACTTTGCTTTAAGTGATTTATTTTTATTTGTTTCTGAATTAGAGTTAAGAGAAAATAACTCAACTTTAAAAATGTTTGCTGTTTCAAATTTTTTGAGTATATGGAAATATTTGTGATTTCTCATGATAATAATCAATGTTTGCCAGTGTTACTTTAATAAACCGAAATTCCTCATGAACTCGGATGCTTTGTGATGGTTTTTGTTTATATCGTAGCCATTATGAGGTTATGCTTTAGCACTGACTTGAAGAAAGTTTGAAGAAATTTTCAAAACTAATATATAAATAACACATAAGTACAAAAATTGAAAAATTTTATAACTTTCCTTTCTTTCATTTTGATTTGTGTTTTATGCATGCTTATTGTTATATATATACAGGATGTCCACTCTAATCCTGGCCCAATAGCTAATTTCTAAACTGTTAGAAATAGGCATATACTTCCAACTCAAAAAATGCTTTAAATAATGTAAAGAATTATATTTTATGCTTTTTCATCATATAAAAGTACTGTTGAAGAATTACTAAGTCTAAAATTTTAGAGAGTCCCCTGGTCCAATTAGTCAATTTAGTAAAATATTCTTGACACAGTAACATTTTAAACAAAAAAAATTTCACTCTTCTGCGACTAAAATTGACCTGCTTATGAAGATTTGATTATCACTTTTCTAGACGATATTAGACCATTTTAATGGCCACCTCAAGGAATATCCTCCAATCAATGCGCACTCTCTTGATGTGGCCACTGATTGGTTTAAAATTGTGAAATTCAAAACTCCATAACTTGGGCAGTTTTATTTTCAGAAAAGTGGAACTTTTTTGTTTAAAATGTAGTGTGTCAAGAATATTTTACTAAATAAGACTGATAGGAGTGGGGGATGTAAGAAAAACATCAAAAAAGCCATCAAATGTTGGATAAAAAAGAACAAATCTAAGGGATATGTATCGTTTGTGAGGAAACAAAAGAAGTGTTGCAGAGCATAAAATGTCATACTTGAGTTCATGCATTATGTGCTGATGTGAATTTGAAAATCAGAAAATATTTTTGCTTTAATTGTGCTTATAGATATTGGTGGTCCAACCCTACAAAAGCAGTTTCCTTAATTTGACTGTTGATAACATTTTTTAAGCTGTTTTTTCCCCTACTCTGAAGTGTATTTTATAAAAGGTTAATTGCATTGTTCTGAAGTTAAATCAACTGCAAAAATATTCTACTACTTGTTTTCATTAAAATTCTTCTTTATCATTGTGCATTAAAAATGCTCAGATGGTCCAAATTTTGGCAACTCTCCCCTATATCCTATCTTAGCTATAGTATATAGAGTGGTGGCTTGTCAGCTCAGAAACAATCAGTGCTGCAAAAGTTTTATAGACCTAAGTTGTAGGAAATTTTGTGCTGATTATTTTGGTATATAATGATGATATACTAAAAACTGATAGTTTTTGAGTTATAAGCAGAAAAATGGAGAAGAAAAAATTTGTTTTTTGGCTATAACTAAAATTCCAACAAAAATTATTGGTGGCAAACCTCAGAATCGTAATCAGCAACTGAAAAAACATAAAGAAGCAAAAAATTACAACTCCTCCAGAATTGGATTTAAAAAATGACTGAACTACTGAGAAAAGCGAAAAAGGAGCCAAATGAGGAAGTCGTGCCAAATGTGAGCTGAAAAAAAATGCATCTCAAATGAATGCAATTTCAAGCAGAGAAAGGGTTGCTTATCTCCCGCGTTGCGTTGCTCTTTGTATTAATATCGGATCCATAGGAGGGGCAAAACTTGATGCAGCTCTGGTCTGCCTGTCTCTCTCTTAATTCTTGATTGATTTTCCGTCTTCTTTTTACATTTTTTATTACTTTTTTGCCATTTTTGTTGATCACTGAATTCTCAAAGTGGAAAAGTAAGCCAATTAGAATAAAAACAAAAATGCAATCTTTTAATATAATTTCAGGGGGGAGGGGACTGCAACTCTTATGGGCGAGCCACCACTGAGTATATATATCATATTTGAACAAAGGAATTCAGCAATATTTAATTCATATGGAATTTAAGGTTTTATCACTCTTATAAAGAAATTGAAGACATTTCTGAGACTCTGCATTTTAAATTCTATTGTATTGAATCAACAGATGCTGAGTGTGCAATCTTGCTTAATTCTAATCAGTGATTTGAAGTTGGAGCTGCCATCCTTCGTTTGTGTATGATTACACAGTTGGATTTACAAGCCACTAATAGTATTTATATCAATAGTTATACTATTTATGCCATTAATTGTTTTACCTTTAAAAGTGGCCACTTATTTAATTTAAAGTTATGGTAAAATAACTTACTGTTACCTTTCATTTACAAATACTTCAAAATTCAGCTATCTCTCATACTTGCTGTAAGTTTTAACCCTTTGAGATGGACTATCACACAGGCGTGCTGGCTTCTCATAGCGTTACACGTGCGGCTGTCCTCAAAAGGTTAAAGCATCTTTCTTTGCACATAGTGTACTCATCAGGAAATGTAAACAGATATTTTCACAATTACGCCGCTATTTGAATTAATCACTTCATTTGATATATAAATTCCAAGCTCTTAAATTAGAACTGTATATGCCTATCTGGTATCTGCAACTGCTATGTAAATATGTCCATTTATGCTGGGTATAAAATACTGGTACTTGCAATGTGCAGTGCAGACCAAGAATGCAGATTGAGATTTGGATAGTTTCGCTTTAGCTTCAGTTGGAGAAACCTTTTTGCGGCTGAACATAGTTCAGATTTGAACATAGCTAGCACTGTTTTTTGTTATTGTTTACTGCTGATGTTGCTGCGTCAAATATTCACAATTTGTGAGTGGTATGATTGTTAAATATATTTTTAATATGAGTTTGAAAAAATTTCTTTATAGTAATGTTTTGGCTAGAAACAAAATATTTTAAATAGTTGCTCATCATTTTAAAATTTGAAACCATAATTGGTATATGGCTATTTATTGTAGACTGCTGCTGACTGTTACAACGCTTACTTTAAGGATTCAAATTGACTGTTAGATGTCAGCAGTTAGAATGTATGAATAAATATGAAAAAATTGCTTTGCAAATTTCAACCTTGCCATTTTTAGTGTATCGAAGTATAATTTTGAGTTAAAAATTGGTCTATTTTTAAAGTATTGAGCAACTATTTTAAGGTTTTATTTTCAAATATCAATTTTGTGAATTTTTATGTTGAAAATTAGTGTCTGAATTTTTGATCAGCTGCATAGTATTTGTTGTAATAATAGAAATTTGAAGTATAATTAAATGTTGAAAATTTAGTTTGATATGAATTACAAAATTTTTTGTGATGGTTTGTGCACAGCTATTTTTTAAAGTTGGTAATCTTTATTTTATAAAAGGAACTCTATGTTTATGTTCTTCAAGAAAAAATACATAAATCTCTCTCTCTCTCTATATATTTTTTCTATTTTTATTTTTTTTTTCAATTAGCCATCCGGTATTGAGCAGGCCGATGCAAAATACTCTTTTAATCGAGATGAAGGTGGTAAAAAGGACATCAAACTCTCCCGTTCAAAATCTACTAAACGTAAGTTTTCATTTTAGTGATATTTAGATTTTATATACTTCTTAGAGTGATAGATTAATTTTCAAGCATGGTGTTTTTGCCTTTTTACAGTAAAGAATCTTAATAATTCTGTAATTTTGTCATAAAAATTACACATTGGTATATGTACTTAGATAATAGCTTAAGGAGGCAATTTATTTAGTAAGAAGAATGTAATTTTTTTTTCAACAAAATTTTACTTGATAAAAATATTTCTTTTGGTAATTTATACAATGTTCATTTGTATTTTAAAAATGAGCATTCTCTTTCTGTGATTGATGAATAGGATGAAAGGCTAATTATGCACAGCGGTCTTCATGGAATGAAATTTTCATTGCTAAAGTAATTAAAATTGTTTCATGTAATTGACAAAACAAAAACTTTTTGAAGCTAAAAATTATTGATGTGAAGAATTCTCGGGGCCAGTGCTTGGTGCCATTAGGCAATGAAAAATTCATGCAATCTTATTGAGGATACCTGTTGCTTCTAGGCAAAGGAAAATTCAAAAGTCCCACATCTATTTGTAATCCTATATTCTCATGCATATTGACAAATATAAACAAATTTGATTTTAAAAAATTGATTTTTGTAATTAACAAAATAGTACTGAAATTTCAAAAAAGGGGAAAATTCTTTTTAATGATTTTCATTAACTCTTATTTTAAGCATCAATAATTTATTAACATATGTTTGCAGTTAAATACATAATACAATTTAATATTATGAGAAATTAATTTCCCGTGGCTTTGCTGCGGCTAATGTTTGAAATAATGTATTGTCATCTGCAGGACATTTCATTGTTGCGATTCCTTTGGCAGTGGCTTGGGATGGCCTGATCATAAAACCAGCTCTGAAAATTCTTCATTAAAATTTTTTCTACATTCCCCATTAAAATTTTAAAATCGTAAATTGAACTTATTTAAAGAATTGAAATGGATCTTGGATGGAGAATCGAATGGATTAATTTATAATATCAGTTTAATATTAAACACATTATAAATTAAATTATTTAAATTTTATAGTTGAATTTTTAGTTGAAATCTGGCATCAAATGTGTCGGATAAATTATCTTCTCTTTCCTTTGGAGGTTTGATCCTGCAATTTATTTCTTTCCTTTGATTCAACTCATCCACTTCCTGGGATGTTGCTAACTTACTTGCCAGGAGTTACCCTTCTAGACATTATTTAACACATTCTTAAAGAAAAGAAATTTTTTGTATATTCAGTTAGCTACACAAAGGCATAAAATGTCTCTTTAATTTTTAAATTGATAATTACCTAGATCCATTTCTTAGTCTGTTGCATTATGTTGTTACAGCTGTAGAGTTGGCAGAAAAATAAGCTGGTATATCGAGAGAAAGATTATTACCACTGTCTGAAATCTTGCACACCCAGTTTTTGTAAACCAAAAATTTTCTATTCCTTTCTTCAATGTGAGGCTCTGCATATTTACATATGCATCTTTTTTAAAAATGTTAATATTATCATCAGATTGGTCTGTAATGTTTAAAAGAAAATTCATAAGTAATTCTTGGTAAAAATTAATAAGCATTTATCCTTTGAGCAAAGCATAAGCAGATAAAATGCTTAATCATTATTTTAATTATATTGCTTCATTCCTTCACATACTCATTTCAATGTAACAATTTCCTAGTTCATACGTACACAAAAGTTAAGTATAGGAGTCATTTTTGTAAAAGTATAGATGTTGAATTCTTCATAATGTTCAATTTATCAAGTGTATATTTTGTGGGAGTTTATCACATATGAGAACTGTCAATTGTTATTTAAATATATATTATTTAAATATATTTTCTTGTGTTTAATTTATATTTAGTAACTAATGATAAAGCTGCAAACATAAAAAAAGTATAACGTCAGGTGAAGAATCACCATATCTCAAAAACTACTACAATTTCAATGTAGGCAATTTTTATATGACTTAAATTAAGGCTACTGAATTTTACAAATTCAGTAGCATTAATTTAAATTCTGTAAATAAATTTGTAAAAATCTCTGATATTTTTTGGATTATGTAAAAATTATCAAAATTGGTGGATGGCGGCTTGGGAAAAGTATAAAATTGTCTGCTCATTACATCATCTGAAAGAATAAACAAACTGAGAAAGCATTTCTCTCCGAATCTAGAAACAAATACAAGTTTTGTGAATAAAGAGTTGTTTTATTTTTGAGTATTTTAATACCATGCTGAGACAATTACACTTTTTAGAAACTGAACAAGGCTAATATTTGTTAAAGATGCTGTTCCCAGTGGTTCTGAGATTGCATAAAAATTGGCAGCTCAAGGCTACAGTTAACAGCTTTCTCATTAATACTGGTAGCTATAACACAGAAAGCCAACAGGAAGTTCAAACATAATTTCTTCAAGCCCAGAAAGGCAGATCCAGAGGTTCACCTGTAAGCAAAAAATGTCTTTAGTGTAAATCAAAGATTAGATACAGTTGCCCTGTACCAGCTGAACAAGAAAAAATTCACTGCATAGAAATCATAATGTCGCGTACAAGAAGTTAAGAGGAAAACTTCCACTTTCTAAGCGGAGTATTGATGTACATATAAATTTTGCCCTGAAACATTTAATGGTGGGCACCAACTGGAATGACTGGTTGTTTTTGAACCAAAAAAATGTTTTATTTAAATGAGCTTAATGGATTTAAGTTTTACTGGTATGATCCGCACAAAGAACACCACCTTTTTTCAAAATGCCAATTCTCAGAAGGATATCTCATGATTTAGGCCGCATTCGCAGCCGGTGGTGCAACTCAAATTGTTTTTATTGGAAACAAAATGAATTCAGTGTTATATCAGGATATGCTTGTGGACAGTTTGTTGCCAATTGCTCCTCTGATTATATCGGAAAATTGGACATTTCAGCATGACAAAGCATCTGTGCATATTTCATGCTCTACAAAATCCTGGATGAAAAGCAAACAAGGTAAAAACTCTTCAATGGCTCTCTCGGAGTCTCAAGCTGAATCCATTGGGAAACCTTTGGATTCCAAAACCAGAGTTAAGTGTGATCTAAAAACCACAATTAAAAATTGCTGTAACAAAATTGACCGGGAAACCTTTCAAACTCTGTCCGATTCTATGAATGGACTATTAATACAAGTGATAGAAAAATGAGGTTCCCACATGACTGACTAAAGAATAACTCATATTGACTCTATACTTTTGTCCAATTCCAACTGTATAGTAATTTCTCTAATTTCTTATAAAATATCACATAATGTAAGTAAACTTAAATGTATTTTTGCTGTGACTTCATTATATGATGGTAGTCTCCTTATACAGTAAAAGCTTAACGAACCAGCATGCTCGGGAAACTCCGGATACCTGAAAAGTCTGGATAGTTGAGTGTGATGGGAAAAATGGGGGGGGGGGGTAGCCTTTTTTTTTTTGGATTTTTTCGTCCAAATAATTTGTTTTTGTCATTTTGAAATGTGCATTAAATATAATTTTAAGAATACTTCTGTATCTTCCATAACATTGTATTTAAAAAACATATTATGAAGATTTTAATTTAATATTGTTGATAAAAAAAAGTATGATCTGTATACGAATTTTTACCGTAAATATATAGATTGTAAACATATAAAAATAGCCGACGAAACTGAAAAATATTCTACTCAGCAAGCATAATAAAACTCTTTAAAGTGATCATTAAAAAATCCCAGATTGAATATCAAAACTAATTATCTTTTAAAAAATTGCAAGGGTTATTGTGCAATACGCGCGAATCCAATTCTCCTGCATGTGATATTACGTAATCGGAATCAACATCTGCCAGTATTCGGAGAGTAAATAAATAAAGGAAAAGAAAGAGACTTACCAATCTGGAGTAAGAGTGCTTATGAGCTTTTTTTTTTTGGTGATTTCGTTTTAGGTCTTGTTTTCGAAAAGGTGAGACCTTTTTTTTTTCTCACTTTTGCTCCCCAAAAACAAGTCTGTGTATGTCACATGTACGATATTGCTTTTTTTCCTTCTACCCCTTGTGTGAGCTGATCGTTTACATTCAGAAATAAATTGTCTATATGTGATTGGACTGGCAGGTGTAATGCTAAATTTTGAGCGGGATTAAAATGTTTAGAAAACTCATTTTCTAATTTTTCCGGTTAGTTGAGCTACTGGATACTTGAATGCTGGATAATCAAATTTACTGTATTTCATAAAATATGATTTCATAGATCTTTATGTCATCTAATTTTATGCTGTTATACTTTTTTCCACAACTTATTTATTTCGAAAAATGCAAATAATAAATAAAAATTATAGGCATTCAAATCATTTTATTTTTTAGATTATTCAACAGGAAAAATGATGCTGAAAGATGAGGTTGTGTTGCCACAGAGGAAGAAACGTAAATTAGAGATAAACTGGACAGTTTTTTTTGTTTAGAACCTACACAGGAAAGTTTGAGAGAAAAGGGTATATTGCAAGGTAAAATAACAATCTTCTGTGCTTGTGTGAAATCAGAATAGTTTAACATAAAGTTTTGTTAAATTGGACCCAAACAATATTTGCAAAATTATTACTTTAGCTAATTTCATTTAATGATTTTTTTTTAAAAATGTTTTAATGCTATGAAATTATGTTGAATAAGTTTGAAAAGAATTATAGTGAAAGTGCATTGCTTTAGTTATCCACTGTTTTTATTGTAGCGTTTGTTTTAGTTAAAATTTTAAATAAGTTACAAGAGCTTATGGTAATCTGTTTTTATAGTATGCATTCTTTCAGTATAATGAGTGGATATTGACTGCATAGAATCTTTTCTCGTCCATTTTGAAAAAAGTGTAGATATATAGGTATTGATATTGCCTAAAACATTTGACTGTAATTCCTTAGATTTTGCTCTTCATTTATTAATTTTTAATTCAGTTTTTCATGCCTCATAATATTTTTTAAAGTTGCAAATACATGTTTCTTATTGGAGTCAGTATTAGTTGCAGTGCTGCATTTCAATTTAGTGTTGATTTTATTGACAGTCAAGAAGAGGTTTGCTGAGTTATAAAAAAAGAAACATTCTGAACAAATGTATAGTTACTTTTCTCCTATTATCTCTTTACTGTTTCTTTCATGTCACATTTTATCATATTAATCCTTATTACTCTTGACAAAAGCTTAGCCTTAGTTAATAAGAGTTGTATTTCTTTGAATAGCATATTGAGGGATAGTTCAGTATCGGATATTCATCCACAAAATATAACTAAAGGTGGAAGTGAAAGGAGTATCTAATCATTCAGAGTATAGAAATATATTATTACCATTAAGATTTGAATTGTTATATTTATTTTGAGTACTACTTGACTGCGGTTCTAAACATCAAGTTTTCATTTTATACTGTTTATTGTTTAGTAGTAAGATTAATGATACGTAATA